>LR749793.1:440821-619475 GCA_902729485.2 Mus minutoides
ATAGTTATAAAATGAGAAACTATATTCTAGAATCTATTGTTAAGTGTAGTTTTTTTTTTTTTTTTTAAGCATGGCTCCTTTTTGCATGCTCCATCTCATGAGTGTGTGTAGGCCATCTGTCTGCATTCTTGGCTCTCTACTGTCTGTGTTGACACAACTTTGTATTTTTTCCCAAGACACAACTACCCAGAAATATATCAGTCACATTGAGGTCTATCAGCTTTGTCCCCCTAATATTTTTTTTAAAACATACAGCCAGAATTTTTGGTTTATTACTTAGCATTAACTATTTTGGTTTGCATGAAACAACAACAACAACAACAACAAAAACAATAACAAACAATCATGAAAACTAAAGGAAGACAACATGAAATTCTCCAGAGTCATACATGGAAGAATTAGGAAAGCTGAGGTTCGCACAGCAGTTGGCTCTAGAAGTCATGCTTTCAATAGTACTATTAAATCATAGACACTATGTAATAGTATTAGATAATAGAAAATCCAAGCCTTCAGTTGGTGTTATATGTTCAACAGAGGTAGAACAACTCCAGACCTAATCCAGATAATCATAGTTGCCAGTATATATATTTTTTGAGGAAGGAATAAATAGGCATTTTGTTACCCACTTCAACTTTATGTATATTAAAATTAACATGAGCTGTGTTCTCCAGGTCTGATCATGTCCTAATACTGGCAATGATGTATTTCTGAATCTTAAAGTGAAAGACCAGATGATGGAATATGATTTTCATTGCTTTCATTGTTCTGAACTCTTCACTGCGGGCTCATGCAGCTGTGATAAAGTGTTTTACAACAAAGTTTACAAAAAGGTAAAAACACTGAAATTTTCACAAGCCCAGGGCCATTCTTGTCTTTGTGCTCATGTGTGTACTATATTCATTGTTTCTAGGTTTATTCAATTTCTTTTGTTTTATTTTTATGTGAAATCCACTTTCTAAACAATAACCGCCAGTGTGTGTTCTGAGCTAGTTCAAATGGATTAGGTACTACACTTTGCTCACCTGCTTAAGGAGAACTGTTGCATCTAAAGGAATTCCTACCCCTCAAACATTTTCAGGAAACCCCAGTGATTACAACAATTGCTCTCTCTACCTTGAAGTTGCCTCTCAAGCCTGAGGAGAGTCCTGGTTCCTCCCACTGATGGAGCAGGGCGTTCTTAGTTGGTCCTATAGACAAATCACATATTATCTGTAGTTTCCTATAGTGACAACCAAATGGAGAAATGACCTTTTTCTTTCTCTGTTTCTTTCTAAGAGTTCAGCACAGCATTTTTCTTGGTTCTTGAAATTATTTGAGTTCAAATACTATCCTTTATTGTAGATTATAATATCCAATCTCCTATGAACCAAATGAGCTACAGAGTCAAGTTCAACAGGTCTGAACACTTGCTTAGGGGGAATCCCTTCTGGTTCACATCTTTGAGACCCCATGCTATATAGATGTGATAAAGCTGCCATTACATTTCTATGTACCAATGGACCTAAACTACACAATTGCTGGATTATGGGCATCTTCTCCACAGATTACAAATATATACTCATAATCTATGTCTTGTCAGCTTATCAACTGAAGCTCAGTAGTTAATACTAGAAGTTTTTGTGTAACTTAAAGTGGATCATTTCAACCATCACTTAAAAATATTTCTGAGTTCGAGGCCAGCCTGGTCTACAGAGTGAGTTCCAGGACAGCCAGGACTACACAGAGAAACCCTGTCTCGAAAAAACAACAACAACAACAACAACAACAACAACAACAAGATTCTTTTTTCTGTTTTAGGAATCAAACCTAGAATCTCATGTTTTCTAGGCAAATACTCTACCACAAGGCTATATACCATGCTATCATTATTTATGGAGTTTTGAATATATATATCTAGAGATACCGCTTCTGGTTATTTTTATCCAATTTTTCTTAAGTAAATCATTTGATCTTTCTAGATCTTTCTGTCTGAGAAACACAGAGATCACAGTCTAAATAAATTAAAGATATTAACATATTACAGAAGTATATAATAGTGTAAAAGCAATAAATCCCAGCTGCAAGTCAGGTTTATCTACCATGAATTAGTTCTACCATATTGCCTTCGATGATAGAAACGTACAGACTTGGTTGGTTGGAATAATATTGTCTTGAATGAATGCATATTTATATCAATTCTTTTAAATAATGTCAAAAGTAGAAAGTAATACAATTTATGACTTCATTGTTAAATATGGGTTGAACGTTACTCTTATAACTTATAGACTTTAGTGAACAGCAAAATCTAAGAATAACATAAATAACTTAATCTTTCATTAACAAAATTGTTGTGTTCTTACATGAATATCAGTAGCTGAATCACATTGGTAATAGTGTTAGATCATATGATAAGATACTAAAAACAACAGAATGAAAACTTTCCCTTCTGTAACAGATCATTCTTCCTTCTTGCCTTTCTGTCCCACAAGTGGCAGAGAAGTTAAATAAATATTCACATTGTAGCTTTAGTTAAATTCATGGCTCAACCTCACAGAGGCAGAGCTGACAACTCCAGATGTCCATTAGTCATGGAACCATGAAGTTAGACACCACTGATCTGTTTGTAAGCTGTGGGAAGATCATGAAATTATCTCACCACCATACATATAAACAAGGATATGTTTTATTAGTTCGGAGCTGAGGAGAGAATTCAAATGCTGAAATCAGAGAAAATCATAAAGAAAAAAAGTAAAATCTCAAAAATATATAGAGACATAGAGGAAAAAATTAATTAAGGTCTGAAAACATAAAAGTAGGTAGCAATGCAGATGAGAACGTGGTTTTTGTCATGGCAGCAGTGTCTTAATTATTGCAGGGGACAGACCTACCCTGTCTGCAATTATGTCTGGCAGCTTACAAAAGCAGGTCGAACTTACCAGAGGCTTGGAACCTTGTGGATTTGTGGCTTTTCAGATGTGCTTCTGTATTGGAATGTGCTTGTGTTTGCCTTAATTTGTTTTTAATAAAGAAGAAGACGAAGAAGAAGAAGAAGAAGAAGAAGAAGAAGAAGAAGAAGAAGAAGAAGAAGAAGAAGAAGAAGAAGAAGAAGAAGAAGAAAAGGAAGAAGAAAAAGAAAGAAAAAGAAGAAAAAAAAAGAAAAAGAAGAAAACTTAAAGAAGTTTCTGCCTTGGTCAATTTTCTTCGGAATTTTAGAAAAGACTCCAGGGGCCTCTGTGGCTATTTATGATGAAAAACCAAAGCTTTGCATTTATCCCAGTTGAAATTCCAGGCATTGAAGAAGCCAACTTTAATTATTATTATTGTTTTTGTCAGAACTGAGCCCCTTTTGATTATTTAGGTTTATACTAATCATCTGTTAACATACTCCCTTTCCCTTAAGTAAGGTTCAAAATAAAACAAGGGAAGCTCCACAATCAGATTCAGAAGAGCCAACATTTGGAATTTCCATAGAGACCTGTAACAGAATGGATTTATTAAGAAAGAAATATTAATAGAGGCAGGGCCAACAGTGGTGGACAAATTTCACAGATGTATAGAAGAAATTGCCTGGTGGGGGGAGTAGCAGCTGAGATTAGAAATGGTAATTCATTGTAACATCTCAACCTCTAAACTGAGATATGAATAATCATAAAATCTCAGAGCTATAATTTTATTTTACAGATTTTAAACCCAACCTTAACTGTGAAAACGAACTAATGAACTACATCATTTTCAAATAGATTATTCAATTTTAACTTAAATTCTATCTACATGGGCCAACAGTAGTTGCATTTTAAGTTTAACTAGTGAAGCACAGAGATGACTCTGAGAATGAAGGCTTTGCCATCAAGCATGGTGACCTGAGCTGTATCTCAGGGATCTGATCGCAAGTGGGAACAGTCAGCTCTCATAGTTGTTCATGGCAATCCTTTCTCTCTCTCTCTCTCTCTCTCTCTCTCTCTCTCTCTCTCTCTCTCTCTCTCTCTCCCTCTCCCTCTCTCTCTCTGCCTCCCTCCCTCCCCATCTCTCTTTCCCTCCCCCCTCTCATGCACAGATAAATAAGTATGTAATTAGATGTAATTTAACTCATGAATTATAGCTGCATCTTCAGAAGTTACTGCTTCATTCCTAAAAACTTTTCAAGTAGTAAACAAAGTTATTGTTGTAATCAATTCTATAAATTATCTTCAAGAATCCCAAGTTTCTACAAGTATTTCACTTCCTTAAAGGAAGTCAAATTGACATTTATTGAATGCACCATGAGCCACACCCTAATGTAGGCTCTTAGAATATAAGGTGAGGAAGGCACTGTGGTCTTCAGAGCACAACTGAAAATAGGAAACTGAAAGGCAGACATAGAAATCACATTGGACTACATTGTAACAAATGCTAACATTGTAGCGAATGTTAAGCAGCAGACTGGAGAGTAATCAAGGAGTGCATTGGTATGCTGGGGAAGCTGGGAAGTCAATGTCTAAGTAATAACACTTTCCTGAAAGAAGAATTAAGGAAAGGTATTTTAAATAAATGGAAACACTTGTGAAAGATATAGCTGTGCGAAAAACAGTTAAAAGCGAGGAACACATACAATGAACATTTTATGTGACGCTTGGATGGAGCTAGAGATTTCATTAGCAAAAATCCCTTACATGTTTTCCCCCTTTAAAATGTATATTTTGTCTTTTTGAATTTAAGAATAATTCTACTTCATAGAGAAAACAGTGAAGTGAAAACTGAGAACTTTGGTTTTCTCATAATATTATTTAATGATATAATCTCATACTCCAATTATTAGGTTGGCTCTTTGTGATTCTAGTGCCCCCAAATTTCTTAGTTACATTCATTCCTTGTACCCTTAACTCATCTGAGGTTTTTTTGTTTTTGTTTTTGCTTTTGTTTTGTTTTGTTCTGAGAAAGCATTGTATATTCCTTAATACTTACATGTAAATATTAACTCTTTCATTTTTCTGTGTGTTTCTTTAGGCTAAATACTCCTTTAGAGAGTTGACAGAATGTTTAAAGTTGATTATAGTAAATATAATATAGTTTAATCTAATTGTTTAACTATGAACTATTGTCAATTGTTCCAAATTTTTGATGTGTGATTTATTCATTATTTGTAACAGCTTTATAAAAACACTCATTAACATTATGTACAACGGTAAGTTGAAGAAAGCTACCAATGAGGAAAAGCTCTGGGTTGGTAAGTGAATTAATATACAATTTTACTTCAGTGTTGCTTTCTTAAAAATCAAGCTAGACAATAGTGTTACTGTGAGTTTCCCCTCATGTTTACTACCTTGGTCCTATTGGGGATTGAAAATGAGAAAATTATACTTTTAATTCCTAGTGTCAGTTTTTGTTTGTGTTTGTTCAAATCACGGGTTCTGGAATATTCTATATAGTCTTCTTGTTGAGAATTGTGTGATGTTATCTGTGGTTTTATCCAGAAATACCACTAAAAAGCCCTGAATGATCCTGAGTGCAATGCTTTGTAAAGGTTTATATATGTGCCCAGTAAAAACATTTTCTCCAAATGTAGAACCACTTTGAATAATGAATGTAGTTTAGACTTATTTCTCAGACTTAATGGTTCTATTTATAATATTTGCTTATATTAAACCTTACAGGGAAATCAAAATGCTAAAGCAACTGAATATAAACCCAAAGCTATAAAATTACAAGATTACCAAAGTAAGCATATAGTATCTGCATTATCTTGGAAAAACCCACTATTTTATTTCTGTTTTATGATCCAATTTTCCAGACCCTCAACCTCCATCCAACCCAGTCAGGGCCTTCAGATAGTTATACATATTGCCATGTTGTGTTTTTAGGTTTTACTCCTTGTCATAAAATACTTTGTTGCAGTAAATCTCCACCCAAATATGCCCGGGCAATGAAAACACAACACAATTAATATGAATACATGCTGTGCAACTAGATTGGACAGACCTACCACTACACTACCATCTTCCACATCTATGTGGAACTTGACCTCTTAGAACTTGCAGTTTCTCCAGGCCATGTGCTTCTGCTCCACTTTTCCTCCCTGCCTCCTCCTCCTCTGCATCCTCTCCCTCTTCCATTTTCTCCTTCTTCTCTCTCTCTTTCCTTTTATCTGCCCAATCATCAGCTCTCCTTTATTTTACATATTTAGGTGGAAAGTAGTTTTGTAGAAAATCAACTGAGTACTGATTCATTCCTTGTTCACAACCACTCACAGGAGAATGGAATTAATGTCAAATATAATTAGCCCCAAGGCTATCCACAGCAGATAGTTATACATATTGCCATGTCAGGCTTTTAGGTTTTACTCCTTGGTCATTACTCTAGCCCTAAAATACTTTGGACCTAAAAAAAGCTAGAGCTCGGGACCATCACTGAAAAAAAAATGCTGGCAGATTCTAAAATCACAAATGGGAAACTTTGTTACATTAGCTTTTATAAAATATGAACAATGTGTTTTCCCAAAGCCAAGGACATACTTAGGAGGATTCTGCAGCTGAAAAGCATGGTGACTTATTGGAACATACCGAGGG
The DNA here is from genome assembly GCA_902729485.2 of Mus minutoides. Taxonomy (NCBI): domain Eukaryota; kingdom Metazoa; phylum Chordata; class Mammalia; order Rodentia; family Muridae; genus Mus; species Mus minutoides. Next base: position 447,343 of record LR749793.1, read on the forward strand.
GAAATTGAGCTGGCGGAAGAACAAACAGAAGCAGAGTTAGAGGCTTTGTTAAAGGCAAGTACACTTGTTATTAGCCTGCGTGATATAAATCTTTTTGAAGGGAAATACACTCACAAAGGCAGGGCAGTGTCTGTCTCTCATTTTTGAGGCAGGAGGGAAGGGAAAAAAAGGGGGCACATGCACATTTTATCCAGTGACAGGCATAGGAAGCAAATTATATTCTGCTAACAGACAAAATGGATAAGACAGAGATCACAGTTGCTCTTGAGAAAAACACGGGGTTCATTATTTTATATATGATTTTGAAATGATCTCCTCCATAAATCTTTTCTTCATATAAAAGATATCACCAAAACAGTTTCTCATCTTGGCTATAACTCTATTATTTATTTTAATTGAAATACCTGGGAGTTGTTCCTTCCTACAAGAGAAACAATGTACTTGCCAAGCCTAGAGGACTAAATGGCTGAGAAGGCTAACTCTCTGGGAGAAGGAAGAGGGTCGGGAGAAAGTGTGAAGAGTGTGAAGGTGAAGAAATGTTAGTTTTCCATCTCATCCTCGTCAATGACAGCAGGTGCTATGGAGAGAAAGGAAGCCAGTGGAATAGACACAGAGGGGGAAAAGAATCACTCTGCCCTGTAGCTCATTAATCTTGTCAGAAATACTCATTGTTGAGAAAGGCTAACATCACTGTCCAAAGTCCTCCCCTTCCCCCAACTCACAAGAATGTACTAAAGGTCTGGGATAGTTAATGGCTGAGCCATTTAATAAATGACTTACTTACCTCACCATAGACACTAGCCAGCAGCTGTAGGCTACATGTGAAACACTAAATCTTTTACCTGAGTTTCAAAAGGGTCCTCTAAATCATATTTAGTGACAGGCTGGGGGACATAAGAATTGGGATTTAGTGGTAGGGCATACTTCATGCTGTTTTGGAGTAGGTCAGAAGGTCCAACTTGGATTTCTTTTCAGTAACCTGATCTAGGTGAAGCAGCAGGTTATAAAGGAAAGTCAGTTTCTGAGATGTCCTGGCTTTCTTTAACTACTAAAAACTTTATAGGGACCTGGTGAGAAACAGGAAAAGACTAAGCAAATACCAACTCCATTGATCAGTATTGCAACTTTGCTTTCTTCATTCCATACACAGATGAGATGCCACATTATACAAGTCAAATATTTGTTTAGGTTCTTATGTTTTTGTTTTCTTTCATTAACCAGGATAGATACCTAAAGGTATTTTCCTAAAAACAAAATATAACACTAGATTTTAACTTCTTCAAGGACAGTTTCCAATACTTTAAGATGATTTTATAAGTTATGATGTGGAAATATCTCCCTGAATCATAAAGGGGAAAAGAAGAATGAAGAAACAAATACAGGAAGTAAAATACGATGAACATGTGTAATGTTCAAAGTGTTGATGTCCATTCCTTAGCTCTCACAGCACTTCAATGGGTTAAAAACTCTCAGTAATGATTAGAATAAAGAGGCTGGGCATGGTAGCACACACCTTTAATCCTAGCACTCGGGAGGCAGAGGCAGGCAGATTTCTGAGTTTGAGGCCAGCCTGATCTACAAAGTGAGTTCCAGGACAGCCTGAGCTATACAAAGAAACCCTGTCTCGAAAAAAAACATAAAAAAAAAAAAAAGATTAGAATAAAGAAAAGAGCACTGCAATTACATTCCAGTTTTGTCTGATTTGAAAGCTTGAGTTTCTGGCTCTGCAGAGAACCTACTTGAGTTTGAGCAAACCTTCCACTGTTCCTAAAACCATCCTTATGTATGGCTGAATGTTGATTTGTAAAGAATGTCTATAAATACTATCAGATCATTTTATTACTTTTAGTGTAAATACTTTAGGATTACCGTTTTGAGAAACCAGCGTTCAGTTTTCTAAATCCTTGGGACTCCCAGGCTGTCATGAGGGGTTCCCTCAGTTGTATAAGCACAAGTGTTGGAGTTATCCATGCTGGAAGGATTTGGTGACATATTGTTCAGCATAGAACAAGTATAGAACTTATGATGAAAGTGAATGTTCACATATTAAGATAGCAATGATAATGAGAGTTGTTCAGCTGTGTGGTGTATTAAGATTGGCAAGCTACTGTATGCAAAGAACATAAGCAACTCACAGAATGCTTGTGGAATAACCGAGCTCTTATTCACTAACATAAGATTAGCTAGCTCTATAAGTAGCTAAAAGAGTGCCCACCTATGCCTCTTCCTCTTTTAATGTCAATTTTATTGTTTTACCCAATAGTCCAGGAACATAATTTGTCAATGAATAAAATAAATATTAAAATGGTAAATAGGTGATAAGAAGCTATTTATGTTTGCAAATAAAGTACTTAGTAACTTACATATTTATAACTGCCTTAAAATTTTTGCTCCCATATGCATTACTGAGACAATAACTGAAAGTTTCTACATATCACCTGCTATTCATCTGCATTCCTTGACTAATTAAATATAAGAGTTGAAAAAATCTGCCTACACTGAAAATAATTTTTCTGGAAGTTTTAGTGTACCTTAGGAATGCCTACTCTCGGTCATACTGTCCCTCTTCTTGTATTTATTGTGTAGTGGGGTGAGGACAGAAAGGTACAGATTTGACTTTGCAGTACCCAGAAGCTGGAAATTGAAACTCCCTGTTTCTCACAGCCCAGGTGTGGTGCAGACAGGCTGAGACTCCACATTTCCTCACTGTGCCCTAACCATGACCTTAACCCTGACAAAGCAAGAGAAGCAACACGGTAATATGCTGCTGTTGGCTAGCTGTGTAGGAGAGAGCTGTCTGAGAAAAAAATGTATCACATCAATCTCTCTTAGGCAGCAACATGCCCAAGTCATCCCTAAGTCAGCCTGCTTTGGAGTTAGACAAAGGTCAACGTTGAACCTTTATGAATTTGCTCCGTGTACCGGTGGGAATAGGACTCTGAGCAACACACTGCTTTCTATTTAATCTTGAAATTGGCTGCAAAGAACCATCTTGGAAGTATTGCAGCCAAACAGAATGGCATTTTCTCTCTTTCTATACATATAAACTAAAAAATGAGAAGGAGTATGTTTGCACTCCATGAATTAAGTTAAAACAATTTTCCCCTGAACAATCTGTCTTTCCTCTGTATCATTCGCTACTTGTGTATTTCATATCCTTACCATTTACAATACTGGAAATAATGATAAAAATTACTTCTGGCTTCTTTAACAAATATAAACACTTTGAATTTCTTTGAGGCAGAAGTCATTCCTCAAAGCATAGTCCAGGTAGGAGTGTGCTTTCATTTTGTCTTTTTTGTTTTTCTCAAGGTTGAATGATAAAAAGTAATCAAGTAACCAAGCCATGAGATGAAAGATTTTAACTGGATGAATTTTTTTTAAGCCAAGGTTTAATAAAACAACATTAGCAGGTCTTATTCCTTTAAAAGGGATGGCTAACATTATACTTATAAAGTGTTTTGCAGCCATTTGATTAAATTCAAGTCTTATGCAGTCTAATTAAAATCTTATATTATGTACCTTTTGTGAAAGAAAGTATTATTTTAGACAAAAAGTCATTTCCCAAATGTTCACATTCTTTCATGCTTAAGTCTCCCTATACCATTTCTTCGTCAATAAGAACCTCCACAAACGGAAAACTGAAAACGAAGAAACAGACCTCTTATAGGTTTTATAGGATTCTTGGAAGGTCAGCATCCAAAACAAAACAAAACAAAACACAACGAAAATAAAGCCTTACAGACTAAAGAGCTCCAGTTCCCTGCTGTCCTTTGATCAGAGACACTTTCAAAGATGACCAAGAAGAAAATCAATCCCTATTTCAGGTCAGACTTAATGACCTTTCCATATCAAGCATTTAGATATACTGAAGGGGGTATTTTATGTTTTTGTTTCTAGTACTAATTTCAAATAATAAAGGCATATTATAACATGATGACTAATCAGATATCGTGTCAGTCTACTCACAATGTGACTTTCAGCCCCTTCCTAAAATCTTGGTCAAGATCTACCAATGGCATATTGATGGGCCTACATATCCTAGTATGGTAGGTTAGAAAATGTCCCAGATAAGCATTAATTTCTCAAGGGCTGACCCTGAGAAGATCATGGCTTCATTGTCAGGAACATCAGGAAAACATACATATTTACCTCTGAAATGCATTTTCAATTGTAATTCAATTTTAAACTGTTTGTAGAATCACTAGATTAAATCATTGTTCTTCACATAAATACCTACAATATTTAATACATAAGTATGGCACAGTGTGAGCAAAAAGTACTGTTAAGAAACCCCTTTCTTTTATATGAAAAGAAAAGCAAGATAATCTTGCTGATGCCAGATCAGAAATTTGAATGGTATGTGCCTAGTCTTTATATAACAAGTGTATTTTATAAGAAAAAAAAAACACAAGGGAAATATTTTTATTTATTTTGTTAGCTGTACAAGAGCCATTTTGGCAAATAAAGAACCAATAAAGTAAAATTGTCTCATGTGGTTTTTATTATAGAATCAAACAGCAATGTAAAAAGCAAACACACACCAATCATAATTCCATCTTCTGGGAAGAACAGGAAAGTGTGGCTCCATTTCCATCATGAAAAAGACATATATTCCATGAAGTGCTCAAGCTTGGTTCCAAAGGCATTCACATTGCACAGCAGTAATCTGTTCAAGGTTCACTGTGCCTACCGATGATGATGAACACAATTACTATAGCTCAGAATGTGAAAGATGTCCTTAGCCTTGGGATATCTCACTGGAACAACAGAAACTGGGACTGTTCCTCAGCATTCTAGAAATGAAAATATGCCAACATGATATAAATGCTAGACTGCAATTGATACTTGAATCATTTGCTGCAAGGGAGTTGATTGCATGAAATGACCAATGCTTCATTCTGGGATATCCAGTTTGTTCAACAACCTGACAAAAACCATGCCAATCCTGATGCAACAGACTGTGTGCCTAAATATTTCCTGAGTTCCTTCAAGGCTGTTGAGTTTTCTGTAGAAATATATGTATAACCATTATCAGTTGTAGACAAACACTCATTTATAGAAGACTGGATGAGCAAGGTATTTGGTCAGTGAGTAATCCCTGTGATGGTAAAGAATGGTCATTTGGGCCTCTAGGAAATGTTTCTATGTGAGAGAAATAGTGATGTAAAAGTTAAGCACACATGAATCGCAATTTCATCTTCTAGTAAGATTATTATTTTTCTTTATTGGTTCTTCATTTGACAACATTGCTCTTCTACAACTAATAAAATAAATATTTCCCTTGTGTTTTTTCTTATAAGATACACTTGTTATATAAAGAATAGAAATAAGAAAATAGCACGTCCTGACTTCATGATTGTTCTTCCGTGTTGGATGTGATTTTCTAGCTTTTTGTTATGAGCTGATAATTATTGTTGTTTTCCCTTTAACATCTGTTTGAGAATCTATGACTAAGTGGTCGTTTCACCCAGAAATGAGTCCCAGGCACCTCACTGTTTATACCACAAATGGGATGAAACTATTTCCCAAGCCTGAACTCAATTCCAGATTACAGAGAAATTAAATCCATACGGCTAGGCGTGGTGGCGCACACCTTTAATCCCAGCACTTGGGAGGCAGAGGCAGGCGGATTTCTGAGTTCGAGGCCAGCCTGGTCTACAAAGTGAGTTCCAGGACAGCCAGAGCTATACAGAGAAACCCTGTCTCGAAAAAAAAAATCCATTCCCAATAATACATTTTTTTAAATGTATGACATTGACATTGCTTTACTTGGCAAGACATACAGGAGCACACTCAAGTCCAATAAAATTTCTGAATTTACAACCTTTCAAAAACACCCATATATCTCAAACATACGATTAACAAAGAAGTGGGATTTTCATCTTCAACATTGGGTATTTGTACAAGCAGATCTGCTCATGAAATAACAAGATGTTTAGCTAAAAATGTTGTTAGAATAAAAATAATGATTCCATTGGTTATTGACCAATAAAAGAATAGCTCTGTGTTGCATTTCTAAATACCTAAGCATATAAGTTAATTGGGACCAAGACAGGTGTTTCTTCTTTCTGAATGTCTGATGACTGAATACCCAAGATACTATTTGCAAAACACAAGAAAATAAAGAAGAACGAAGACCAAAGTGTGGATACTTCATTTCTCCTTAGAATAGAAAACAGAACACCCATGAAAGGAGTTACAGAGACAAAGTTTGGAGCTAAGATGAAAAGATGGACCATCCAGAGACTACCTCACCTGGGGATCCATCCCATAATCAGCCACCAAATCCAGACACTATTGCATATGCCAGCAAGATTTTGCTGAAAGGACTCTGATATAGTTGTCTCTTTTGAGGCTATACCAATGCCTGGCAAATATAGAAGTGGATGCTCACAGTCATCTATATGTTAGAACACAGGGCCCCCCAATGGAGGAGCTAGAGAAAGTACCCAAGGAGCTAAAGGGGTCTGCAACCCTATAGGTGGAACAACAATATGAACTAACCAGTACCCACAGAGCTCGTGTCTCTAGATGCATATGCAGCAGAAGATGGCCTAGTCAGCCATCATTGGGAAGAGAGGCCCCTTGGTCTTGCAAACTTTATATGCCCCAGTAAAGGGGAACACCAAGGCTAAGAAGTGGGAGTGGGCGGGTAGAGGAGCAGGGGGGAGGGGCGGGGAGGAGTACAGGGAACTTCCAGGATAGCATTTGAACTGTAAATAAAGAAAAAAATCTAATAAAAAAAAGAAAGAAAAAAATGAATATGATATGCCATGCATTCAGTTGTGACAGCGTCTAGTAGGCACTTCTCTTCTGTAAACCCAATAAGAGATTGCATCAGGAGGATTTTTAAAAATTCAACCTTTTCCACAAAGGCTAAATAAATGAGTGTAGTGCATAGATACTCATTACATTAACAGAAGAAGAATAAAAGGTATCTCAAAAGTTAAATTTCTTTACCTATTATATACTCAAGTTAAGTGTTGGTTTTAAAATGAAATAAACCATTTTATTATGTGACAAAAGCATTCATATTATATGATAGGTATATATTTAAAAGATTTGATAACATTTGCTTAACAGATTAATCCACTCATACATAAAATATTTCAGCAATTTTTCTCTTTTTAGTCTTTCTGGTGTCTCCTTGACTGTAGTTAGAATTAAATTGCCCTCAGAAGGGTAAAGATGAATTTAAAGAACAACAATTTGGAAATTATATGTATTTGTAAAACACACATTTATTAAAATTTTTGTTCCACAAAATACACAAATCTTCTTAATTGATCTTTATGAGCCTCTGCTAAATTTCTGTCAGGTTTTTATATATTGTCCAAATGTAAGAAGAAACTTACATTTTCTAGAAAAAAAGTTGCAATCAATGGACTCAACTTTGAGGCTCTGATACAGAAACAACTTTTTCTTTCTTCTTCTTTTTCCTCCCTCTTGAATGAGTACAAGGGTTTTTTTCCTTGATCCTTGATAGCCATATAGCCTATAGCTCAGCATGAGTCATGGCTAAGAGCGTGTTGGTCATTTTAATCCTGTAGTTAAGGGTGAGTCACAGGGACAGAATAGAGAGGACAGAGGTGTTGGGTGAGGTCAACATCACTGTACAGTGAGAAACAAATGCCTGCTTAACTAGGCCTGCTGCATGCCTCCAAGGCAGTGGTCCACTATAACCTCTGGCAACAAAGAAGAGGGCAATGCTTTCTGTACCAGCTCAGGAGGCTGGCCATGTGCTTGGCCCCAGGCCTCCTGTGGATGGCCTCTGATTAATCCTTTGAACAGCACTGCTTCTGTTTCCAAGGCCAGACTGGAGCTCAGCAGAGTCCCTGCCAAGCCACTAGAAAGGAAAAGCAGAACCTGCATTGAGCTTTCAGCGCCCTGTTCTCATCTACAGTGTTTATTTCTCTAAATCTTGTCATGATTAAAATACTCTCAATTAGTACACAAGCATCTTTACGCTTTGCTATAGTCTTTCAACTTGCAGTGTAACATTATTTATTTTAACTTCAACTTACTTTTGATGTGGTGCATGTATACAATTTACCACAGGACCCGTCTTAACATTTAACAGCACACTTCCTCTTTCCTCTCTCAAACAATTTCACATCACATGTTTTACATTTTCATTGGATTCAGATACACTTTCAGCGGATAGACAGTAAGACAAACAGAAATTAATTGAAAATGGTAAAGAACAGAAACAGGAGGTGAGGCAAAAGTTCAATTTGCACCTTTCATGTTTTTCTTATCTCTTTTAAGTGAAGGATGCAACTTTCATTTGTACATGAAATCATCAAAACCGACAGACAGTTGCAGTTTTCCTTTACCTGATATAAAAGCTATGATCTCTCCTTCTGTCTGAGTGATCACTCCACTAGCTCTTATTTAACCATCAGTATATGGTTAGGCAATCTTTGTTTATCCTATTTATGTAAAATATAAAAACAACTAAAACCACAACTGTCAATGTAGATTCCTTATTAAAAATGAGTCAATTGGGCTAAGGAAGTGGCTCAATGTGTAAAACATTTGCTACACAGGGGCAGCAACCTGAGTTCAAATACCCAGAGCCTTTAACTTATGGTCTGATACCATGTGTCTGCAAGTCCAATACTCCTAAAATGAAAGGTAGGTAAACAGAGAACAGAGTCTTGGGAAGCTTCCGGGCCAGCCTGCACACTCAATAATAAATAATAGAAGAAATGTGTCTTAAAAAGAAGAGAAGGCAAAACCCAAGGCCTGAGTTTATCCTGTGCCATCCACATGTATAGCCCGTGTGCTCCTACATTTCTGCCCAAATTCATAGTCTCTTTTCATTTTTATTTCTTTAAACTAAAATATAATTACATCATTTTCCCTGTTCTCTTTCCTCCTTCCAATCCCCCCTCGTTCTCCAAACTCCTGTTTCTTTCAAATACATGGCTTCTTCACACACACACACACACACACACACACACACACACACACTATAACAAATAAATCAAAATGCAATTTAAAATTATTTTAAAGTGAACTGAAGAAATTCTGAAACTATGCTTGATATTTAAAGGCCTTGCCATTATGGTGTGCTCTGGAGGAAATCACCGAAGGGAAGTCAGGCTATACTACCTCGCCATAAATGATCATAAACTTAGCATTCAAAACCCATTTTTAACTCATTTCAAATATGTCAGACTGGCAAAATTATATTGGGTTTCTGTTCAGAGTGTCACCATGTCACATGATATTTTGCCACCTTATAAAGAAGTTAGACAGTTGTATGGTTTTTATGTGGCTAAGAAGATCTAGGGGGAAATCCCCTGGTACGTCATTCTTGCTGGAGAACTCAGTTCTTTGCAGCAACAGGACTGTCTTTCCAATTTCCTTCCTGGTTATTAGTACATGGATATGCTCTCAGCTTCACATAATCAATATGCTAGCATTGCAGATTGTAAATATTGCTATCATATGGTTGTGTTGTTCTCGAGATGGACTTCAACTTGCAGATTTTCCCAATGGTGAATCACATGGTTTCACATTACCTAGTAGAAGTTTTTGCAATTAAATTGAAGTCAGGCTAAATTTCTAACTGATCTCAAAACCTAAGCATTCTTTACTTGAGTTCTTAACTCCATAAGACTTTCATGAGTGACCAACTAACATGGTACAGGAGAGTGGACATCATGAAATCATGAAAACATCAGGTATCTCACTCCTGGTTTCTTGAATTACCTGCTTTTGGAACACAGGTACCAGGTAATATGCAACCCATATCAGTGTTCAAGAGAAACTTCATAAGAGGCCACACAATAGCCATGCTGAGGTTCAGTGAGTGAACATCTAGTACAGTAGTTCTCAACCTTCCTGATGCTGTGACCCTTTAATACAGTTCTCCATGTTGTGGTGACTCCCAATCATAAATCGTTTATCTTTGTTACTTCAGAACTGTAATTTTGGTGCTGTTATGAATAATATATAAATATCTGTATTTTTTAATGGTCTTAGGCAACTGGCCTGTGTGAAAGGTTTATGTTTGACCAGAATCTTACTGTCATACGACTGTGTTTCAGATTGTTGCTTTATGTAAAATATAAAAACAACTAAAACCACAACTGTCAATGTAGATTCCTTATTTAAAAATGTGTCAATTGGGCTAAGGAAGTGTATAATGTATAAAATGTATAAAACACTTGCTACACAGGTGTAGCAACCTGAGTTCAAATCCCCAGAGCCTGTAACTCATGGCCTAGTATTGTGGGTCTGCAAGTCCAATACTCCTACAATGAAAAGCAGGTGAACAGTGAAAGGTTTATGTTTGACCCCCACTGGGGGTCGCACCCTACACGTTGAGAACCACTGATCTAGTACCCACTAGGCCACATGGGAAAGAAGATGACAGGGAAATGAAGAGGTCTCTAGATATTTTTAGCCTATAAATCATATCCAGATGTAAAATCTTTCCAGTGGAATCACTAGTCACGGTGAAGGAGAGGGCAACTGTCATGCTTTCCCTGTCTGAATTCCTAAGTCAGGAGTTCCAAGAACATACCATGATAATGACACAGTAATAGTAACTGGATAAGACTAGAGAAAGGCAGAATCTTACTATCATACAACAGTGCTTCAGCCTGCTGCTTTATTCAGATAGCTTTCTGCTAGCACCTTCTCTGCCAGAACTTTGAATCATAAATGGTTTAAGTACTGTTGATGTTATAGCTAAAACCAACAAGCTGCCACAAAGTAGGATTGGCCCATATTCGACAATATGCATCATCCTTACTGCTGCTGACTACATATAAAGACCAAAATGTTTTAAGTAAATGCTTCTAATTACCATGATAATTTCAATTTTGTCTCTTCCATACTGGCTCCTGTTATTTGTATTGCTCATAATTTGTGGTAAATTTCTTTAAGTAATATAATTCCAATCTGGATACTGCTAGCAAGACTAAATTTCACTGCTTAGAGAATTAAGATCAACAGCACAACCCATGCTTGCTGCACTGGCTACCTGTCCTATGATGAGTGGAGGAATCAAGAAGATAATAGCCCTGGACAAGGTGATGTGGGGAGCAGCAGTGAGGTGCTGATAAGTTATATGCACTGCAGTGGTGGCTGGAGTGACTGGAAAAGAAAGGAGACTGAAGAGTATTCCAAGTGGTCACAGGAGGCATTTGAGACCATATCTAGAATCAAGGTCATTGCATAGTTTTGTTTGTTTGTTTGATTGTTTTTTAATATCTGTGGAATCAAGGTTTTGTTAAATAGGCTCTTAGACAATGAGGGAAACGTTGTTTAGTGACAAGAACCTCAACAATAACTTCTAATTTGCCTTAATAGCGCCTTCTTTTTAAGTCTGACATTTAGTGGTGTTAAGTTTACTAGCATTGGATAAAGCAGAGAAGACATTGGGAAGAAACAGGGTAAGTTTCCTGGAGAACTATTTTTCTTACCAAGTTAACAAGATTGTTCTTGTATGCTAAATTTGGTTTATTATACTAAAACACCTTGGTAAAACTGCCTTAGTGGATCGATGTGCTTATTGGTAACTATCTAGTTACTGATAGTTAAGCTATCTCACAGACTTCTTAGTCATATTAGGAAAAATAATACTCTTTCATTTACTTTTAGGGACAATCTTACTTTTTTATTCATTAACAATTTGGTCTTATTTTGTTTTGAATTATAAAATGAGTTACTTTTAGCAAGCACTTTATATTACTCTTGTTTCCTGATTTTGAAATTAGAGTGTTCTTTTACAAGTTCTGTACTGGGGGTCTGCCAGGTGGCTTAATGAGGCCATGTACCAGTTCTGACCTTTTGAAGAAGAGTGGGCTCATACTGGCTACCATTTGTATTTCTACTTTAAGGGGGAGGATGTATTCCAATGCCATGAATACATTGAGACTTTAGCAATGCAGAAAAAGCAGGCACAGAGAGAAAAACTCTCAACTAGGAAAGCCTCACCAAATGCTGGTGGTTCTTTTTAATCATTTAGAAAAACAAAGAGGAAAAATCCCACTGAAATCCAGCAACCAACCACATTGTGGTCACTCCCTAAACAACTTGTGCTGAATCCTGGGAGAGAAACAAGCTAGGAGGAAGACCCAATAAGCATTCCAATTTGAGATGCTGTGATCTTGACTGTGGAACTCAAAGCTGTGATCTTGCCTGTAAAACTCAAAGTGCAAAGATGGCCAGTGAGTTTCTGTGCCATGAGGAATTTCACTCTAGGTCATGGTGAATTTCCTCCCCTTACCTCAGTAGACCTTGGCAGTCCCTGGACACCACATTCCTCTCAAGAAAATTTCTTCAGGAAGAAATGATTCAAGAGGCACATTTGCCTTTAGGCCCTGTGCTTGTTGACAGGAACAAACAGCTGGGTACAGAATTCCCCATGCTAGTACCCTGCCAGCGGCTCTGGGCAGTTTCAAAGTGTTAAGTGCTTTCCTTACACCAGTGTTACATAACATATTTCTGTATCATTTCATGGCATGCCATGCTCTGTGCCTAAGCCTAACTCAAGCCTAAGGCCCTACTGGGCTCTATCCATCCTCATTTATCTTTGACTCAGGCCTCAATCTCATTTTGGATATTTTGAATTCTCCTCCTTCAGATTTAGAAAGCTATTGGTGGGACTGAGGGTGGGACTTGGGCACTTCAGCTTGTTGACCTTTTTGAGTTCTGTGGACTGTATCTTGGGTACTCTGTACTGGTTTTTTTTGTTGTTGTTGTTGTTGTTGTTTTTTTTTTTTTTTTTTTTTTTTTTTTTTTTTTTTTTTTTTTTTTTTTTGTGTTTTTTTTTTTTTTTTTTTTTTTTTTTTTTTTTTTTTTTTTTTTTTTTTTTTTTTTTTTTTTTTTTTTTTTTTTTTTTGGCTAATATCCAGTTATTAGTGAGTATATACCACGCATGTCCTTTTGAGTCTGAGTTACCTCACTCAAGAAGAAAGAAACCACGAGGGAGAGAGGGACCTGGGAGGGAACATAGATGGGGGTGGGGTGGGGAGAAGAGGGGAACCTGTTCTGTTTTGGGGTAAGAGAACAGGACTGAAACCCGGAGGGCCATCAGAAAGAATGGATACAGGCAACCTCAGCAAATAGGAGGTTGGGGGAACCCTCCAGAATGTACCAGAGATCTGAAAGGTAAGAGACTCTTAGGAATCAAAGGGAAGGACCTTAGATGAAATGCCAGACAGTAGGAAGAGGGAACTTATAGAGCCCACCTCCAACAGGAAGATGGGGCATCAAGTGAGGGATGGGGTGGCCATCCCATAGTCACATCTCTGACCCATAATTGTTCCTGTCTGAAAGAATTACAGGGATGGAAATGAAGAGAAGCCTGAGGAAAAGAAGATCCAGTGACAGGCCCAAAGTGGAATCCAGCTCAAGGGGAAGTCCCAAGGCCTGACACTATTACTGAGGCTATGGAGTGCTCACTAAAAGTGATCTAACATGACTGCTCTCTGAAAGACAGCTGAAAAAGCCATAGGCAGATAGTTGCACCCAATCAATGGATGGAAGCAGCTGACCCCTGTTGTTGAATTAGGGAAGGTTGAAAGAAGCTGATGAGAAGGGTGATACTGTAGTCTCAGTTAATCTGGACCCCCAAGATCTATCAAATAGTGGACCACCAAACAGACAGCATACACCAGCTGATATGAGGTCCCCAACACACATTCTGGCTCTTTGTTTATTCAGAGATGATGCACCTAACCCTCAAGAGACTGGAGGCCCCAGGGAGTTTAGAAGTCAGATGGGTTGGTGGGTGGGGGGGCATCCATGTACAGACAGGGGGGTGGGGAAGAGGTATGGAATGTGGAGCAGTCAGAGGGTGGAGGGGTGTGCGGGGAATGGAATATGGAGTGTAAAAAATAAATTAATCTTAAAAAAGTAAAGAAAGAAAAAGAAAGCTATGTGTCTGAAGCCTCATTGTGGACTGCATTTCTTAAATCATAGAGATGTTTCTCTGTAAAAATGTTGGGTTGCAAAGACAAGCGTCACCTACAGGACATAAAACCTGAAGCAGAAAAAAAGGAAAAGGAAAGAGAGATTCTTTGGGAAAAACAGTTCTCACTGACATGGATCCTCAGGGTCAGTGTTTGGGCTGAACACTCTGAAGACTGAAGGACAGAGCTGTGAGAGAAGTAGTGAAGTTGTTCACAGTTGGCCTCCTTCCTTACCTCTATCTGATGTAAACCATTGAATCCTAACCATCTCTAGCTTAAGGTTAAAGTAGTGCTTTTAAATGGACATTGAGTACCAAGTAAAGAAACTTGGGGCATTAATGTTAAAAAGCAGACATGCCAATAATGACACACTAACCTGAATTAAATTCAATGAGTGCAAATTATAACATCTGATTATTTCCTGCTTTTTCAGAAGAAAGGAATAAGCATACAAGTAGGAAGAAAAAAAGAGGCAAAAAAGAAGAAACTGGTGTCTGTATGTGTATAAATTATGTGTGTTTCAGGTTAGAAAATACATTTTTAAATATCCGTGTAAATGTGCATATTAATGTATATATATGCATATAAATATCATAGCTGTAGCTATATATATTTATATTAGTTATTTAAAATTTTTTCCCTTGGTCCAAAGGATATACACTCAGTAAGCAGAAACAAACCCAGCAAGCAGAAATTAAATTTAACAAACTGATTATACTATCTTATTTTATCATGGCTTTATAGATTTAAAAGTCTCTCCTGTAAACTTTACAATTAAATGAGTTTCTCATTTCTGAACTCAAATAATAAAACCAAAATGTAGACAGCAAAGCAACTTGCCAACGGTGGAGGGAAGAAGGAGGGAGCAGAACCAACACTGAGATTCAAGAATAGAACTTCAGTTTGGCCTTGGTTCCCATTTTCTTCCCCGAGAATTTCTGCTCCTTCCACCTGACCACACACAAAAGAATGTGCCCAACAGCTTTTGATGGCTTTCGTTGTGTGTGTAAAAACAATGAATCTATGTATCATCTTCCACATTATCAAAATGGTGAGTTAAAGAACTACAGGAAATCCTGCCTTTTCTTTTGAGAAAATAATAGCGTCTAGGTTACTGGTGTGTTGGGTCTAGGCTCGATAATTATCAACAATTACAAAGAAATACCAAGATTTCCATATTTTAAATGTTGACTATTATCCCACAAGGTTATGATTTTATGATTAAGATTATGTATCTTTTGAAGTTTGAGAAACATAACAGGTCCAATTATAAAGACGATATGCATAATTTCAGTGGTTAAGTTAGAGGTTTGCCACTCAAAAAAGGCACAAGGATTTGCAGTGTTGGTTTTGTGTCCTCTACTGATCGCATTGCTATCAAGTGGGTCAGTGGTTTGAATCTTCTTTTGTCTGTTTTACCAAGAAGGAAACTGGGACCACAAAAGGCTAAATGAATTCTCTAAGGACTACTGAAAGGCTGTGACTTGAAAACTTCATTCTGAACTGTGGTGACAAACACTGTAATGGAAAAACTGAGAATCCCATATGTCCGGTGAACTTAGGCTGGACTTCATGTACACGTAACCAACAGAACTGTTGCCTATATATATCAGATCCTTTCCCACACTTCTGTTTCCTCAACTACTGCATGCATTTCCTTTGATCTGCTTCATTTTTTTCTCTCTCTGCTTTTCATCTCTTGCAGTTAGGATCTGTGCCTCTATTTCAGTTTCCAAAGTTAAGATGGGCTTTAAAAATACTCTTTGAAATAACTGTGTGATTTATTGAATAAGTGAATAGATGGATTATCACACAAGATAACAAACTGCTTGTAAGTGATGGTAAGTTCTTTCTCTGCTGGTGAAATGAGCCCATTCAAGCTAGATTAAAATATATATAGACACAGTTTTATTGGGAAACTGCTCTTAGGCGGGCCAGTTCACTGTAGTCAAGGAATGAGGCCAGGGAATTCTCCAAGGGAAGGGAGACAGAGGGAAGAAGAGAAAGAGAGAAAGAACACTCCCAGAAAGAGGGAAAGAAGAGGGAAGGAAAAGGGGACAGAGAAACCAAAATGCCTCGATTATATAGGGAAGAGTCTCATGAAGAAGGGTAGTGGAACGCGTGGGATAGAAAGTTCAGGGTTAGGGTGGGGTATGTCAAGTCCCTGGGCACTGAGGGATGCTGGGAGAAACTGGAGGTCAGGTCTGCTTTGGTATATAAAATATGTACCTCAGCTGATGTTTCAGGATCTGAAATCCAACAAATATAGTTGGACATAATTTTCTCAGAAAAGGAGAAGCTACTCCCAGCCTCCCTGTAATGAACTCTATAGGGAGGTCCTGTAGGAAAAGTACTGGAATGCAGCTTCAAAGGCTGGAAAAGTAGACAGCAACAGAGTTTAGTGTGTTGATTTTCCCAGACATCATTTCCATAGCCATGAAACTAAATTGTGGTGTGGGATATCACGAATCTTACCAGTTTGAAGAATCAAATGCTCATGTGATTCTATAGGTTATCAGAGACTTGCAATGGCCAATCTTTAAATGCCTTTAGTATTATTTCTCTTACTTGACTTATGATGAGCCCCCTCTCTCTCTTTCTGCAAAAGGATATTCACCCAAACTGGTACAATTATTTCTCAGATTCCCACACAGCTGCAATTAGTTAACATAAAGACCCCAAACCAAGCAGTGACATACTCTTGTAAAGTGTTCACAAGCAATCCATCCACCATTAAAAGTAGAAAACATGCAGTTGCTTATAAAGGGACACTGGCAGAGATTACATAGTCTTCTATGAAGTGCAGAGGGGTGAAAAGATATTACATCATTATCAAAGCTAGATATTTTCCTTCAGATTATGACCAATGAGGGAGCCTTCTTTGTTTTTTGCCTTGCATGTGGAAATCTTTTGGGCAACAATGGAAACTTTGCATGAGAAACTGAACATAGAATGTTGCTTTCAGTTATTTATTTGTTTGGTTTATTAAATCTACCTTTGCCTCTAGAGACATGAGCATAAATGTAAAAACAAAAAATGCATAAATTTTAGCCTCTTTCCCAACCTCACAGTTGGGATTCTCCATATCAATCAGACAAATCCCTGACTTCAACCCAGGAAAGTTACATTCTCATTTTGTACTGCTAAACAGAATTATGTTTGTTAACACATTTTCCCCTCAGATCACTGTCCAGAATGCCTCAGGTTTTCTAGTGTTTATTTTGTTTTTCTAATTCCTTTCTGCTTCCAAGGGTCAATTGTACTGTAAAATGAAGAAGAGTTGATGGGAGGGTTTCTTGTTCTCCTCCTCCTCCTCCTCCTCCTCCTCCTCCTCCTCCTCCTCTTTTCATCAAAACACAATTCATGAATGCATTTTTCTTGGGAAAGTATGGTCCACAACACCAAACAGTAGTGGAAAAAGAGAAACTGGATGGCATCCTTTTAATACGTATTCAGTTATTATTGATGGTATTTGTCTTGCTCTGCCCTAGTGTTAAAACAAAAGTTAGTTTTCCCAGTTCTTTTTTTTTTTTTTTTATCAATGGTGTTTTAAATTTTTTCCCCAATTTTTATTAAATATTTTCTTCATCTACATTTCAAACGCTATCCTGAAAGTTCTCTATACCCTCCCCCATCCTCCGCCCTGCTCCCCTAACCACCCACTCCCACAACTTGGCTCTGGCGTTCCCTTGTACTGGGGCATATAAAGTTTGCATGATCAAGGGGACTTTCTTCCAAATGATGGCCCACTATGCCATCCTCTGCTACATATGCAGCTAGAGACACGAGCTCTGAGGGTGCTGCTTAGTTTATATTGTTCTTCAACCTATAGGTTTGGAGACCCCTTAAGCTCCTTGGGTACTTTCTCTAGCTCCTCCATTGGGAACCCTGTGTTCTATCTAATAATTGACTGTGAGCATCCACTTCTGTGTTTGCCAGGCACTGGTATAGCCTCACACGAGACAGCTATATCAGGGCCCTTTCAGCAATATCTTGCTGGCGTATGCAATAGTGTCTGCATTTGGTGGCTGATAATGGAATGGATCTCTGGCTGCAGCAGTCATTGGTTGGACCATCCTTTTGTCTCAGCTCCACAAGTGATCTCTATAATTCCTTCAATGTGTGCTTTGTTCCAAATTCTAAGAAGGGGTGAAGTGTACACACTTTGGTCTTCATTTTTCTTGAGTTGCATGTGTTTTGCAAATTGTATCTTGGGTAATCTAAGTTTCTGGGCTAATATCCACTTATCAGTGATTACAAAAGAGCTCACATAACATGTACTCACAGTTTTCCCAGTTCTTAAAGATAGTTTTGATACTTTAGACACGAGCCAGCCTCTTTTGTGTGTGACCTGTGAAATCACATGGTGCTTGGTGTGCATGAGAATCACCATATCTAGGCTTGGTTTTGTGCCATGCTGTTACCACACTGAAATTCTGTAATTTTGGAATAGAAGACTCCATCTTCCACTTTGCCCTGGGCCCCACAAGTGATACATGCTTAGGCATATTATCTAATTAAGTAATTTTGTTAGCCCATAGATGGTGTCTTAGTCAGGGTTTCTATTCCTGAACAAACATCATGACCAAGAAGCAATTTGGGGAGGAAAGAGTTTATTCAGCTTACATTTCCACATTGCTGTTCATCACTGAAATAAATCAGGACTGGAACTCAAGCAGGTCAGAAGGCAGGAGCTGATGCAGAGGCCATGGAGGGATGTTCTTTACTGGCTTGCTTCCCCTGGCTTGCTCAGCCTGCTCTCTTATAGAACCCAAGACTACCAGCCCAGAGATGGTCCCTTTCCCCCTTGATCACTAATTGAGAAAATGCCTTACATTGGATCTCATGGAGGCATTTCCTCAACTGAAGGTCCTTTCTTTGTGATAACTCCAGCTGTGTCAAGTTGACACAAAACTAGCCAGTACAGATGTCAATTATATTTCTGCACCATTGCTAATTAAATGAGAAAAGCAATAGTAACTGCCATTCAATGAGCTGTAGCCAACTCAGAACTGTATAACAGACCGTGTTCTTGGTGTAAAATCACAATGAAACCTGAAAGCATTCTTTTAGTTAATTAACTAATTAGTTAGTTAATTAATTAATTTACCTTACATCTCCATCATAGCTTTCTGTCCCTCCTTTCCTCCCAGTTGCTCCCTCTCACCTACCCCCATTCCCTCTCTCCTCCCTCTCTCCTCAGAATACAAGAGAACTCCAAAGGGTTCAACACTAAGATCAACTTGGGACCTCATGAAACTGAAAATCTTCTGGAAGGCAAAGGACACCATCAAAAGGACAAAATGGCAGCCTATAGAACTGGGATACGATTTTGACCAACTCCACATCTGACAGAGAAATGACATCCAGAATTTATAAATAACTCGAAACTAGACAAAATAACCCAATTAAACATGGGATACATATTCAGGAACTCTTGACAGAGGAATCACTAATGGCTGAGAAGCACTTAAAGAAATGTTCAAAAACCTTAGTCATGAGGGAAATGCAAATCAAAACAACTACATCTTATACCTATCAGATTGGTTAAGATCAAAACTCAATCAACAGCTCATGCTGGTGAGAATGTGGAGCAAGGCAAACTCATCCATTGCTGATGGGAGTGCAAACTTATACAACAACTTTGGAAATCAATTTGGCAATTTCTCTGAAAATTGGGAATAGATCTACCTCAAGACCCAGCTATACCATCCTGGGCATATACACAAGCTCCATCATATGACAAGAACATTTGCTCTACTGTGTTCACAGCAGCTTTATTAATAATAGCCAGAAAATGGAAAAAACCTAGATGCCCCTCAACTGAAGAATGGATAAAAAAAATGTAGTACATTTATACAGTGGACGATTACTCAGTATTACTCATTATATACAATCTGTTGTCTGCCTGTGGATACTGCTCCCTTAACTGGGCTGCCTTGTCTGCCCTCAGTGGGAAAGGATACACTTAGTCCGGCAGTGATTTGTTGTGCTAAGTGGGGAGTACCCAGGCTGGGGGTACTTCTACTTCTCAGAGGAGAAGGGGACAGGGGAATAAGAGAAATCTCTGTGTGAGATGGCACTGGAAGGAAAGGGGGTGATATTGGGATGTTAATTAATTAATAAATTAATTAAAAACAATGACATCATAAAATTTGCATGCAAATGAATGGAACTAAAAAAAGATCATTCTGAATGAACTAACCAAGACCCAAAAAATACAAATATGATATGTACTCACTTATAAGTAGATATTAGCCATTCTACAATCCACAGACCCAAAGAAGCTAAGTCACAAGGAGAGTACAAGGGGAGAAGCTTGAATATCACTGAGAAGGGGAGATAGATTACGCATCAGTGTGGATGGAGAGAAGGACTACATAGGGAGGAGTGGGGATGGGAACAGGAAGGATAAGGTCTGGGAAGGATGGAGGGAGAGAGTATTGGAAGAGACAACTGGACTGGTAGGGGTTGAGGAGCATCTCTGGGACTAGCTACAAATATGGGACAATGGAAACTCTCATAAATCTATGAGAGTCACCCTAGCTAAGACTCCTAGAAATGGGGAACATGAAGCCTGAATCAGTCATCTCCTGTAATTAGGCAAGACTTTCAATGGAAAGACTGGAATGCCAGCCCAGCCACAAAACTTAGAACCACAATATGTCCTGCCTGTAAGATTTGCAAGGGTAAAAGACAGAGCAAAATTTGAGGAAAGTGCCAACCAGTAACTGGTCCAACTTAACATGCATGGCATGAGAGGGAGCCCACCCACTGACACTATTAATTATATTCTGCTATACTTGCAGACAGAAGCCTAGAATAACTATCATGAGAAAGACTTCACCCAACAACTGATTTACACTGATACAGAGAGCCATAGTCAAAAAGTAAGTGGAGTTTTGGGAATCCTGTCCAAGAGGGAGAGGAAGGGTTGGAGGAGTCAAGGACTCCACAAGAAAACATGCGGAATCAACTAATCTGAGCTCACACGGGCCTACAGAGACTGAACTGCCAAGCATAGAGCATGCATGAGATGACCTGGGACCTCTGCCCATTAGTAAAAGTTGTACAGCTGGCTTTTAATACGTGACTCCTAAAGCGGGAGGAGGCATTGTATCTGACTTCATTGTCTACCTTTGGATCCCTTTGCCTAACTGGGCTGCCTTGCCCAGCCTAGCCTAGATAGATCCCTTCCCCTAACTGGGCTGCCTTGCCTAGATACATGATGTGCTTAGTCTTGCTGCAACTTGATATGCCAAGACTGGTTGGCATCTTTTATTCATTTTTAAAGGTAAGAACTCTGATCCTTAAGAAGTTTAAATATTTTGCCTAAAATAAGTAGTTGAGGCAGATTTTAGACCCAAGCTTTCTTATTTGAAGGACTATACTCTTTCCTATATACTGAGTCTTGGTTTAAATTCATGCTGGGGTATGAGTTTACGGAGGATACCATGTTGTACATCTAGTCTATGGGAGGTTTTGGAAGATTTGGATAAGCCTGATCAGACAATATTTAAAATGTAGAAACATCCATTTGATGGATATGTTTCATAATCATGAAAGGATGTCTTAAGTCATAGTAAGATTAGATATCTCAAAGTTTCAGTAGAGTTGGTTATTTTTTTAATGCTGATTTTGATTTCTTCCAATTATATTTGTAAACTTATTTGATACTGGGTGTGGGGGGGGGTGTTAGTGTGCTTTTCTAGTGAATGAGAGCATGATTTAATAAATGAAGTTCCATCTTATTTACTATTGAAGAATATAGCCTTTCCTCACTAAGGCCTCAAGGTCTTAGAGGGCTGATGATGCTATGTGCTTGGAGTCTCAGCATTGTAAAGGCTCAGTAGCCATTCACTCTAGTTTATTTGGTGATCTCAAAGCCAATTTGTGACCCTGTCTCAAAACAAGAGTGATGTCTCTCCTTTTGTTTCTGTGAATATGGTATCCAAAACTACTGAAAGACTTCTTTTTGGAGTTGAGATGGTAGAGGTTTCAGCAAAGTTCAAGCTATGAAGAAGACATGAGCTGCTTTTCTCTGAAGCCAATAAAATACAAATTAATAGAATGTGTGGGAAAGAAGGGCCAATTGCTATCACTTGAGGCCAAAATCTCACCCTATTTCTTCCATTCATCATTTTTACCAGGGACAAGAGCTAGAAAAGTTTTGACAAATTCCCTAGTTCTGGAGAACTACACGATCTATCTAATATGCCAGACAGTTGAAGCAGAGTTTTCATGTATGTCACAAAATGCAAATTTATTTAAAAATTATTGAAGAAGCTGATTTTTATTATAAAATGTCTCATTCAACCAACACATGGGCTACCTAATAATGGAAAATTCCATTTATATTCTCCTTTAAAATGGGTTCCAGTTACAGAAAGGGCATGATAGAGGTGTGAGAGAAAGTGCTGTTTCTTATAAGGGCACAGCTGTAAGTCTGCCTGGAGTGAATTCTCACCCACCACTTAGCCACGAGCACTTCCACTAGTTCGTTTGCTTGTTCACCCGTCCTCCCTGTCATCCCCTTGCTATCTGGTGAATGATAATATTATCAATCTCATAGGTTCATAATGAGGTTTTAGCCACAAGTATGTTTCAAGTATTTAGATAAATTCCTAGTTCATGACAAAAATGAAATCAAGGTTGATATAATCACTGATCTACATTCTAAGGAGGTTTTGTGAGATTTGTCTGTACATTGACCAAGCCTGACAAACTCATCTCTGATATTCCAGAAAGCTTATGAAGCAACCTTTCTCTTATGACCATGGAAAGCATCCTTTACAAGAGCTTTACCATGAAGACATGGTTAGATTCCATTTGGGATTTGGGATTTGAGTGACAATTTCACCACAAGAATCATCAGTAGACACTGTGATGCTTTGAACTGCCACGTGATGATTCTCTTCTGGATTCTTCGTTCCTCAGCATCACAGCCACATCTTCAGCCAGGCCTTTCTTCCTGCCCTCAAATCCCCAAATGCACACTGCTTGAGTGAACTTCATGACAAGTGTGGGACTGTGGCCTTTAAGAACCAGAAATATGGGCAGACACAATCTGGGGGTCACAGTTGTAAAGAGAATGCTGATTTGCTCATGGAAGCCATTCAAAGGGATCCAGAGCCTATCCACAAAGGCTGTCACATTGCTACACCACATTAAACACAGGCCTATGCAATACTGATGTGTTTCGTAACTTCAGAAATAACAAAAACCTTAAATGCTTCCAGGCTTTTAGTTTCCTTTGTAACCATTGTTAACTGACTCTTCAATGCAAAATGAAAAGCTAGACTTCAATCTTACTCATCCCTCTAATCCCCCCTCCCTCTAATTCTCCTCCAACACCCACTTTAGAAAAACAGTCTGGTCTCTTCTTAGCTTCATTTCTGAGTGGAGAAGTCATTTTTCCTGAAGGAAGCTTCTCCCACTGTGATGAGATCTGTCACTGTGTTCAGCCTTGAGACCAAGCCTACAGGAAGGTCCAGTCATGACTGGATCAGTGGGTATTCTTTTTCAGGGAAGTACTTAGAGTTTTTGCATGTTTCACTGTTCCTCATACCTTTAGTAGTCAAGAGCATGATTAAATAGATCATGATCATTTTTGTCATAGTTTCTTTCCCATTGCTGTGATTAAACACTCTACAAACGAACAAAGGATTTAAGGGAGAGAGGCTTATTTCAGCTCCCAGTACAAGGTAAGACCTACAGCAGGAAGTCAGAGTGGCAAGGAGTAGAAGCAACTGGTCACACTGTTTTCATAATCAGGAACAGAGAGCACTGGATGTTGGTGCTGCTTGGCCCCCTGTCTTCATTTCCATAGTTCAGTATTCCAGCCCATAAATGGCTCTACTAACAGTGATCAGGTCTTCCACCTCAACTAAAGCAAATCATGATACTCCGTCACAAACATGCCCAGCGGCCCATCTCTCAGAGGCTGTAGATTATGTCAAGTTGGCAAGTAACACTAACCACCACACCACTTGAAAAAGTCTACACGCCTTACTTCCAAGGAATGCTTTTTAAGGAAATAAATTATTGCCATTATTAGACCACAAACTTTTTGTG
This sequence comes from Mus minutoides, assembly GCA_902729485.2. NCBI lineage: Eukaryota > Metazoa > Chordata > Mammalia > Rodentia > Muridae > Mus > Mus minutoides. Next base: position 471,354 of record LR749793.1, read on the forward strand.
AGACTGGTGATAGCCCCTAGGGGAAAAGCTACTTCCATCACTAAACTAAATGGACATATGAAATGAACACCTAAAGACTTGGTTTATACATAGCATATCACTTAACCCCTATCAAGAAGCTTCTTTTTGTGGTGTTTGGTGATTAACATAGAGACCCACAACTGATGAAGATGCAGAGAATAAAAGATTGGCTCTAAGTAAACCTCTACGTCAAGGTGTGATGTCCCAAGGCTCAGGGATTGTTTTGGAAGAGGATTAGAAACATTTCAAGAGCTATAGATGGTGGATGATTAAAAGAAAACTGTTTCTGGACACAGTTGGGTAGTTCCTTATGTGATTGACCGCAGTGGAGACAGTATACAAAAGACCTGCAGAGGCTTGGGCCAGGCAAAATTCCATCATGGAGAGGAGATTTGAGCATGAAGTTCTGCCTCTAGTCAAGAAGCTTTTCAGAAGGGCCAGCTGCTGGGAAATAGGAAGTTGGTTTTCTCCAAGTGCATGGCGCCTAGAAGGTCAGCTGCATTCCAGAAAATGCCTACGCAATCAAGAGCATATGGGTTTTAAAAAAATGCTCTAGAAGGTTTAATGATTCCCATCTTTGGGAATCCTTATGTTTCCTTCTGAGGAAGGATATGAGGGCTACATGTATCAAAATTATGAAGGAAAAATGATAGTAATTACTTAGCTTGCTGCATTTAAGACAATGAGGAAACAGGATAAATTAGATAAATTAGATAAATCGGCTTAGAACTCAAATTCAGCTAATATTACGTTGTGTGATCTTAGAGAGAAAACTTACTTTTCTAAATCCATTTTTTTGGTCTGTTATGTAAGCATGATTTCTATAAGTACTTTGAAAGAATGATGCAATCGTATATGTAACTCATCTTGTGCAAATTTTATTCATCATAGTCAGTGGCTTGCAGCTCTCATTACCATGATTATGTTTCCACAAATAAACACTGCAATATATATAATAAGTAGAGGTTGTCAAGGACTCTGTGTGCTACTTGTGTTTGTCTTTTAAATAATTAAAATGCATAATATGTATAACATTTTCTTGGCTGTCATTGGAATTGTCAGAAATTCAACAAATATTTGTTCAGCTGAGATTTTTGACAATCTAAAGCCTCTATGTAAGGTAGAGGATAACAATTTTTATTTAATGAGGATAGCTCCAAGCATCAAGCCAGTATAGTGTTCTTTAGTGGTATGGTCAAAGTTATAGAGGTGAGAACATAAGGTTTTCATTTTCATCAGAGAAATGTGTGTGTGTGTGTGTGTGTGTGTGTGTGTGTGTGTGTGTGTGTGTACAGATGAGTGCATGTGTGTGAGTGAATGCACAATATTATAAAAGATGAGAAGGATATTTATTACAGGTTATGGTTGAGTTATGGCTGGTCCCTCTGAGCAAGACCATTTGTGAGAGTCACAAAATGAGATTTAAAAAGAATATGGAAACAACAGTGCTTGTTCTGCTTAGACTGCAAGATAGACATACAGTCTCCTTAAGTAGTACTGTTAGGGGCAAGAAGATAAATTCTGGGAAGCCAATGTCTTCTGTTATTGTAGAACACTCTAGGGCTGACCCTCCTATTTCAGTATTAAATTAGTTAAGGCCAAACCTACACAGTACCAATAGTATTGTCATGTCTGCTGGGGCATCCGATACCAATGGTATTGTCATGCCTGCTGGGGCATCCGGTACCAGATGTCACGTTTCTGGTCTTTCAGGCTCAGCCTTCACGGATTTGGGGCACATTAGATTTATCATCTGACTACAATTTAAGTTGTAACAATGCAATCAGCATGCTTCTCCCTCTCCCCCTCATGTTTTATTTCTCTTTTCGCTCCTTCTATTTTGAGAGGTAAAGCTATGATGTCTCTCTGCTCCCTAATCTGAGAAGTTAAAGATGATTTTTCTAGGCAACCTCCCCCCATCTTTTACAGGTAGTCAGAGAGCCGGTTCTCTCCTGTCTTACAAATGTGCTTTTCTAAGATTTACAGCAACCTTGGTAATAATTGCTCTCCATTGGAAAGTAATAATTTATTAGGTGAGTAACAAGGAGGTCTGAACCCATTCACTTTCCCTCCTGTGTCTCCTCTGAGAGGGAAGCACTGGTATAAATAAATAAATAAATAAATAAATAAATAAATAAATAAATAAAAGTGTGCTGGTATACTCTACTTACTTTCAAGATTGACTTAAAGTATGATAACTGGGAATACATCTGTATGCTTTACTTTAAAATTGAGTCTAATATGAAAGTAAGAAAGGAGCATAAATCTAGCATAACTAGTGTTAGCATTCTGTTTAAATTTCACTTCACAGTTACCTGGCAGCAGCCAGGTATGCTCCTCCCACAGTCACCTGGCAACAGCCAGGTAGACCTGACCTGCTTGCTATAAAAGGGGCTACTTGCACCCTTCTCCCTCTCTTGTTCTCTTGATCTCTTGCTTCTTTCTTGCTCTTGCTCTCCCCTTCTCATTGTCTTCCCCAACCCCTCCCCAAGTGCTCATGTCTGGCCTCTATTTCTCTACTCTTTCCTTCTCTCTGCCTTTCTCTGTACCTTCTTAACTCCCCCCCCCCCCGCCCGCCCATGCCCTGAATAAACTCTATTCTATACTATACCTTTATTTGGTTGATCCCTCAGGGGGAAGAGATGCCTTGGCTTGGGCTTGCTGAGACATCCCCTTCTCCCACACCTCACCACATATCCATAGAATGTATCTCCTTTCTCTTTATCTTTTTATGAACACATCATATGGTGCTGTGATTCAAATTTAGAAACTCTACAGGTTTGTATCCACCCCAGCTGCCACAAGAGATCCACCCTCACTAACCTAGAACTGATAAGCTCTCATCCCCCCACTTGGCAGAGTAACCATCTGCATGGTCCCAGTGGAGAGTTCTTGAGCTCGGAGCTACACCTGTGCTGCCCTGACCCTCGTTCTTGGACTCCTTCCCTTGGGTGAGACTTTTCCTCTTTCCTTTTGAGACAGGTTCTTTATTTTCTTTTTTTTTCCCAATTTTTATTAGATATTTTCTTCATTTACATTTCAAGTGTTATCCAGAAAGTTCCCTATACCCTCCCCCATCCCTGCCCTGCTCCCCTACCCACCCACTCCCACATCTTGGCCCTGGCGTTCCCCTGTACTGGGGCATATAAAGTCTGCATGGCCAAGGGCCACTCTTCCCAATGATGGCCAACTAGGCCATCTTCTTCTATATATGCAGCTAGAGACATGAACTCAGGGGGTACTAGTTAGTTCATGTTATTCTTCCACCTATAGGGTTGAAGACCCCTTCAGCTCCTTGGGTACTTTCTCTAGCTCCTTCCTTGGGAGTCCTGTGTTCCATCTAATAGCTGACTGTGAGCATCCACTTCTGTGTTTGCCAAGCACTGGTATAGTCTCCCATGAGACAGCTATATCAGGGACCTTTCAGCACTATCTTGCTGGCATATGCAATAGTGTCTATGTTTGGTGGCTGATTATGGGATGGATCTTTGGCAGCCGCAGTTACTGGTTGGTCTATCCTTTTGATTCAGCTTCACACATGATCTCTGTAACTCCTTCAATATGTGCTTTGTTCTTAATTCTAGGAAGGGGCAACGAGTCCACATTTTGATCTTTCTTCTTCTTGAGTTTCATGTGTTTAGTAAATTGTACCTTGGGTAGTCTAGGTTTCTGGGCTAATATCCACATATCAGTGAGTACATGTTATGTGAGTTCTTTTGTGATTGGGTTACCTCACTCAGGATGATGGCCTCCAGATCCATCCATTTGCCTAGGAATTTCATATATTCATTGTTTTTAATAGCTGAGTAGTACTCCATTGTTTAAATGTACCAAATTTTTGTATCCATTCCTCTGTTGAGGGACATCTGGGTTCTTTCCAGCTTCTGGCTATTATGAATAAGGCTGCTATGAACATAGTGGAACATGTGTGACAGGTTCTTTCTTGTGGCTGAGGATTCCAGGCTGGGACTGGACAAACTGATCTCTGTGGCTCAGAAGCAATGGCTCCAAGCGTTAGTCCCCAATCTCCGCGTGTCTCAGTCATGGCTCAACTTTCACCACCTTTGTCCCTATTTACTGGGATGTCTTGGTCTAGTTCACAGTTAACAGAAAACATTATCTCTCCATGGTCACTAAACTGGCATTTTCTCATTATCGACCTGTAATGTAGGCTTTCCCCTCCCCTCTCCCTCATTTGTGACTTGCTGAAGCCACTAATTCAGTCCAGTTCACCTGAAAAGCAGGACTGGCCCCGCCCTCTACCAGGGACCCTTCTTGCTGCCACCCCTACCCCCCTGCTTTTTAGCTCTGCTCCCAAGAAAAGTGGCTCTGGAGTCGCACCTTGCATCCTGCCAGAGGCACCATCTGTGAGATTTGCTTTCCCATGTGCACAAATAAGCAGCTTTGGCCCTGCCCACTGCATATCTGCCCCTAAAACAACTTTCACCTTGTCTGAGAAGCCGCCATTACTACTACCATTAAATTATTCAGTTATAACCAATTGATATAGCCCTCAATCTTGTCAGAAGTTTGCTAATTATTAAGTTTATGACAGACAGAATTCCTGAAGCCTCTAACAGTTATCCCACGAGGTCTCAGAAGACGTGGACACAACTACCAGGTACTCACTAGATTGTGAAATGATAATCACTGAAAAACACAGTGGACAAAACTGGATACCCTGACTCCAATGACTTAGCCAATCAAGGTAAGTCATTTCTCATGTCATGGGTATCCATTCCATGGAGAAAAAGCTTTGCCTCTTCTGTGCTTGAAAGCCAGACTACCTCCACCCAAGTTGCCATGGAGACCACAGGAACTGCTGGCTAGTGGACTCTGTCATTTTTCAAAATAATATATAACTGGTAGATTGTTGTTTATTCTTTCTCAGACTTCTGACTACATTGACAGCTAAGGTAACAGCTAGAAAAAGCTTTCACAGCTGTAATCTGTTCCTTCCTTACCATTGATTAAATGCTTCATATTTCCCCTTCTTGCTATGCCACTGTCCTAACATTATCTGAGTTCTTATAATTTGTCCAACTCTAATAAAATATTCCACTATATGATCCAACTTTTTAACCTTGTTCCTTCTGCTCCACAAAAGGCTCATCTTAAAGACTGTTCATATTGTTAAGTCACATTGTTATCTCTTTTGTAAACTTATAAGCTACAGGAAACCCACTCAGATCTACCACCTTTCATGAACCAAATAGACTCCACCCAGACAAGTGTATCCGCCTAAAGTTCCCACTTGCTACCTATTCCAGAGGTGAGATTCATCTGGGTATCAAATGTACATCTTAAGAAACAAATTTTCCTTCTCCCAAATATACTTAATCTCATTTCTACCTATTAATAAAGTATTTCAACATATTGTCAAGTCCAGGTGCTTACTAAATCTAAGACAGCTCCAGAGAAGCAACCTTCAGATGCTCCAATCTCCTCTAAGACACAGACTCTTCTACTGGACCTATTTCTTCTGACCTATCCTCTGATTGCTTCAAAGACCCTGGACAGCAGGAAACAGCCAACTCTCCTAAGACTGGACATACACCCCGATACTCATCCTTCTAGGTTCCCCAGAGACACTTCACCCCAGTGCCAGCATGAAGCAGCCAGATGTCACATAGACCCTATTCCTGCTTCACCATTGCTTTTTTCTTTTTTTAATTAAACCAAAACAGGGGGATGGAGAGAGGTGGAAGGAAATAGAGAAGGGAGGGGGAAGGGAAGAACCCAAGAGAGCAAGAGAGAACAAGAGAACAAGAGAGTAAGCAGCCCCTTTTATAGTGGGTCAGGCTTACTTGGCTGTTACCAGTTAACTGTGNAGAGGAGAGGAGAGAGAAGGTAGAGGTGGGCCATGAACATGTGGAGAGAGGGGGGAAGAAAATGGGGAAGAGAGGGGGGAAGGAAAGAGCCCAAGAGTGCAAGAGAGAAGCAAGAGGGAAACAAGAGTAAGAGAGAGAGGAGGGGGAAAGTAGCTCCTTTTATAGTGGGCTAGGTTTACCTTGCTGTTTTAGGTAATTGTGGGGAGGAACATACCTGGCTGTTGCCAGGTAACTGTGGGCTGGAGTTTAGACAGCATGCTAACAACTAGTATCAAACCCAGAAGTCTGCAAAGTTTGGGTGTGGACAATTCTCTAAAGATTCTATGCTAGTCTGTAGAACAGTTGTTCTCAACCTGGAAATTGAGACCTCATATGGAGGTTGTACATCAGATATCCTGCATATCAGATATTTAAAGTATGATTTATAACACTAGCAAAATTACAGCTATGAAGTAGCAGTGAACTGTATGAAAGCATCATAGTGCTAGGAAGGTAGAGAACCACTGCTCTAGACAGAAGTTGGTTCCAAGATCTCTTCCTCTCTCCCTATCTCTAGCCCTTTCCCCTTCCCCCTATCTCCATTTCTTTGTCTTCTCCTTCTCTTATTTTTCCTCTCTTTCCCACTACCCCTGAATGCAGGAGCATTAAGAGTGATACATAGTGTTTCTTTTTATCATTATTTCTTACAATACTGACAACACAAACCTACTAGTTTTTTTTATTTGTCACCTTATTGACTTTCTGTGCATTTGGAATACTATAGCCACTGTTCAAAGGTCACATCCTTGGCCAAGCTCAAGGTTCCTCTCTGAATTGTTTCTGGATCCCATGCATTTTAGAAGCTGTAGATCAAGGCACAGCACTCTGCTATTCTGTCTCCAGATGACACAGATCAGGGAGTGTGAAGCCTCTGCAGAGTCCACCAGGAGGTAAAGGGACAGTCACTAAGAGAAACAGGGCTTCAGTTCAGATCTTTCTTATCTGAAGAACTTTGTGTTTTATGTGTTGTCCGCTATGTGATTTCTCTTTAGATTTTAGAGTTAAAAAGTTTCTTTGGCTACAGGAAGTGTTTTATTAGCAAACAGTATGAGATAAATACATGCCTTTCAGCATCTATCAAAATCTACAGAACGGACCCAGAACCTGCTAAATAACAAGTAGCTAAAGACAAGGAAATAAAAATGTTAGCGATTATGCCTACCCTTTTGTGTCTAACTGTCCCAATGAACTCCCGACTTTTTGTTTATTCCATTTGCAAAGTTGGCCCATTGTATCGTGCAAACTCCTTAGTTTCCCTGTTCCTCTTTGGGAGCTCCATCTCCCTTGTCTGAGAAACCATCTATCTTTAGTTTTTCCAGTATAGAGCCTCCTTTAATCTGAGGGTTTCTGGATGCCCAGTTCTGTTTCTTCACCAGACCACCCTCCAGTTTCAGAGATGTCTCTTTGAAAGCTCCTTGTGTTACAATCTCTGCAAGACATAAATGGAACTTTCAGATAGGGTTATGTGAGAAGGGTTCAATAACATGATTGCTTGTGATGTGACCACATGATCAGAACACAAGAATCCATGAATCCATAGGAAGAACATACTACCCAGAATTAGTTGCTTACCAGTGCTGCTACATGACTAGTTGGGGAGGGAGCTATTTCTTCATTGATGGATCCTAGAAAACAATGTTAAGAAGGAATTCTGACAGGAACTCTGATGTATGAAAAACTCTTAGGATCTTTTGGAAGTCTGCAGGGAGACAGATGAAGAAATAAATTGTCCAACTCTCCCCACCCCACCCCCCTTTTTTAGGACCTAATACAAGCTGAAGGACAACAGAGTACAGACTAAAAAAATGCAGAAAAGGTTTGAAGGAGTGAATTAAACTGATCTGATATGTTGTTTTATAATTTCTCACCCCATCAAATAGTTTCAGCAACATCTGCTTCTATTAGAGTAAGAGCCTATGCAAAATACTTTAGCTGATACCAGAACAAAAAGAATCAATTGATAATCAAATATTCCTACCAACTAGGAATTTCAGTAACAAAGAAACCTAAAACTACCCATGTTTAGTGAAAACATCAGAAAGATTGCTAAGTAAAAATCAGAGAACTGCTGGAGTTGGAACCAATTGAAAAGCAAGGTGCTTCCCTAATCTATGTGCAGGCATATTGGATTTTAATGTGGAGAAGTTCCAGATCATCACATCTCTCGGCCAAGTAGCAAGCTCTCAGACATGCAGCCTTGGTGGTTTTGCCATCTTGCACACCTGAAGCTTCACAGTCTTGTAATCTGGAAAGCTTTCAGCCTCATGGCATCACAGCTCAAGCCTCATGGAATCACATTGTGGAGGCTCATCTTCCCAAAGACTTGTAATCTGTAATCACCTAAGAAAACATATTTTACATCTAGTCTTCTTGAGAGGATGGCAGATATAGCAATCAGACAGTTTGATAGTTTGCAGGTAAAGTAGTATCATGGTTTTATAGATTTAAGATGACATAGCCATTGGTTTCCAGGCAATCCTGTGGAGGGAAGCTGAATTTATTTTCAAAATTTCTAAGTCTGGAGGAAAATGAATCTGACTGTTCCACCAGAATTCCATCTAACTCAGTGTCTCTGGGCCATCGAAAAGAACAGATATTTACATTGTTATTTATAACATTAGCAAAATTACAGTTATAAAGTAGCAACAAAAATAGTTTTATAGTTGAGGTTCCCACAGAATAGGGACTTTATTAAAGGGTCACAGCATTAGGGAGGTTGAGAACCGCTGAAACAGAAGAACCATCATCAATTTAAAGGATCTCTAGAAAAGGGTACATACAAAGGTAAAGAACTGGGTAAAGCTGGTTGGAGCTGTTAGAGGATTTTAAACGACGTGAATAACCAGTGAAAATGCTACCATGACCAAGGCATGTCTCTCTCTCACACACACACACATACACACACACACACACACAAACACACAAACACACACACACACACACACACACACACACACACACACCACGAGCATCACTGTAGGATGGCAGCAGACAAAATCAATGAGAGAAAGGGCAACTTCACCTATGCCACTCCACAAGCATCATCCAAGCTGAAGCAAAGCAAAGACTCCTGGATGCAGCTTTCCATGACATATGAAATGGTGTTAAGGAAAAATCCCAAAAGAGGAGAAATTGAAAATGGGCCATAACACTAAAAAATTAAGGCTGAAATTTTGTACTTTGATAAAATAGTACAGCCTAGTAATCCAAGAAGTTCATGAATCTTAAGTAGATTAATTACCAAAGAAACAGTATACCATAACCTAAATGAACTAAGCATGCCATGTTAGAGAAAAATTGTCAGATAAAGAAAAAAAACAACACAAATCAACAAAGACTTGAATAAAGGGTATCTCAAAACATGAAGAATAGCTGGGTGGTGGTGGCACACGCCTTTAATCCCAGCACTTGGGAGGCAGAAGCAGGCTGATTTATGAGTTTGACGCCAGCCTGGTCTACAAAGTGAGTTCCAGGACAGCTAGGGTTATTCACAGAGACCCTGCCTCAAAAGAACAAAAAACAAGACAAAAAAACAAAAAACAAAAAACAAAACAAAACAAAACAAAACAAAAACAAAGAAGAGTAAGCGAACTATTCCTTACTAAATTCAAGCAAAATAGTCTCAACAGGAATTTTGCAAAAATCAATAGAGCAGTTAGTAATAGTAATATACATTTAATTTAAATAGTATTTAAAATAATAAGGTTTAGCACATGGATTTATAATCCCCAAAACAGACTTTAATAGAATATGAGGCATAACAAATCAAACAAACAAACAAAAACCAAAAACTAAAGCTGAAAACAGACATAGTCTTTCAATAATGAATGGTTTGTGAAATCAACAGAAAGTATGGGCATCAATTTGAGCAATATTATCAAATATTTTTGATCAACAATAAGTTAATAAAATAAAAATAAATACTAATATAAATCAAAGATGTAATTTTATAAATTAGGCAACTCACTTTTAAATGGAACAAAGAGAAAAATCTAAGAGAAATTAGAAAACATTTTGAACTCAAATATAATTAAAATACCACATATCAAAATCTATGGGATAGAGCTAAGGCTTTTTATGAGAAACTTTTACCATCAAAGACATGATGTAAGAGTTAAATCAATGAACCACATTCTGCTTTAAGAAGTTAGAATGAGAAAGGTTAATGAAAAAAAATAAATAAATGAGCAGAAATATTAGTCAACCAATTAGAAAAGAGAAGGTAATAATTCTTTAGTTTTTTTTGGGGGGGGGCTTATTTTTTATTTATTTATCTTTTGGGGCTATCCTATTTATTTACATTTCAAATGTTATCCCCCTTCCCAGTTTTCCCTCCACAACCTCCTATCCCTTCCCCCCTTCCCCCTGCTTCTATGAGGGTGCTCTCTCACCCACCTACCCACTCCCACCTCACCTCCCTAGCACTCCCCTGCACTGGAGCATAGAGCCTCCACCAGACCAAGGACTTCCCCTCCCATTGATGCCGGATAAGGCCATCCTCTGCTACATATTCAGCTGTAGCCATGGGTCACTCCATGTATACTACTTGATTGGTGGTTTAGACCTTGGGAGTTCCAGGGGTGGGGGTGGGGGGTTGATTGATATTGTTGATCTTTCTATGGGGTGGCAAACCCCTTCAGCTCCTTCAGTCTTTCCCTTAACTCCTCCATTGAGGTCCCTGTGCTCAGTCCTACTGTTGGCTTGGTCAATTGTCTTGGTCAGTCTCTGGCAGAACCTCTCAGGGGACATCCATATCAGGCTCCTGTCAGTAAGCACTTCTTGGCATCAGCAATAGGGGCTGGGTTTGGTAGCTGCATATGGGATGGATCCTCACGTGGGGGAGTCTCTGGATGGCCTTTTCTTCAGACTCTGCTCCACTCTATGTCCCTTTATTTCCTTTACACAGGAGTGCTACTTCCACTCCAATAGTGACAAGAGTGACAGGACTCCAAAACCTGAGCGCTGTCCGAGGAGAAAAGTTCACGGAAACTTAGTCTCCTGGAACCCTGGCATCCTGTATAACAAATGCTCCAATGTCCTTGCTTTAGTTGGTAAACGGATCTGTGTACTTTCCCTTAATATTGCTTTATTATAAGTGCTTTTAAGGATTGAATTTTTGACATAAAGCTAAGTTAGATTCTAGGCAGTCCTTGATCCGACCCTGGGCATGGATAGCTAAGTCACTGCCCTACACAGGAATTTACCATTATCTAGGAAGAAGGAAATTTGTGACCCAAGGAGAAACCAGAGTAGATACTTGGAACTATAGATAGCTGAGTTACTCCCATATAAGTATTTACAATGGCCTAGGATAGAGGTGGACTATACAATAGACTAGAATAGGAACTATGGCAAGGGCACAAAGCCCATAGTGACAAGCACGACAGGACCCCAAAACCTGGGCGCTGTCCTGAGGCGAAAAGTTCACGGAAACTTAGTCTCTTGGAACCCTGGCATCCTGTATAACGAATTTTATCCCAGTTGGTTCCTGCCAGTCCTTCCGTGTTTGCATTCCTCTGTTTTGTGTAAGAATTCAGTAACCTCATTGTACCTTGCCAGCGTATCGCCTAACTTCCCTATTTTCCTCTGTATAAAAAGTTTGATGCTCGATTTGACAAATTACATGCAGATCCAGCACACTCTCTCGTGTCTGTGTCTGTCTGTCAATTCCCCCGCTGACTCTATGCCCATCTCTGAACCCCTGATTCCCACAGATTGAGGGGGGGGGGCGATTAGGCCCAGTCAGTGGCACAGGAGCAATTCTGGGTTAATATTTTTGAGATGGGTAGGTGGTCCCATCCCTGAAACAAGGGTTGTGCCTCCCCCAGCCTTGAGCAGGCTGATTCAGACCTTGCTACCACTGTGAATGAGACCACCTGGGGTGGATGGAGCCTTCTGACCTGGATGGTTCTATTGTTCTGTCACCCACCACTGCTCTTCTTCAAGACAGGCTGCCACTACCATTGAGAGGCTGAACCTGTCTTCCTGAGATCTTTCTGAGATGGCTGACAACCTGTGGCTTTGGCGACCTAATGCTAAGAGCTCTGACAGACTAACTAACAACTTACCAGCAAAGCATCAAGAAGCCTGGCGTGGTAGGAGATGGGCCTCCCCGCTTTATACGCACAGACTGCTAGTCAACAATGGGCCATGATCAGAAATTTGTCTTGGTCTCTTTACTTCTCTTGCCGTTCCCTCCTTTACAGCTCCAGCCTCCCACTCAGGAACCCAGTTCTTGTGGCCACAGGCGGCTACAGTGCCTAACCTCTGGATATGGTCTCCACAGGTTCTTTCTCCCCCTCTTCCCCTTTAAAAAAAATTATTAGATATTTTCTTCATTTACATTTCAAACGCTATCCCTTAAAGTCCCCTATACCCTCCCCACGCCCTGCTCCCCAACCCATCCACTCCCACTTCCTGGCCCTGGCATTCTCCTGTACTAGGGCATATAATCTTTGCAAGACCAAGAGCCTCTCCTCCCAATGATAGCCGACTAGGCCATCTTCTGCTACATATACAGCTAGAGACAGGAGCTCTAGGGGTTCTGGTTAGTTCATATTGTTGTCTCTCCTATAGGGTTGCAGATCCCTTCAGCTCATTGGGTACTTTCTCTAGCTCCTCTATTAGCGCCCTGTGTTCCATCCAATAGATGACTGTGAGTATCCACTTCTGTATTTGCCAGGCACTGGCATAGCTTCACAAGAGATAGCTATATCAGGGTCCTGTCAGCAAAATTTTGCTGGCATATGCAATAGTGTCTGGGTTTGGTGGTTGTTTATGGGATGGATCCTTGTGTGGGCAGTCTCTGGATGGTCCTTGCTTCCATCTCAGCTCCGAACTTTGTCTCTGTAACTCCTTCCATGGGTATTTTGTTAGCCCTTCAATGAATTCAATCATGCACACTTATTTTCCAAGATTATTAGACCTCTGTAATGGTATAAACATTTGAGTTCCAGTACAAAGTATCTCCTCTGAGAGTACAAAATGCTTCTTGTAACTCTCTCAGGTATACATGAGAGAATATTTTAAGCAGACTTTATTACACAGATTTAATTTAGTTGTATCTTTTAAGATTCACATGGGAAATAATTTTGCCAACATTCTTACTCTGACTTAACTAGTTGTATAATTTAAGATTCATATTCTTAAAAGGGTATTACTATGTCAGTGGTCTAACTGCAAATGGCATGATTTTTCCCAAACAGGTCAAGCTTTTTATTGTTTTAGTACTAATAAGTCATGAGAGCATCACAAGAGATTCACTATTTAGCAAGGTCTTTTTTAGGAAGCAGAATTTTAATTGATAATCAGCTTTCATCTCTCTATCACCTTTCTTTATTTAGGCAGTACCACCTAGTTAATTAAAGATTGACTCAGTATATATTTAAATTGTAGCCATTAATCAAAATCGGAAAAATCTGTCTGATCTCCTCTGACATTAGAATTATAGTTCTTTTCAGTTCCTCTTTCAATGGAACTCATCATTATAATACAAATCTTTTATTACAGAGATCCAGTCAAGTAGGCAAGGCAAGACAATCACTCTGTATCTTCAAACTGGTATATTGGTAATTGGTGGGCTACTCAGATAATTCATAGTCAGCTCATGTAGTGGTCATTAGACAAGTGTCTCTGAAAGGTTCACTGGCACTGACAGTGATACTGGAAGATGCTACTGGTAGTTAAGAGGTAGAATCTTACCCAAGGTCATTATGTGACTGGCAATGCATCTTCAAAAGGCACTAGGAGTCCCTGCTCCTTTTTTGAGACTTTCTTCAACCTCCTATTTCATGGCATTGGCTGTTTTCCTGGCATGTGCTCCTGCTATGTGCTGCCCATAGACCAAACGAATCCTGTAGTGGCTATTCCTGGTTGACAACTTGACAACATTTGGAATGAACCATAATCCAGAAATGGGGGCGCACACCGATGATCCAGATCTTGAGGCTGGAAAACACAGGCTTCTGACCCAAATCTTGACAGGGAGATCATGAGGCATGGTGGGCACGAAAAGTTTAGACCCAGGAAAGATAGGTCATGTCTTTATTTCCAGGAGACTGAGGTAAACAGACTTCAAGGCCAGCCTGGGACAAAACAAGTTCCAAATCCAAGTTTGGTTGCACATACCTTTAACCTGGGCCATATCTTCTAATGGAGGTCTACATAAGTTCATTGGAAGAGAGAAGACTCACGCTTCTTCACCTGATTGCACTAACTTGCAAGGACTTCTGTTGGAATCCTACTTCAGGAATCCTCTGCAAGCCTGTGTGGGTAGATTCACATACACACACACCCCCCTCTATACACACACACACACACACACACACACACACACAGAGATGCATAAAAACACCACATATACACAGTTTATTTCTGAAATAAAAAACAGATACCCTCAGTATATGTTTGAGAGAAGCAAAGCTTCAGAATGTCATGAAGTACTGGGCCACAATGAGATTGAACTGGAAATGGTGGCACACACCTTTAATCCAGGCACTCAGGAGAGAGAAGTGGGCTGATCTCTGTGAGTCTGAGTCCAGCTTGCTCTAAGATAATGAGTTCCAGGACATCCAGAGCTACATAATGAGTTCTTGTATGAACAGCCCAATAAACAAGTAAAATAACAAACAAATAAATAGATAAATAAATAAATGAAATGAGAATGGGCAGCACTCAAGACTGGAGCACTGGATAGATATGTGGAAATGTACAAGATTGAATCTTTGTCCTTGCAAACTGTGGCAATTCAGCTAGCCATCATGTGGATCTTTTCTGTGAGAATCAGCTGTTTATTGTCAGAGTAACAATGAGAATAGATGGGAACTAAGAAGAGCTAGAGATCTAGACAGCCTGCAGTCAAACAGAATTCATTATTAGAACAATGTTCTTGTAAGTATAAATTAATGCCTTTGAAAGTCCTTATATCTCAAACATGTACATACACAAATGAACACAGCTTGAGTAAATGTCTACAAGGAGTGGGGAAGCTGTAAGAAACAGTAGCAGAGGCAACTACCTGGTGTTGGTACCCTCTGATGTCCTGTTTGGTAGGTCATTTGTCTTGGGAAAGAGGGGCAGTTATTAAACAAAATAAATAACAGATTGTCAAATGTCTATAAATGTCCTCAAGCAGATGCCTTTCAGGGAAAATTCCAGAGAATGCTTCAGGATAAAGATTGTTCTAGTAGAGATTGCTCTTCCCATTGCTAGACGTCCTACTTGGCCCACTACTGAGGTAGTCCATCTTCCTAATAGTAAAAGCAGAAACAGAAACTAAGGTTCCAGTTCTAGAGCTCCATCCTGTGCCTCTGGTAAGATGAGTGGGAGATGACATAGCCCTGGTCCCATGCAGCTGACTTTCACAGGCAAAATCCACATAATAACTAGCCCTAATGCCACAGTTTGCAAGGATAGAGACGCAATCTTGTTCATTTCCTCATTTCAAGCCAGTGCTTCTGCTCTTGGGTTCTGATCAATCTTTCTCGGGGATTGAGGTTTATAGCTATGATAAGGGAAGACTTTAGGAATACTTAGGAAATGTTTCCAGCTATGTTTGAGTTTATAGTAAGTTGATAAGAAATTCAGAACAGCCAGGCAGTGGTGGTGCATGCCTTTAATCCCAGCACTTAGGAGGCAGAGGTAGGTGGATTTCTGAGTTCAAGGCCAGCCTGGTCTACAGAGTGAATTCCAGGACAGAGAAACTCTGTCTTGAAAAACCAAAAACCAAAAACCAAACCAAACCAAACAAACAAAAAAGAAAACAAAAAACAGAAAACAAACAAACAAAAACAAAACAAAAAACAAAAAACCTTCAGAACAAGGAAATCTATTATGGCTTCAAAGTTTCTCTTTATGCAGCTTTCCAATCTAAATCTTATCATAGAACTCTAGTTTCACAGTATCAGCTGTACACTGAGCATCTTTATACCCATACTCTAAAGATGCTTAAACAGGTCCCCAGTGCTTACTATGCCCCAAAGTAAGGATTAAAAACAAAGTCCTTTGCTTCTTTTAGCTTTTCTTAAAAGAGTAATACAGTGACCAGATCAGAGCTGACTCATTCCTATTCAATTCCTATTTCTTTGAAACACTTGGAGCTAGTCTGTCATTAAGTCCTCATAATTCTAACCCCAGAAACAGCTCTCAAATATTTTTCCATTTCTATCACTGCAACTTCTCTGCATTTCTTGTTAAGATTGCACATTTTCCCCCAGCTGTTTCCCAGGTATTCTTCCTAATGCATAACACTATCATAGTATTATATTTTTAAGATGCTATTGTCCTAAGGGTCATCTCTAAACATCAACATAATATGTACTCACACACCTATACACACATACAATTTTTTTACAAAGACAAATTTGGTGAAAGAATGTTTATAGTTTCACACTATTACCAGAAACTGTCTCAATGCTGGGTCATTAAAATAATCAAAAACTATAAAGACAAATAGATTATTTTCATTAAATTAAAACAAAATTTCAAAACCTAATATAGAGTTCCTTAAAATAAAAACAAAGTATTTACCTGTGAATACAGAACATTTGAGGAACTATCAAAAACAAGAGGCCTTCCTAAGGAAGAGTTCCAGTGATTAAGCAGATACACTGCTAAAAAGATCATTGATGATGTGGGTATCAACTCTGGGTTTTGTTTTATTGCATTCAAACAACAAATTAACTTTAATTGGACAATAAATCTCAGGGAAAAAAGACATCATCAATGTGCTATTACCGTGCAAGTTTTCTTTTTTGTCTGCTGTAAAATTGCTTAATATAAGACAATATTTCACTGATGTCTGCTCAGACCCGGGATCAAGTTGTAAAACTAAAATTGACATTCATTCTGCTCATTTTATAGTTTCTATCAAATGAGAAGAACTAAAGCTCAGTTAATATTAGAAATTTTTTCAAAGAAGTTTATTATTCATTGTATGAAACTGTGTTTCTGGGAGTGAGGTATACATACATGAAGCATTCACAGTAAGCTGCAATGGTTCTTGGGCCTGAAGAAACTATGAATGCAATATAAGCAGGAAGCTGAGTTAAAACTAAGAGGGAAGTGTGGCAAGGTCTGGCCCTAGATGGGTTAACTACCTACCTCATTCACTCACCTTTACATTACAGTTACATTGATAATGACATGGAGCAGCTGGGAAGAGGGAGAGGGAATCAAGGACTGTATCCAGAAAATTCTGAACAGCTAAGATAAACAACAAGGCCTCACACAGGCTCATTTTGGGGACACTTTAAATAGAACCCCAACTGAGGTGCCTGTTTCTGTGTATCAGACTGCTAAGAGAATGGGATGGTTGTAAGTGGTTAGATGCCTGCATAAGTGACCAGTATATAAAAGTCAAGTGATCCTCCAAATTCCAATTACAATACTAAATGTGAAAATGTTTTGGAAAACAGCTGGCGTTTGAGCAGTGCTGTGTGTAAGTCCAGTTCCCACTCTCTTGTAAAGGATATTTTGAGTCAGCCCAGGAACTCTAGTTAGTAAGTCCTAGAGCAGTGTGGGGTTAGGGCTGGTATTGTCATGACATAAAAGTGGATCCAGAAGAAAAGACATTCCATTGAGAAAGGGAACAGCTTAGGGTCATAAGTTAGAGACACGATCCCTTGGGGACTCTCTGAAGGCATTGTGACTGCAAAATGATAATTTACCATTCTTCAAGTTTAGATGGCCTGGAAGGATCTCACTCACACATTGGTGCATGTTCTTCATCTTTCGCCATTAAGTATGGGGCCAGAATCATTGTCTCATAATTAATTAAAAGTTGCTGAATGTTCTAGGAAATGGACTGGTATGAGGTGCCATGCTTTGTAGAAAATGTCTTTGATAGGTTGTGCGTAACAGCTTATAGCATGAAATAAGACATATTGGTTGCATTTTGCTTACAAATATTTTGATTGCGGTTATTGAATTCAATAAAATATACTGAGGTACTGTTAGCCTCTGGACCTAACTGACACAGAATTTAATTTGCACTAGCCATCTGATGGCACAAAATGTTCCTGGGGAAAATTATGTTGTTCTATGCAAACATGCATCTCTTAATTGCATTCAAGCAAGGAGGGAGAACTAAGAACCGAGTGCTCTTTGTAACAATTTAAGCCTTTTTAGACCTTAATTTCCTTCCTAAAGGTCAATATTTTATTTTACTTTGTCTTTCAACTTGAAGCAAAGGGCACTGGCAAAAGAAACATGAACACTGGTGTGGGGGTTGTTCTTAAGGAAATTTAGTAAGAAAAAGTGAGAATGAGTGATTAGGGGAGAGAGAGGAGAGCAAGAGAGAGACTATGAAATTAATTTTAATTATTTCTTAATCGTGAGCACATAATCTTCTATATTCCTGAACACTGGAGATGAAGGTGACTTTATTGGAACAGAGATTTCTTTTTTCTATATTTTGAAGTGAGAAGCACATGACCTTGTAAGTGATTCTCATTACTGAGCTATTGACAGACATACATATTGGTTGTTTCCAGCAGGTATAAGGACTGAAATTTAGGGGAGAATGAAGAGAGAACAGATGGAATATGGAATAGAAGTTAGGCAGGGGGATGTGCACACAGTGACAGCTGGTGGGGAGCAGGTTCAGGGGGGTGTAAGCAGTTCAGTGGCAGGGAAGGTGATAGCCATCAGTCAGTTTCCTTATTATGACAGGAATAAGACTGTGCTCTGATGGTGGAAGAAAGGGTCTGGCCTTCCCACATGCCCCAGGTGGGGACTTATCTTTCACATTGTCAAGAGGAAGAAGGAGCCCTGAGTAAGTTATTCTGAGAAGTTGTTGTGGGTCCTTGTCAGAAGACTCAGTTGACTAGCTATCTAGAAGCTGTGAATTTTCAAAATTTTTTGTTTTTCAGTAAATGTCTGTGAATTCCCTTTGGGAGTGTAAGAAAACATATTGATAAAGTTTACTAGGTGGTGCTCCAGCCACTTCTGCCTTTCTGGCAATGTGCAAGAAGACATGTGGAGTGCTGTCAGGCAGGCTACCTGCTGGTGGGTTTGTATGCTCCTCAAGAGAAGTGATTTATGGAGCTTGTTCATCTCTCATAGCTATGGGTATGAAGCAGATGAAAATATTTATTAAAGGAAATAAGTCATTGTAGAAAATGTGCCAAAATTATTTTAAGATGGAAGCAGACCTATGTTCCAGCCCATTCTCTGATTCTGTTATAACTTCAAACTTTTTATTTTATTTTATTTTTCATTTGAAACTTCTAGAGTTATCAAAGTCAGTTGCAATAAGAGGTCACACAGCAAAAGGTACAGTGATCTGGAAGAAGTTCATAGTCACATGGATATGAGGTGATATACTAGAATTTCTGCTCAAGGGAAAGCATGATACAACTGTGAAAAGAATGCTTTTTTCTTTCTAGAAAGAGCACCCCACCTCACTTGTAGTGCTGAGAATTGACCCAGCTTCAGGGACTTTTAGGACAGAACACAACTTCTTTGCCTCTCAGCTCCACGTCTTAAAAACCGTGAGGATTAATGCGAAAGTAAGGAATTTAAACAATTATTTTGTACTTATATAATTTTTAAGTTAAGTATAGTTTCAAAGAACTGTAGAGGACACAAAATTTGTGTGTGTGTATGTGTGCATGTTTGTCTGTGTCTATATGTATTGAAAACATGATCCCATAAAAAGTACAATAGTTTTACAAGTCAGAACATAATTAAGTGAGTACAAATAAACTTAGCAATTAATTAAAAACTTAGATAAATTCATCATTAGAAAGATAAATTAACACTAAGGAAAGAATAGACATGAATCAATGAAATATGAAACTTTCTGATGTGATTACTGTGCATGTCATTGAGACTCTACATGCATATCTGCTTTCCTGACAGCTGTCTTCTTTCCCTTCTTTTCTTCTGCCTTTTTTCGTGAACAACAGATTTTAACTAGCACTCGATGGGAATCCAAAAGAAGGATATCTCAATAATAGTTTTGATGAGGTTTTTGCATTGCTATGGTTTAGAATCTAAGCTTTAGATAATGTTTGGGTGTTTTTCCAAGGTTCATACGGTGGTTGCTGAGTCATTGCATGGAAATGTTTGATGTGTGTACAAAAAGATAAGGAGAGAAGAAATATCTTCTATGTGGTGAGGTAGTCAGATATGGGGGAAAGAGATGTCTCAGCAGGCCTAAGCCAATGTATCAATTTTTCCTGAGGGACCAACCACATGACAGTATAGTGTAGAATAGAATTTATTCAGGGCATGGGGAGGGGATTTGAGAGTGTAGTTGAGGCAGAGAAAGGGAGGGAGGGAGGGAGAGAGAGAGAGAGAGAGAGAGAGAGAGAAAGAGAGAGAGAGAGAGAAGATAAGTAGAGGTAGGCTATGAGCATGTGGAAAGAGGGGGGAAGGGAATGGGGAAATGGGGAGAGATGGCAGGGAGGGAAGAGCAAGGGAGCAAGAGCTCAAGAGATCAAGAAAGAAACAAGAGAGGGAAGAAGGGGCAAGCAGCCATTTTATAGGTCAGGCCTACCTTGCCAGGTAACTGTGAAGAGAAGTTTAGACAGAATGCTAACAATGTTGACAGAACCTTGTAAGAAATAGGGTCTAGAAGATGACATTTAGGAAAACTTTGTGAGTTGCCATCTTTGGAAAGCTTTAATACACTTGTCACAAGACACTAGCTAAGTCATTTGAAAATTGTTATAAAAAGAAAGCCTGTCCCAGATTGTCTCTTACTTCTTGATACTCTTACATCAAGATGTGGTGCAGCACAGGGCACCTTAACCTGAGGCAATACAGATCGTGCTGTCCATGCTAAACTTCCAGCTTCAAAACTACAAGCTAAATAAACCTCTGGGGTTTTTTTGTTTTTTGTTTTTTGTTTTTTGTTTTTATAAAGTTGTGAATCTTGGATATTTTGTCACAGCAATGGAAAACACACCAATACATTAAATGGCAATCTCAGGTTTACATAAACAAGTCTTAGATCAAGGTAAGTTCACAGCTACATTGTTATAGAAAGTTGTGATGAAATGTTTGGAGCTCTAGGAAAAGGACTAGACTAGACTGGACTAGACTCCAGGCCATATAGCTTCTTGTGGATTGATTAACTAACATGTACATTTTCTTTCTCCTGTGAATCTATATGCACATTGAAATGTATAGTACATGTGAAACATATCAATATGTGCTATCTAGAACAGGAACACGCAGCATTTTGCTGTTATGGTCCCTGTTAGCTGTGCTTACATTACAGTTTATATACTAAACACTCAGGCATTTGATCTTTTTTGTTCTGTTCTTCCTAAAACTACATTTAAAAGGCATCAAAGGAGTCAATCTTTTTTTCTTTTAATTTATGTCCCTGTATTCTCTTCTTTTTGTTCCTCTCCATTTTTTTTCCTTCCTCATTCCTTCTTTTGTATTGTCATGTAGTCAATAGACTTTTGACTGGTACTGTATGGGAAACCCAAAGGACACTGAAAAATAATCACTTCAGATTTCAGAACGTATGATGACAGTTTTTTATACTACCTGGATTAGCCTACAAGAGGGGAGTGCCCTATAAGGAGCAGTAAGTGGTCAGTATCATGACTTGACTCCTGTGAAATTTAGTTGAGAATTTGAATTATTACGAGTACTTTAAATTTAGCAATATTAAACACACTATAAACATTCACTGTTGATTGAAAGCATTTCCAGTATGCCAATTCTTAAGTTTCCTCATGATATGGTCATGGTTATATCTTGATTATCTTAAATACATCTTCTTTTTCAATATGTGAGATGCTTGTTTGGTTTAAAAATTTAAAAATTGTTTTAATTTATATTGGAAATGTGGGCCAGTCCCCTGCTAAGGGACCCATCTTTATCTTTCAATTTAATCTGTGTGCAATTGTTTGGATTTCTCTTAATCTTAAAACAACACAGAAGCATGACTGGTTAAAAAAATTCATGCTCAAATATTTCTATATTTCTAATTAGATTTGTGATTGAAATTCCAAATCTCAATGTTCAGAAATTGTGAATTGAGAAGCATGTAAGACCATATGGATTAGTTTTCAAATGCTTTGAGTTTGGAGAAAACCTGAAATGTTTATTGCCAACCTCCTTCCTTCTTAATTAAAAAAAAAATCATTTGTGTTAAAGAGACATTTAATCCACATGTTTCTGATTCATTTGCACTTAAGATGTCAGTTTTGTGAAGTTAAGTCTTTATCTTTCTCTACAGAAAGTTGAATTTTTCCAGAGCATATGAATTGACCTCTCAGAAGAATGCACTAAACTTTAAAAGCAGAAATTAGGGATGGGTAAAAAATAAAAATTAAAATTAAAAATTAAAACCCTGATTATCTCACCTGCTATGAAAGGACAGAATTTGGGAGCGTTATCTCTGACTCAAATCTTTTGGTGTAGTTGACCTTAGAAATATGTAATTCTTTTGTACAAGGAAAATTCCTTTAGATTTCAAAAGAGTAGAGTAGAATGTGGTAAATAATGAAACAGAAAGACTCTTTTCACTATAAAAGAATGTGAACATTAAATATTAGAGTTTTATAGAAAATAATCTACTCATTTCAAACTTCATCATCCCCACATTTAGGTTTTGTTCAATTATTAAACCTTTATCTTAGATATTAACTTAAAGAAACAAATATACAAGCTTTCTTTCTCCATTATACTTTATCTAATATCAGCTTGTTTTAAAAAATTAGTGGGAGGTGACAAATACTTGCTTAAATTTCTTTGCTGAATACAGTTCAGAATTTACAAAGTCTCTTTCTTTTGAAAAGTCCTGGAAAACAGTTCAAATGCTGGGGAAGAATCTAATAGCCCTGTTTGGGAACACCCAGCGCTTCTGTTTTATGAGTGTCTTACAATAGCTACCCCTGTTTGGATCTCTCAGGAAGTGTTGATCCTGAGGACTTCCTCTTTTATCATGAGATCAAACCATTTGGAAGGCTTATTAGCATGTACCTCACAAAACTCAATCTGTTGTGTTAATTATGTAAACGCAGCATTTATGGAGATGAAGCAAAAGCGGACAACTGGGTAGGTGAGAAAAGATCAAAGATCTTCCTGGGTAAATGGTTAGGCTAATTAGCACTCGATTGTCTTCTAGAGCTTCTCCAAGGGAGCCTTTTAAATGCAAGCTTGAGAAAATGTAATGAACTCAATAGCTTTTGCAAAACACTTCTTCCAACCTCTCCAAACCTCCTTAAAAATCACTTGAGTGGGAGAAAAAGGAATACAAAACAGCCAAACAAAAACAAATCAGAGACAGAAAAACAAAAAAGTCTGGGCTATAAAGTACTTGGGGAGACCTTTTAATAATTTTAAAGCAAAATATTGAAAAGGATTATCTGACCAAATGTAGCCAATTTTCATACTAGAAAACTGCTTTTTCTGAACTGTGCCCTGACAAGGTAGGCTATGGATAGCTTGTTATAAAATCATGTAGAAGACTTCAGTATCTCTGTTTTCATGGTATGTTTTAATCAAAGCACTTAAATTTTAGTAAGATAAAAACCTCAGGGAAGTGTCTGACTCTCTAAAATTACTTGGGCTTTCCCCAGCCTCATACTAATATACCAAACACTTTAATTTGCCCCTTTCTATAGAAATATCATGTGAGAGATACAGGACTTGTTTACATTTGCCATTTTTGCTCAGTGATGACTGAATGGATGAATGACTGAATGAAACACCAAGAGAAAGAGCAGTTAATACTTTTCTAGTCTTGTAGAAGCAGTTTGAGTTTGGTGTAGTGTAGAATCCAAAGCCTATCTTCATAGCAATATTTGTATGTAGTTGGTACTCTCTTACTTCCAGGGTCATGTCATGTCAGGGTTATTTCTGGAAGCTATCCTGGCAGTTTCTGTCTCTCATAAGATGCTGTAAATTGGGAATATTATTTTCTGCTGTTAGAATCATTTGCTCCTTTGGTGTTATACAAATTATTAAGACCCTTGGACTCAGTATCATCGTCTGTTGGACGTTTAACCTTTCTCCTCTCTTTTCCAGATTTTAGTCCAATGAATTTTACAGCATGTTCTTGGTCACCTCAAAATAAATCTAATAGATACAGAAATTTTAATAAAATTTAATGACCTTGGCAAATATAAAATAGTATTTATTTTTCTCCTAAATATTTTTCCTATCTACTTCTTGTTTTCCAAATGCAGTATAGGACAGGGGACCTGGCATTTCCAGTGTTTGGTATTGATGTTTTTAAACCCAAAGCATAACTATCCACTTTGCTCAAGTTTTTCAAGTGAAGCCATGTATGCTTCTTTACAGGTGCAAATGAGTTGTACTGTCCCTGGCCCTCTGTAAGTTCTGTCCTAGGACCTAATTCAATAACAGCTCTTTTCTGACAACCCCTCCATGAAGAAAAGAGTTTGATACAAAAACTCAAGGAATTGCCCTTTTATCATGACTTCACATGGCATCCTGCTGTTTCACAAGCTCCTGGTTGCCACCGAAATTCAACTTAAGTACCCATTCCATCCTACCAAAGATTTCCTATTTATAAAAAGTAATATGACAAAAATAAAATATATGGCTGTTTTAGAAAACATTGATAGACATAGAAATGAGTGAGACCATTTGTAATCTCAGTAGTCTAACTTTACCTAGCTTACAAATATGCTTGACATATGTTATAGTGCTTCTAGATATTTTAGGATTTTTATTTGTTTTGCTCTTTCTTTTGTAGCATAAATGAAACATTCCTATCACACACACACGATCATTTTAACAATGTCACCACTGAATAGCTTCTCCCCTATTAAGACAGTTCTTTGTCAGCAGACATAGGAAATGCCGCATGCATGAAATAAGATCCGGGTCAGCCAGGGAAATGCTAGACCATGGACCTGCTGCATAGATCAGAAAAGTCTAAGTATCACAGCAAACAATCAAACCATCAAGTTTTCTAATAGTAAAGAACAGGGGGAAATGACAGTTTTAGTTTTTCTCTTGCACACTAAAGACATGCTAGTTTTCCTTTTCTCTCAGGTACACCTCACAAAAAAGCACACAATGTATACACTCATGTCAATAACCTCAAACTCTAATCAAATTTTGTTCTACATTTTTCCTCATTGATTTTGCACTGCTATTCCATAAACAACAGTCCTCAATGAGTATTGAGTCAGTTCGTGAGTAGATGGTGCTAAGTCACCCAAGAAACATCTGCTGATGTTTACTTCTGAATTTTCTCCACTTTGATTTTTTTTTCACTATGGGATTATAGGGATCTGCAGTGTCTTTACATGCCTATCTCCTAAGTGTCACAATTACCTGTGCTTAAATCAGTGATCTACAATATACAGGTAACCCAGCTGAGGGTCGTTTAGAGTACTTTCTGTCAATGCAAGCTAGAACTCCACCCTAGATATGCTGATGCACCTTGTATTTAGATCCCAGAAAACTAAAATGAGTACATCCTGCTACAGAACATGATGCACTTCCAGGCAGCAATGGATGAATAATGTATCACATGAGCAAGAGAACTAGGGAAGGGTAGTGATTTGTGAATTAGGAGATAGCAAGAACTTAATAACTCCAAAGGAAGCAATTTTGTTTTGTATGGAAACAACTTTATTTTGTAATTCTAATAAAGAGAGGAGGATTGAGACCAACAATCTAGGTTTATAAAGCTTTTTGTTTACAGTAAGAGATTTCTTTTTATGTATAGCATCTTTTGAGATGAAAATTCTTAAGAAAAGTGCCCCTGCTCAAGCAATAAAGAAGAACTATACAATAAACAATAAAGAAGAACTGATACAGGATGCTTTCTTCTCTACTTCTAGTATACAATGGAAATTTTAGAAGTAACTAAATCTGTGTAGGTATTGTCCAGTTTCCAAATGCATTCATTACATCACTATGCCCAATCAACCCAAAGAGGACCAAGAAACAATCTTAATTTTTTTCAGGAATATGTGAAAATTAATATGGCATGTAGGTGCTGTTGGTTCCAATTAAAATCAATATCTGTCCTGATTTGTGCCTCTTGTTTCTATGACAGAAAGGGGTCTAGCTAAGGGGATACATCTGCTCCTCACTCCCAAAGGGGCTCAAAACAAGTGAATGACCCGCAGTGTTTATTATTAAGTTTTCAAAGGGAAAGTTGTTTTGGTCTAATTGAAGCAATAATATGAGAGAGGTTATTTCTGGTCAGTTCCCTGCTGTTTTCACTCTGGAGAATATATTCCAGGTGTTCACTGGTCTGCTCTGCAGCACGAGGCTGCCTTCATGAGTTTAGGCATGCTGGTGCCAGTAGAGAAGTAAACTAGAATCAGGAGTTGAAGTCAGTTTGTGTCTTGCAGAGAAGCCCATTTTACTTAGCTTCATAGTGAACCAGATGGTTAATGCTTTCAGAATTTTCACAGGGCCCATTATCCATGGAATTAAGTGATCCTCAGTCACTAATACTTTAAAGTTTTCATTTAATTTTGCTTAGTCCCAACTGCCATACCACAGTGAGGACCGTCATCATTTTATTATTGGTATGCTATTTTCTTTTAAATAAATATTATTTTCTTTCCTTTCAGAATAATTACTGATTTTTTTAAATAAGTGAAGCAATAAAAATCTCTCTAATTACTCAAAATAATTCATTATTAAAACACAGCAGCTTGTTGTATTTCTTTGTTTTGAGAAATAAAATAAACTAGATCACAATTCTCAAATACCCTGGAGATTTTATAGCTGCCATCAAGGGTGACATGCTGAGGCTACACAATCTGAAACTAGATTTTAGATATAAGACAAATATATAGTGTGTGTTTGTCTACAAGTTGTCCAAGGTATGTATGACAAGCATTTTTAAGAAAGTATGAAGATGGCATCAAGCAACAGTCAGAGAATTTTAATAGTAGCTTTGCACTTATTCACTAATGAGTGTATGCTCTAAACTTTGATATTAAGATATTTCCTTTTTAACATTAAGAAATGAAAACAGTGAAATATTCAGTAGCTACTCATATTAATTTTAAGAGTGACATGCAGTATTTATTTGTGTTGACTATTAGTTGAGTGCACAAATAAATCAGTAATTGCAGAAACAAGAGACTTTTAAAGTTGAAATTCAATGTCTTCTTTGTTGCAAATAGAATTGGAAATTTTGATTTTGCTTAATTTCATTTGTGAACCTAATATGAACCCACAGAGCAAAATAGTCACATTAACAACACAGGCTGGATTTCAGGCTAATCAGGGGAAATGCCTGGGGAGGGTGGTGGTGGTGTCCTCTGTTCCTCTCCCGCTTAATCACGCAGACTTTCCAAGTAAGGGATGCTTCCTAAGTCAGAGTGGTAGCGATTTCGCATTCCCAGATGTGAGAGTCAAAGGGTCTAGCACTGAGTGTCCTCCAAGGTGAAGCCCTGGGATGGGAATAGCTTTGGTTCTCCAGAAAGAGACTAATGACCAGCACTGTGTCAAGAGCTTTGTATTTATAAAATGCTTTGGGTTCTTTGGATGCTCTTCAAATGCTCTGAAAGATGATTACTTACCTGTTTTCCCCAAGAGGGCAAAAGCCTAGCTCCCATGGCCCTATATCAATCAAAGAAAGCCGGCATCACATTCCTTTCATTGTTCTTTGCCTGCCCCTCCAAATACCACACACATACAGCTAGGGTCAATGACCTGGGAGTAGGTGAGGTGTGCAGATTAACAGGGGAGAGAAGTGGTGAGAGTCCTGGTGGGGGAGGGGGTTTAAAATGGAGAGAGGAGAGACAGCTGGAGCTGACTGATTGGGAAGTGAAGGAACAATGCCCACTAATAAACATGAATGTCAATAAAAGACTTGAATTGTGAACAGGAAACAAAACAAGTCCCAGTGCTCCCTGTGCCAAGTGTTGCCAAGGGTTTATGAGGCTGATGGAGACCTGTCCCCCAAAAAACAACAAAAGGAAGTACTCAATTTAGTATGCGACTAAATAGATGCATATTGTATCAAATAATTTAAAACAAGGAAAAACAGAATTACATTTCCCTATTCTGTGGCCATTGGTTTTGTGTCTTGATATGGCTGAACTCATTTTATACTATTGTTAATTGCTCATGAAAGAGCTTGGAGAGATGACAGGGAGGTAAGAAAGAAAGACTCTCTCTCTCTCTCTCTCTCTCTCTCTCTGCATGTGTGTGTGTGTGTGTGTGTGTGTGTGTGTGTGTGTGTGTATCTAATGAAACCTCTCACAGGTGATACCAGAACTGGAACAATCACACCACTAATCTTAATAGATGTCAGCATATAAGATATATATACCATGGGATTCATTTTAGTTTTCAATCTAGCTTACTCATTGATTATTTCAGCAGCAACATTTACTTCTGAGTACAAATTATTCTGTGATTCAAGATAGACTAAATGAAAACCTTTTCAAAGAAGAAAGTAAGCTGAAGACATATTTAAAAATTCTATTTCACATGAGACAGCTGTATTTTTACAGTTGTGAAAAATTAATACACATGAATGGCAAAGAGCTGTTCACCCCTTATTTTTGTTTTATTACAATGTTCATCAAGATCATGCAATAACCCAAGTACTCAGGATCTTAATTATCACTTTACTGAGAACATCTCAGAGATCCATAGTTGTTAGAATGTAGGACAAAATTCAACATATACTCTCTTCTTCAAAACCAAAGGTGATGTTTAAGTAGTTATTTTTCTGATAGAACAAATTACCGAGTTTTAAAATAAAACGGCTGACTTACTAATTTGCTTATGAAGGAAAGTGCATTGATCATCTGTATTTTTAAATTCATTGATAATTATGAAGTTTTCAAAAGTGGCTATCACTTGCATAACTTGCTAAACAAAAACTGAGTAGCTTAGTGAAAACAAACAAACAAACAAACAACCTATAAAACTGTGCCATGGGCGCTAGCATTTTCTCTGGCCACATCCCACAATTACCAAGCAACAGTCAGGTTCCAGCCTGGCTTGCTATAAAAGGGCTGATTGGCTTCACTCTCTGACCTCACTCTCTGGCCCTTCCCTCCTCTCCCTCTTACTCCCTCCCTCTCCCTCCATCTCCCTGTCCTCTCTCTCCTCCATCCTCCCCAACTCCATGTTCCTGGCCACTGCCCTCTTTCTTCTTTCTCTCTCCTCTTTCTTCCTGTCCTCCTCTGTCCCCTTTCTTTCTCTGCCTCTATTCTCTTCCCTGCACCCCTTTCCCATGCCCCAAATAAACTTCATTTTATAGTAGACTGATCATATGGCTGGTACATGGGGTGGGGGGTGCCTCAGCATGGGCACACTAAGGCACTATGCTACCAAACTACACAACATATCGATAAAGAAATGAAGTACTTTGAAGATCAGGACAATCTGAACCTACTGCCTATTTATGAAAACTATTGTTTTGGAGAGGTGGAGTGTGAGATACTGTAGACCCCTACTGTAGGGGTCTACTGACACTGTAGATCAGAGCAGAATGAGCTCACCATTGTGGATTTTGTACAGATATATTTATAGGATGTCCACGTAATATTTGTAGCAGGTATCAACAGTTACTAATAACTTATGTGAAGTAAAAAACTTCCAGTTTGTTTAGAAAGTCATGTCAAATGATGTTTTACTGGAACACACAGGTGAATGGATGTTTTGCTAAAGCAAACACATCAAAGATCATTTCCTGAAGGAGACACAGGTGAAAACATATTTTGATATAGCAAACATGTGGAAGGACCCTTGATAAAGGAGTGTAAATTATGACCCCATAGACAGTGGAAGACAAGCACTGAGCATTGGTTTGGTTTGCTCTGCCTTGCTACTCTTCGCTAACAACACAACTGTATTGCATCTTGCCAACTCCTTTCAGGCTAGTTGGTGAACCTTTCAGTTTCTTCAGGACTGAACTACAGATGCTGGGTCATGCCTGCCTAAAGGACTGGGTTGAAGCTGCTAAATGTTGGTGTTTACTATGCTATGGGACTGAACTTCTGAGAAAAAAGATCGGGCTTACCCTCAAAGAACTATTGCTAAATAGGTCCACTTCTTCCATATCCTAATAAATTTTTTCTTCACCTACCTCAGGTGGATGGTGGGCAAGAGGAGAGGTGTACCACTCATTAAAAGTAGGTTGCAAAAAATTTATGCCTACACTTATGTACATGAGTACTTTATGCTCTTCAAAAGATTTATACTATGTTCTTTTGGACTTTGAAGATATTTTGCATCAAGTAGACAGACAACTTGATTTTTACAGACCACCAAATTGAAGTCATAAGGCCAATTGTTTTTCCAAGGTCATACAAAAGAACATGGTGACCAAAAGCTAAATCGAAGTCACTGAATATTTAATTCCATGGTCCATGCTGTCTACTATATACATATTTTTTAAATCTGTACAATAACTTTCATATGATATAGAAATATTTACATATATGTTTGTTGTGTAAGTGCTTTTTGTTTGTTTTCAACTTGACACAAGCTAGGGTCATCTGAGAAAAAGGAACTTCAATTAAGAAATACCTCTATCTTATTGGACTATAGGAAATTCTCTGGAGGTATTTCCTGATTAATGACTGATAATGGTGTGTTTAATCCATTGTAGGTATCACCATACCAAAACAGGTAGACCTGGATTGTAGAAGGAAAAAAAAAAAAAAAGGCCAGCTTAGCAAGCCATAAAAAGCAAACTGTAAGCAGCATACTTCTGAAGTCTTTCTTTAGTTCCTTTCTTCAGGTTCGCCTTAAGTTCTTGCCATAACTGTCTTAAAGGATGGACTGAAATGAATGCTTTCCTCCACAAGTTGGTTTTATGGTGTTTATCACAGCAAAATGAGATAAATTACTATAGGATGGGTGAATCCAAGGAGTTATATGATACTCTTGCTTAAGTCTCAAAAGTTATTAGAGAAAAAGTTTTGTTTGATATTCTGGCTTTATTAAAAACTTTATAAGCCATCCTCATGACCACTGGCTTCATTTCTGCTAAGGATTCCGTGCAATTATTCAGCTTATCTGTGTGTTCTTTATTAAGGTCAGTGGGAATGAGCATCACTTGGTCTTCTAGAACACTTATGAGACCATGGTGGTTTATGTTGAATTATAGTTATAGCTCCTAGAAGGTAAAGTATTCCATTACATTGCTAATTCCACACAAAAGTTGACAATTAATGAACTAGATTATTTAGCTTAGATATTCTGAGTACCTGAGTTGAAGATATAAAGCCATCAACTCAAAACCAACGAAACAAACAAACAACAACATGAAAATGAAAAGGACACTGAGGTAGAAATTTCTGGTTTCTTTAGAGACTCAGTTCTATCATGTGATTTTTTTTTTTCTAGAAACTGCCTTTTGTGAGTATGGTTTTGTTGAAGCAGACATGTAGGATGATGTTTTGCTGAGAACAGATATGTGGCATTTTCTGGAAGCTGTCTAGAAAAGGAAAGGTGATGGAGCAAACATTTGAGTGAACACGTGATGTTTGGAAAAGGAATAAATAACCCAACAGACAGTGGATGATGACATTGTGGCATTGGTTCGCCTTGCCACTCTCTGCTGGTCTTCACTGGGGTTTGCTGATGCTGGACACAGTGGCATTGGGTTGCCTTGCCTCCTTTGTTGATCATCATTTGTCATGACTTCTTCGAGAGAAACTCTCAAAGAACTCTTGGTGGTGTTTTGGCACTTCTTTTCACTTCCGTGGACTTTATCCCATTGGAAGAACCTTTTGCAATTGCTTCTAGATCTAAGTGCCTTTGATGATTTGTGAATGGTGTTTACAAGTGGATTGAGCTACCACTGCTGATTTGTATAAACTGTACTGCTGATATCCTGGCAATGCATATTGGATTTACCTCAAAGAACTATTTCTAATCAAGTCCACATCTCCCTTTACCCTATTAACCATTCCTTTCCACTCCCTCTGATGTGTAGAAGGGCAGAAGGGAGGTTAAACATTCAAATACCGGAATTAAAGTAGGTTAGGAGAGATATAAGCCAAAAGCACAGACATTTGTTTCTATACTCCTTTTGTTTTTTCTTGATCTGTGAATTGTTTCTATTTTCTGGCTATGTGAGGATTCCTGTCATTGGTAATGTGCACTTGAAGAAACAGATTTATCTGTTTATTCCACTCATTGCCCTCCAATCACTTATTTTATATTCATTACTGTTCACATTTGCATGGTAGTTGTAGTATTAATTTTTTATAAAAACATGGACCCTGAGTTGCTTGTAATCTCAATGGTTTATGTTCACAAATGAAAGACACACATAATTAAATAAGCCCTAAGCAGCACAAAAACTGAACAAGTGCCTACCTTCCATGTTGCTAGAATCCACTTCCTACCAATATTCCGAGTTACTACTTACTAATTTCTATGTTCTATCTTGGCTGCTCTAGACGCAATTGTTCTTTTATTGTTGAGAATATTTTTTGCTATCCTAGGTTTTTTGTTATTCCAGATGAATTTGCAAATTGCCCTTTCTAACTCTGTGAAGAATTGAGTTGGAATTTTTATGGGGATTGTATTGAATCTGTAGATTGCTTTTGACAAGATAGCCATTTTTACTATATTGATCCTGCCAATCCATGAGCATGGGAGATCTTTCCATCTTCTGAGATCTTCTTCAATTTCTTTCTTAAGAGACTTGAAGTTCTTATCATACAGTTCTTTCATGTCCTTAGTTAGAGTCACACCAAGGTATTTTATATTATTTGTAACTATTGTGAAGGGTGTTGTTTCCCCAATTTCTTTCTCAGCATGTTTATCCTTTGTGTAGAGAAAGGCCACTGATTTGTTTGAGTTAATTTTATATCCAGCTACTGCACTGAACTTGTTTATCAGGTTCAGTTCTCTGGTAAAATATTTGGGGTCACTTATATATATTATCATATCATCAGCAAATAGTGATATTTTAACTTCTTCCTCTCCAATTTGTATCCCCTTGATCTCCTTTTCTTGTTGAATTGCTCTGGCTAGGACTTCAAGCACTATATTGAAGAGGTAAGGAGAAAGCGGGCAGCCTTGTCTAGTTCCTGATTTTAGTGGAATTGCTTCAAGTTTCTCTCCATTTAGTTTGACGTTGGCTACTGTTTTGCTGTATATTGCTTTTGTTATGTTTAGGTATGGGCCTTGAATGCCTGATCTTTCCAAGACTTTTGTCATGAATGGCTGATGGATTTTTCTCACATGCTTTCTCAGCATCTAATGAGATAAGCATGTGGTTTTTGTCTTTAAGTTTGTTTATATAGTGGATTACATGGATGGATTTCCATATATTAAACCATCCCTTCATCCCTGGAATGAAGCCTACTTGATCATGATGGATGATCGTTTTTATGTGTCCTTGGATTTGGTTAGCCAGAATTGAGTATTTTTGCATCAATATTCATAACGGAAATTGGTCTGAAGTTCTCTTTCTTTGTTGGGTCTTTGTGTGGTTTAGGTATCAGAGTAATTGTGGCTTCATAGAATAAATTGGGTAGAGTACCTTCTTTCTCTATTTATTGAAAGAGTTTGAGGAGAATTGGAATTAGGTCTTCTTTGAAGGTCTGATAGAACTCTTTACTAAATCCATCTGGTCCTGGCCTTTTTGGTAGGGACACTATTAATGACTGCTCTTATTTCTTTAGGGGATATTGGGCTGTTTAGAACACTAATCTGATCCTTATTTAACTTTGTTACCTGGTATCTGTCTAGAAAGTTGTCCATTTCATCCAGTTTGTTGAGTATAGCCTTTTGTAGTAGGAACTGATTATGCTTTCTTTGGATTTCCTCAGATTCTGTTGTTATGTCTCCCTTTTCATTTCTGATTTTGTTAATTAGGATACTGTCCCTGTGCCCTCTACTAGTTAATTTGGCTAAGGGTTTATTTATCTTGTTGATTTTTTTTTAAGGAACCAGCTCCTGGTTTGATTGATTCCTGAAGTAGTTCTTTTTGTTTCTACTTGCTTGATTTCATCCCAGAGTTTGATTATTTCCTGCTGTCTACTCCAAGTGGTTGAATTTGCTTCCTTTTGTTCTAGAGATTTTAGGTGTGCTGTCGAGCTGCTAGTGTATGCTCTCTCTAGTTTCTTTTTGGTGGCTCTCAGAATTATGAGTTTTCCTCTTAGGTCTGCTTTCATTGTGTCCCATAAGTTTGGGAATGTTGTAGTTTCATTTTTATTAA
This sequence comes from Mus minutoides, assembly GCA_902729485.2. Classification (NCBI taxonomy): domain Eukaryota; kingdom Metazoa; phylum Chordata; class Mammalia; order Rodentia; family Muridae; genus Mus; species Mus minutoides. The sequence continues at coordinate 505,356 of LR749793.1, forward strand.
ACTCTAAAATGTCTTTAATTTCTTTCTATTTCCTCCTTGACCAAGTTATCATTGAGTAGAGTGGTTGTTTAGCTTCCATATGAATGTTGGCTTTCTGTTATTTCTGTTGTTATTGAAGATCAGTATTAGTCTGTGGTGATCTGATAGGATGCATGGGATAATTTCAATATTTTTGTATCTGTTGAGGTCTGTTTTGTGACTGATTATATGGTCAATTTTGGATAAGGTACCATGAGGTGTTGAGAAGAAGGTATAACCATTTGTTTTAGGATAAAATGTTCTATAGATATCTGTCAAATCCATTTTCTTCATAACTTCTGTTAGTTTCACTGTGTCTCTATTTAGTTTCTGTTTCCAGGATCTGTCCATTGATGAGAATAGGGTGTTGAAGTCTCCCACTATTATTGTGTGTGGTGCAATGTATGCTTTGAGTGTTGGTAAAATTTCTTTAATGAATGTGGTTGCCCTCGTATTTGGAGCATAGATATTCAGAATTGAGAGTTCATCTTGGAAGATTTTTCCTTTGATGAGTATGAAGCATCCTTGTCTTTTTGATAACATTTGGTTGAAAGTCGATTTTATTCGATATTAGAATGGTACTCCATCTTCTTTCTTCAGTCCATTTGCTTGGAAAATTGTTTTGTAGCCTTTTACTCTGATGTAGTGTCTGTCTTTGTCCCCGAGGTGTGTTTCCAGTATGCATCAAAATGTTGGGTCCTGCTTATATATCCAGTCTGTTAGTCTATGTGTTTTTATTGGGGAATTGAGTTCATTTATATTAAGAGATAGTAAGGAAAAGTAATTGTTGCTTCTTGTTATTTTTGTTGTTAGAGTTGGGATTCTGTTTACGTGCCCATCTTCTTTTAGGGTGTTGAAAGATACTCTCTTGCTTTTTCTGGGGAGTAGTTCCCCTCCTTATGGTTGAGGTTTCCCTGTATTATCCTTTGAAGGGTTGGATTTGTGGAAAGATACTGTGTAAATTTGGTTTTGTCACGGAATATTTAAGTTTTCTATGGTAATTGAGAGTTTCCTTGGTATATTATTCCAGGCTGGCATTTGTGTTCTCTTAGGGTCTGTATGACATCTGTCCAGGGTCTTCTGGTTTCATGGTCTCTGGTGAGAAGTCTGGTATAATTCTAATATGTCTGCCTTTATATGTTACTTGTCCTTTTTCCCTCACTGCTTTTAATATTCTTTGTTTAGTGTATTTGGTGTTTTGATTATTATGTGACAGGAGGAATTTCTTTTCTGGTTCAGTCTATCTGGAGTTCTGTAGGCTTATTGTATGTTCATAGACATCTCTTTCTTTAAGTTGGGGAAGTTTTCTTCTATAATTCGATTGAAGCTATTTACTGGCCCTTTAAGTGGAAACATCTTCATTCTCATATATACCTTTTATCCTTAGGTTTGGTCTTCTCAGTGTTTCCTGGATTCCTGGATAAGGATTGAGTTAGGATCTTTTTGCATCTTGCATTTTTTTTATTGTTGTGTCAATGTTATCTATGGAATCTTCTGCACCTAAGAATCTATCTTTCACCTCTTGTATTCTGTTGGTGATGCTTGCATCTATGGCTGCTCATTTCTTTCCTAGGTTTTCTATCTTCAGATTTGTCTCCTTTTGTGATTTCTCTATTGTTTCTATTTCCATTTTTAAATATTGGGTGGTTTTGTTCAATTCCTTGACCTGTTTGGTTGTATCTTCCTGTAATTCTTTAAAGGATTTTTGTGTTTCCTCTTTAAGTGCTTCTACCTGTTTACTTGTGTTCTCCTGTAATTCTTTAAGTAATTTTTGTGTTTCCTCTTTAATGGCGTCTACCTGTTTACCTGTGCCCTCCTCTATTTCTTTAAGGGAGTTATTAATGTTCTCTACCAGCATCATGAAATATGATTTCATAACCGAATCTTGCTTTACTGGTGTACTTGGGTATCCAGGACTTGCTGTGGTTAGAGTACTGGGTTCTGATGAAGCCAAGTAGTCCTGGTTTTTGTTGGTAAGATTCTTGCCTTTGCCTTTCACCATCTGGTAATCTCTGGTGTTAGATGTTCTTGCTGTCTCTGGCTGGAGCTTGTTTCTCCTGTGAGTCTGTAAGCCTGTGTCAGCATTCCTGTGAGACCAGCTTTCTCCTGGCAAGACCAGCGCACAGAGCGCTCCCAAACAGCCCCACTTCCTGGGTGCAGATATAGGCCCATTGGACCCTGTCCCAGCTGCTTTGCTGCTTCTGTGGCCTGTGAGCTCCTGAGTGGACCCGCCTTAGACAGTTACCTGAGAGAAAATAGAGATCACCCCTGAGTTTCAGAGTCAAAGCACTTCCTGGAGACAAGCTCTCCTCTGGCAGAGAAGGTGTACAGAGGATCGAGGATCAGCCCCACCTCCTAGCTGTAGATGTTGGCCTGTAGGTCCCTTTCCCAGCTACAGTACCAATTTTTAAATGTTTTACACTTACTATATGTTTTGACTACCATTTACTTGAGAAATTTTTGTTCAACTTCAAATATATAGGTGTTAAGAATAGGTATACAAATTAAATATCTGCTGAAAATAAATCACAAAATATATTTTAGAATATGTTTGGTATGCATATTATTCACAATTTATTATCTTTAAAAGCAATTTTGTATCAGAATCAGATTTATTTATTTTATCTTTACATAAAGAGTAAAAACACTTGGCTCAATATTTGGTATAATGATTTTAGAATTTAATAGGTATTTTGACTTTAGAGTCAACTATGCTAGGAATGCTACCTAATATATAGATGTGGCAGAAAATGATAGAAATGTGTTTTATGACTTAAAAATATGGCCAGGCGTGGCAGCGCACGCCTTTAATCCCAGCACTCGGGAGGCAGAGGCAGGCGGATTTCTGAGTTCAAGGCCAGCCTGGTCTACAAAGTGAGCTCCAGGACAGCCAGAGCTATACAGAGAAACCCTGTCTCGAAAAACAAACAAACAAACAAAAAAAAAGATGGACTTTCTATCATAATCCTAAAGGGGAAATTTTAACTATTTTAAATGAAACTGAAGTCAACAAGTCAAGTAATAAGTTTTAAAATCAAACATGCTAACACAAGGTAATTCAAAGATAACTTTTGCTATTTACATAAAGAGAAATGAAGAGAAAAAGTCTGTGTTTTTTATTCTTAAAAAGTTGTGTTTTTTATAAGAGCAGAAAACTTCATACGTACAGAAAGAACCCCACTATGATGAATAACTTAAAGCAGTCAGGATAAAGGGTTTTCCACAAATTCTGCTGATGTGGCATGGTGTGGGTAAAAAGGCAGTACACAGTGAATCTATTCTGTTGGGGACCAGTGCTGCCACAAATTGTGATGCTGCCTGGAGAACTGCTAACACAAATACCTGAAATCATTTAATTTTGAATTACTTTTAATCTTGTTCATTCATAAAACTTTCACTCTTGCCAAATTTCTCCTGACTGTCAGTTCCATAGACCAGACATGTTTATGTTATAGATATATGTATATGTAGGTATATGTATATGTTATAGTTCATGTTTATGACTCACTGTTTGTGAAGCCAGAAGGCATGGGCTTGGCAATTGAAATACTGGGCAGCAACCTTGAGGCCAGATGAAGCTAGAATTTTAAGAAACAAATTCTTTACTGGGCCTGACTTCTCATTTGCTTTTTAATCAAGAAGAATTTAAGTTCTGGTTGAAAATAAACTGTGAGATTGTGGTTTAAATATGATTTTAATTTTATAAAAATTACCTACTTGGTAATTTTTATAGGATATTATTTATAGGATAATATTAATTTATAGTCTATATTCACAATCTTTTCTTGTCTTACTTGACATCCAAATAAAACTTAGGTCTAAAAGGGTTTGCTCTAGTATAATGTTTGAGTGATCATTAGAAAGACAAATGGATTAAATAAGTAAGAAGATTGAATTTCCATTTTGTCACAGAAAAGTTAAAGCAAAGGTCCATGGAAAGAGCAGTCTGTGGATGGACATTGGTCGCGTACACATGGAGAGTATAACTTGGCCATTCTGCTTCCATCTCTTCCTCCTACAGGGAAAGTTCTTAACCTACCTCAGAAGGCTACAATGTTTCAGGAAATATTAAAAAGTTCCTGCTACACTGAGCTACTTTACCCAGGCGGGCTGGCCCAGCAGAAACAATGGTAACTCAAATCGCTGGGTGCAACTACTAGAATCCTAATCTTGTAAGCCATTTTAAAATCTAAATCTTGCAGTGGCAAATCATGGAAAATCCGCCAGAGAATCCGGGGACACCAATAGCTACATTTTGTCCTCCTGTTATCCCTGTCCTTAAGTCCCTATCTCTCCTTCTCCCTCTCTTCCTCTGTATGTGATTCACTCCTAGTCCGCAGCCCCTCCCAGGAAAACGGAATTAGCATCAAAATACAAGCAACACTAGGGCTATCCACAACACTATAATTATCACCAAGTGAAATAAAAAGATAAAAGAGAATACATACCCTGAATCTCTAAATATCTTTCAAAGTAATTCTCTTTAAAATAAATGAAATATGAGCATTGCCTGGGTTATCTAGATCATAAATTATTCAGTGACATAAGTTTGCTTATTTTGTTGCAGCTAAATTTAGTCTTTAAATTTTTAAAACAATTGTTTCCTTCCTTCTAGAGTTAGCTTTAACTCTGGAATACAGAATCACTAGAAACTCTCCTCTTTTCCTCTTTCTTGTAGCCATTCTAGTAAGACGTGCCTATCTCAAAAGACATTCTGTTCCTTCTCTCAACTTTTCCCCACTCAGTTGAAAGACACAAATTAGAAAATCTTCATGAAATAGCTGGTGCCTCAAGTTAAAAGAATTGGGGGAGGAGGATGGACTATATATATATTTTAAATATACATAAAATGAATGAGAGACCATATTAAGCACTCTGGATTTTTTTCTCTAAATTAGTATTTTGTGAAGCCTTAAGTAGATTCAGAACCTGAACAACATATTACTTGTTTATCAGAAAGACACTGAAACATTAATTTATATGATAGCTATATAATTGATGATGAAATTAAAGAAAGGTCATTTTCAAAGGAAACCTGAATAGACAATTTTAATTCAAAACCATTTGCTTCTAATTCTATTATTTTATCTCCAGGCTGAGGCAGTCATTGTCACCAAGGCATACATACTCACATTTAATTAGGGTTTCTTCTCCTCAGTAGGCCTCAGTAGAGACCAGAACTGTGTATCCTCTCAGCTCATTAGCATGGAACCTTTGTTCATTACACACATGGTTTTGGTTCAACTGGAAACCATCTCAAGATATTGGTCTTTCCATTATGCCTCTAAGCAAAAGAAATTAAAGAGAACGCATCAAAATATATATATATATCAGACTTCAAGCATAGAAAAGAGAAATGTTTTTTTACCAACTTAGGTTTTAATAGAAATGGGAATTTTTTTTCTTTCAGTTTGTTTATATGGGGGATTACATTCACAGGTTTTTGTATGTTAAACTCTCCCTGCATGTCTGGGATAAAGTCTACTTGGTTGTGGTGGATGATCTTTTGATGTGTTCTTGGATTCAGTTTATGAGTATTTTATTGAGATTTTTGCATCAATGTTCATTAGGCAAGTTGAAGTATAATTCTTTTTCTTTGTTGAATTTTCAGTGACTATAGTCTCATAAAATAAATTGGATAATGTTCTTTCTGATTTTATGCTGTGGAATAATTTGAGGAGTATTAGAATGATCTATTCTTTGAAAGTCTGGTAAAAGTCTGTGCTAAAACTATTTGGCCCTAGGTTTTGTTTGTTTGGTTTGGTTTTGTTTTTGTTTGGGGTTGTTTTTTTTTTTTCTTTTTGTTTTTGGTTGGGGAACTTCTTTTTTGTTGTTGTTCTTTAATATCTCTTTTTTAAAATTTTTTTTTATTTTTTCAAATTTTATTAGATATTTTCTTCATTTACATTTCAAGTGTTATCCAGAAAGTTCCCTGTACCCTCCCCCCTCCCGGCTCTGCTCCCCTACCCACCCGCTCCCACATCTTGGCCCTGGCGTTCCCCTGTACTGGNATTGTTTTTAATAGCTGAGTAGTACTCCATTGTGTAAATATACCAAATTTTTTGTATCCATTCCTCTGTTGAGGGACATCTGGGTTCTTTCCAGTTTCTGGCTATTATGAATAAGGCTGCTATGAACATAGTGGAAAATGTGTCCTTGTTACCAGATGGAATATCTTCTGGATATATGCCCAGTAGAGGTATTGCAGGATCTTCCGGTAGTACTATGTCCAATTTTCTGAGGAACCGCCGGACTGATTTCCAGAGTGGTTGAACCAGCTTGCATTGGTTGGGGAACTTCTAATGACTGTTATTATTTGCTTACAGGTTTTAATTCTATTAAATTTGTTTATTTGATCTTGATTTAACTTTTGTAACTTGTTTCTATCAAGAAAATCATTCATTTGTTTTAGATATTCCAGATTTTTAAAGTATGACCTAATGATTCTTTGGATTAGTTTACTTAAGGGTTTGTCCTTCTTGATGATTTTCTAAAAGAACTAACTCTTTTTCTTACACTGATTCTTTGAATCATATTATTCGTTTCTATTTTATTGACTTCAGTCTTCAGTTTGATTATTTCCTGTAATCTACTCCTCTTCTGTGTGTTTGCTTCTATGTGTTTTCAGATATAAGTAGCTAGTGTGAAATCTCTGCAATATTTTGTCTGGCACTGTGATAACCACCACTATGCTTGGCCCAGGGAGTGGTATTATTTGCACATGTAGTCTTGCTAGAGTAGGTGTGATCTTGTTGGAGGAAGTGTGTCACTGTGGGCATAGGATTTAAGACCCTCTTCCTAGCTGCCTGGAAGTCAGTCTTCTAGCTGCCTTCAGAGCAAGAGGTAGAACTCTCAGGTCCTCTTGTACCTTGCCTGCCTGGATGCTGCCATGCTCTCACCTTGATAATAATAGTCTGAATCTCTAAACTTGTAAGCAAGCCTTAAATATTGTCCTTTATAAGACAATATTGTAGTGTGCTTGCTCATGGTGTTTGTTAACAGCAGTAAAACCCAAACTAAGACAGACACAGTGCTATGAACTTTCCGCTTATCACTGCTTCCATTGTGTCCCATATGTCGTGCATATATTTCATTGAAGTGTAAGAAGCCTTTAATTTCTTTTTTCTGCCTTGACACAGCAGTCAGTCAGTAAAGAGTTGTTCAATTTCAATGAATTTGTAGGTGTTTGGTTGTTTCTGTTGTTGTTGAAATCCAGCTTTAATCTGAGATGGTCTTATAGAATACAGAAGGTTATTTGTAATTTATATTTATATGTTGAGACTTTCTGATTGAGTATGTGTTAAATTTTGGAGCAAATTCACTGAAGTGCTGAGAAGGTATGTTCTTCTGTGTTGGGTGAAATATTCTATAGATATGTGTTTGGTCCATTTGAGTCATAACATCTGTTAGTTCCATTTTTCTGTCTAGTTTTTGTTTGTATGACCTGCTCATTGGTGAGAGTAGGGTATTGAAGTCTCTCACTATTAAGGTGTAAGGTTCTATTATGATACCAAAAGATTGAAAGATCTCTCATGCTTATGGATCAATAGGATTAACATAGTAAACAGGGCCATCATACCAAAAGCAATTTACAGATGCAATGCAAAATTCCAATACAATTCTACCAAAATCCCAATACAATTCTTCACAAATCTTGGAAGGACAAAACTCACCTTCATATGGAAAAACAAAAACCCAGTACAGCTAAAACAATCCTGAACAATAAAACAACTTCTGGTGGTATCACCATCCCTGACCTCAAGCTATAGTATAAAGTAATAGTAATGAAAACAGCAACATATTGACATAAAAACAGACATGTTGATAAATGGATCAAAAATACAGACACAAATCCACACACCTGTGGATAACTGATTTATGATTAAAGAAGCCAGAATTTTATACAATGGAAGAAAGAAAACATCATCAACAAATGGTGATGGTCTAACTGGATGACTGCGTGTAGAAGATTGCACATAGATCCACATCTATCACCCTGCACAAAATTCAAGTCCAAGTGGATCAAGACATCAATATAAAACCCTGAACATAAATACACTGAACCTGACAGAAAAAAGAAAGTGGGTAATAGCTTCAAATACATCAGTGCATGCACTAAGATAAATAATAAATAGGACATTGTGAAACCAAAAAGCTTCTGTAAGGTGAAGGACACCATCAGTAGAACAAATTAGCAGCTTATAGAAAGGGAAAAGATTTTTCACCAACTCCATATCTGACAAAAGGCTAATATCCAAAATTTATAAAGAACTCAAGAAAATAGACATTAAACAAACCATACAATCATATTTAAACTTGAGGTACTGATCTAAATAGAGAATTGACAACAGAGAAATCTCAAGTGGTTGAGGAACTCTTAAAGAAATGTTCAGTATCCTTAGCCATCAGGGACATGCAAATCAAAATGACTTTGAGATTCTATCTTACCCCATCAGAATGGCTAAGAGCAAAAACAAAAGTGATAGCTTTTACTAGTGGGAATGCAAACTTCTACAGTACTTTGGTATTCAATATGGCTGTTTTCTAAAAAAAAAAAAATGTGAATCAATCTACCTCAATACATAGCTATACCACTCCTAGCTTATATCCAAAGATTGCTCCATCCTAATAAAAGAATATTCACTTAGCTATATTCAGAACAGGTTTATTCATAAAAGGGAGACATTTAAAACAATCTAGATGTCCCTTAACTGAAGAAGGGATGAGGAAAATATGGTATATTTACACAATGGCATATTATGTAGTTACAAACAAACAAAAAACAACAACAACAAAACCCAAAACAAACAAAACTCATGGAATTTGTAGCCAAATGGATGGAACTCACAAAAATGAACCTGCTAAGGCACCTCACACCCAGAAAGACAAACCCAGAATTACAAATATGGTATGTACTCACTTATAACTGAATATTAGCTGTAAAGTAGAGGATAACCATGCACAGACCATAGACACAATCTGAAGACCTAAAGAAGCTAAGTAAAAAAAAAGGGCTCAAGGTGGAGATGTATAAATCTCTCCAGGAAGAATAAAATGAATTTAGAGGGTAGATTTGGGGTCTGGTGAGAATGGGAAGATAAGGTTGGGGGTAGAGGGAGAGAGTCCTCAGAGAACTGGAATTGGGGGACATTTCAGGGGCAATGTAAAACCCTAGTGCAGTGGAAACTCCCTGGAATCTCCAAGGTGATCCTCGTGTAGCCCCTGAACTTCTATCACTAAGTGAGGCAGGCGATGGACTGGGACCTCAATCCAGCCATAAAAACACCAACTTCAAATTTGTCCTGTCTATTGAAGACCCAGAAATGAATCCACACACCTATGGTCACTTGATCTTTGACAAAGGAGCTAAAACCATCCAGTGGAAAAAGGACAGCATTTTCAACAAATGGTGCTGGCACAACTGGCTGTTAGCATGTAAAAGAATGCGAATTTATCCATTCTTATCTCCTTGTACAAAGCTTAAGTCTAAGTGGATCAAAGACTTCCACATAAAACCAGAGACACTGAAATTTATAGAGGAGAAAGTGGGGAAAACCCTCAAAGATATGGGCACAGGGGAAAGATTCCTAAACAGAACAGCAATGGCTTCTGCGGTAAGATCAAGAATTGACAAATGGGACCTTATAAAATTGCAAAGCTTCTGTAAGGCAAAAGACACAGTCAGCAAGACAAAAAGGCCACCAACAGATTGGGAAAGGATTTTTACNAAAGAACCCAGATGTCCCTCAACAGAGGAATGGATACAAAAAATTTGGTACATTTACACAATGGAGTACTATTCTGCTATTAAAAAATGAATTTATGAAATTCTTGGGCAAATAGATATTTCTGGAGGATATAATCCTTAGTGAGGTTCCCCAATCACAAAAGAAGTCATTGGGTATGTGCTCACTGATAAATGGATATTAGCCCAGAAACTTAGAATACCCAAGATACAATTTGCAAAACACAAGAAAATCAAGAAGGAAGACCAGCGTGTGGATACTTCATTCCTCCTTTGAATAGGAAACAAAATACCCATGAAAGGAGTTACAGAGACAAAGTTTAGAGCTAAGATGAAAAGTTGGACCATACAGAGACTACCCTACCAGGGGAGATCCATCCCATAATCAGTCACTAAACTCAGACACTATTGCATAGGACAGCAAGTGTCTACTTAAGGGACCCTGATAAAGCTGTCTCATACAGAAGTGGATGCTCACAGTCAGTGACTATATGATGGAACACAGGGCCCACAATGGAGAAGCTAGAAATAGAACCCCAGGAGCTGAAGGGGTCTGCAACCCTAGAAGAGGAACAACAATATGAACTAACCAGAACCCCCAGAACTCGTCTCTCTAGCTCCACATGAAGCAGAAGATGGCCTAGTTGGCCATCATTGGGAGAAGAGGCCCCTTGCTATTGCAATCTTTATATACCCCAATACAGGGGAATGCCAGGGCCAAGAAGTGGGAGTGGGTGGGCAGGGGAGCAGGGCAGGGGGACGGGGGAGGGATAGCATTTGAAATATAAATTAAGAAAATATCTAATAAAAAATATTGAAAAAAATTTGTCCTGTCTGTAAGATGTGCTAGGATAAGGAGCACAGAAATGCGTGGAGTCGCCAATCAATGCTGGTCTGAAGACCCATACCATAAGAGGGAGTCTACCCATACCATTAGCTGGCAGGCCAGGAATCAGAGATCAGAGTCTGGATAATCCAGAGACCTAGGATAGAACCAAATATCACTGGCAAAAAACAAATAAACAAATAAAAGCTGTCACTGAAATGATTCCTAACGACATACTCATAGATAAAAGCATAGCATAATCATCCATAGAGATGTTTCATACAGCAACTGATAGGAACTTATGCAGAGACCCACAGCCAAATGTTAGGCAGAGCTTGGGGAATCCTGAGGGGGAGAAAGGATTGTAGGAAAGAGAGAGGTCAAAGAAACCACAAGGACATACCCCACGGAATTAATTAACCAGGGCTCAATAGGGGCTCATAGAGACTAAAGTGATGATCAGGGAGCCTGTGTGGGTCTGACCTAGGTCCTCTGTATATGTGTTGTAATTATATAACTTGGTGTTCTTGCGACACTCCTAACAGTGGTGGTGGTGGTGGGGAAGGCAGTTCATGGATGTCTCTGACCCTTTTGCCTACATTCGGGTCCCTTTTTCTCTTACTAGGTTCCCTCACTCAGTCTTAATGTGAGGCCATATGCCTAACTTCTTATGCCATGTTCTTTTGATATCTCTGGGAAGTCTACTATTTCTGAATAGAAATGGGAAAAGAGTGCATCTGGGGAAACAGGGAGGTAGAGTGGTTGGAAGAAGAGGAAGGAGGAGAAACTGATGTCTGGATGTAATATATGAAAGAATAATGAATTAATTAAAAATAGAAAGAAGCCGGGCAGTGGAGGGTCACGCCTGTAATCCCAGCACTTGGGAGGCAGAGGCAGGTGGATTTCTGAGTTCGAGGCCAACCTGGTCTACACAGTGAGTTCCAGGACAGACAGAGCTACACAGAGAAACCCTGCCTCGAAAACCAAACAAAAACAAAAACAAACAACAACAACAACAAAATAGAACGAACATAAAGGCAAATAATTGCTCTAATATTGGTTAGGAACAGCTTAATTTAAGGTCTATATAATTTAATTTCAGTACATTAAAAAGTTAGAATGAGCCGGGCGTGGTGGTTCACGCCTTTAATCCTAGCACTCAGGAGGCAGAGGCAGGCGGATTTCTAAGTTCGAGGCCGGCCTGGTCTACAAAGTGAGTTCCAGGACAGCCAGGGCTATACAGAGAAACCCTGTCTCGAAAAACCAAAAAAAAAAAAAAAAAAAAAAAAAAAAAAAAAAAAAAAAAAAAAAAAAAAAAAAAAAAAAAAAAAAAAGTTAGAATGGACTTCTACATTAAAAGTGGAGAAGTTTTCAAGTAAACACAATAATTACTTAAACATATTTACAAGTTATAATTAGTTCATATTAATTAAATATTATTAAGTATAAAGTCATAGGAAATCATTACAGAACAATAAAATTCAATGAATTCATAAGAGAATAAAATAGTTTTTCATGTTTTTAAATTAGGTGCATGTCTTTCTTTAAATACTAAATAAGATGTTAATATAAATTTTTACATTCATGGTCATGGCAGACAGATTATATATACATATGCAAACAAATACATTTTCTGTGTATATGTACACACACACACACACACACACACACACACACACACACACACAATCTGTTCTAGGCCCTGAGAGTATGACAATGAATAAAAATATAAGAACGGATTCACCAAAGAAGCCCAATTTCTGGCTAGTTTAGAGAAAACTTCATATGAACTGTAGATAAAATTAGGAAAAGAAATCACCACATGCAGAAAAGAGAACCTGTCATTCCTGAGTGCTGATCACAGTAGGCTAGTGGCTAGGCTGTGTAAAATATCCTTAAATCAGTAGCAAACGAGATATGTCTGACTGGTTAAACTGGCCAAGCAAAGCTGTGGAGTTGAAAAAGTTCTTAATTTGTTATGGAGAATAGATGTCCATGGCTAGGGCACTGGGTCCATGGAAGTTAATGACAAGATAAGGATGACATTGCAACCTAGAGATATAAGAATAGCATCTGAAGTATCTGCACTGAATCCTATATAAACTTAGAAAGGAATGTTGATTATGTATGTGTTTAATTCTTAAGAAGAGATTGTTAGGGCTATGCACATCACGAGCAAGATGCACACCCTCTACCAAAACTCTTTATGTGAAGTCGGCATATATTTTGGATATAGTTTCAGTCTGCTCTGAGAGTTTTTTCTTCCCTCTTAAATTTTTGTGTTGAATTTTATGTTCTCTCCTGATACTTAAAATAACTCCTTTACCCCAAATGGATGGGAATAGCTTTGGCGTGGCTTTCTATAGAATGGTTAGGCACATATGGCATCTTGTCTTGTGAGCACTTCACTTACATGACAACCTCTGTCTTTTCCAGTTTTACTCACTGATTTTTATACCCAGTGGGTATCCTCCTCTTCATTTTTGATATCACCTGAAATAATATCAGTCTCAAAAGCAATATTCTCCTGCTCTGCTAAGTTTGGTATTCAGGGGTCTTAGCACTGTTTAGAGAAGTTTTAATCTGCCAACTGTTCCCCCAGATTACTGCCCTGTAATGGCATCCACATGGCAAAAGCATTGCTAGCCTTCTCTGCCACCTACCCATTTTCAGCCTTGGAATCTCATCTGTGAACCCCACACCAATGACCAAAGTGTTTCTGTCTATGAACAAAGAGATCCTGACAGCCTTTCTATTTCCTTCATCTGTAATTCCAGCATGTCCTACTGCCAAACTAAAATTATAACCATAACTATATCTCTAAAGAAACTGCTTCTATAACCAAACTTTTCAGCCAGGAGTCTTTTCTGACTTCTCTCTATTCGATGGCATCACTTGTCAAGTATTTGACTTCTCTACTTTTATGCATTTTCCCACTCTGACTTGTATGCAAATACCCAAGCATACCAGTCTACAAAGTTTCAAAATTGTAGAAAGTTGTTAATTTCTGAACAACAATGAAAGTAACAAAATAAATACTTCTGCATTATGTCAATTGATGGACATTAATAGCCAGGTTCATCTATATTGAAAGAATGAGAACTTGGACTCCTTGCTTGAAAACAAGCAAATGAACGTCTGTATTGCAGAGTTAACACAGCAACAGGCTACGTGTGGAGGTGACTTGTACTCTATTATTACTGTGCAGCCAGCCAGAGTTCAAATAGTACTTAATCACAGGAACATGCCAGGAACGCAAACAGGAAGAGGAGGAAACCAGTTCAATTGACTGTTGGTCCATTCAAAAAAAAAGGGAAATTCTCACTTTTTAGGGATCTAAGATGTTAATATTTTCAGCCAAGATAGTACACTTAGAAAAAAAATTGAAGAACAATTCTTTAAAGGTTTTAATCTTAATTGAATTGTCTCTGTGGTTTCTAAAGCTAATTGCTAAATGCTGATTTAAACAAAATTAAAGTTGATAAGATTTCTCTGTGTTACAGTTCTCAAACCTGAAAGATAATAGGTTTCCTCAAGATCTTTGGACTGAAGGCCTTTCTCTGCAAATTCCTGGAATCTGAGTAACAATTTCTCTCTTCAAATAATGTGAATCATAATTATGCTGGGAAGCACTGGTCCACTGTGCAGAAATATAAAATCAGTATTATGCCTTGTATATGGCAGCTTCCTATCTCAATATATAAACAACACAAAGCTATAACTAAGTTGGGCTACCATAAGATCTGCAGTCAATGATATATAAGCTACAGCTTATTTCTCACAGTTCGGGGGCCAAGACGGCCAGATCTAAGTACTGTCAAAAAGCCTTGTGAGGGGCCATTTCCTTGCTACTGAAAGCCATATTCCTGCTGTGTTTTCTAATGGTCAAAACAGGGAGGAATGTGAAGTAGTCAAAGGACTTTTCATGGGAGCATTAATCCAACCTGAGAGGTCTAGTCACCCACTGAAGTCCTCAGCTCTTAATGTTGCCACAGATAATTTACAGAGGGCACAGATATTAGTCTGTAGCCCTTCCTTTTTAGGTTTTTCTTTCAAAACCAGGATGTGCCTCAAAGATGAGTGAGTTTTATGGATTGTTAATTGATTGAAAAAATCGTCATTTTCACTTCTCCAGACAGAATGAACAGGTACTCTAAGTTACATTTGTGCAGTGAGAGAAGATGCTTAGTAATATGTACATATTTAATGAAGGAGCACAGACTAGTATCCAAGCATTCTCAGACACCAGACACATGGATTCACTCTTCCTTAAGATAATGGGGTTTGACCAACATAATATCTGATCAACGAGGAACTACACCTTTTTTTTTTCTCTTTATTAGATATTTTCTTCATTTACATTTCAAATGTTATCCAGAAATTTTCCCTTACCCTCCCTCATCCCCGCCCTGCTCCCCTACCCACCCCCTCCCACGTAATGGCCCTGGCTTTCCCCTGTACTGGGGCATATAGAATCTGTATGACCAAGGGGCCTCCAGGAACTACACCTTTAAGAGTTAAGACAATTCTTATAAATTATACAAGGAAGCCAAACAGCAAAGCCTATGTTTCAGTAAAGATACCAATGGCATGGTTGTGATCGCAGTCCTTCTTGTGGAGATACCAATGGCATGGTTGTGATCGCAGTCCTTCTTGTGGAGATACCAATGGCATGGTTGTGATCTCAATCCTTCTTGTGGTTTTCAAAGTTTAAGTCTAACCACTCAAAACTGGAACATTTTCATATATCTTTCAGAGGATCCCTCGTGCTTATCTATTTGATCTCACCAGATACTCACACCAAGGGAGATGTAGAGAAAGATGAAGTTCAGTAAGTTTCATCTTTAAAATACAGCCATTAACCCTGCAAACCAACTGAAAAATTATGCTTTTGGGGTAAGGAAATGTCTTAGCAATTAAAGTTGCTTGCCCCGCAAGCCTGCTGACAAGAGTTCCATCCCATAAGCCCACATAAAAAGCTATCTGTGGTGGCAAATACCGGTAATCTCAGGATTTTAGGGTGAGAAGGGAGATGGAGACAGGATTATCAGCCAGAAAGAAGCTCCTGGGCCAGCTACCCTGTAGCTCACAGCACAGCAACTTTGCTGTGAGATACCCTACTTCAAACAAACTGTTGTCAGTTGTCGTTTAACCTCTACACATGAACCATGTAATACAAGTATCTACACACACACACACACACACACACACACACACACACACACTTCACATTAAAAACACAACAAACAAAAACACATGCACATGACTTTCTCTTCAGGACCTTTCTAGGGCCCCAGAACCCTTCCTAAGAAACAATTTCAAAGACCACAAAGTGAGCCCTCCAGGCTAGGCTGCATGCCATGCAAGATTATATAGAGAGAAACAATCTATCTATTACTTGGGCTTCTGACATAAGAAATATAATGTTCAATTCTCTTACAGAAAAAGTCCAAAAAATTACATAGATAATTTCTACTACACCTTAACCTTGCCAAATTCAAAGCAAGCAAGCTAGGTTACATTTCAGAGATCATTATAAGGATGTTTTATGGTTTCAAAATTACCATGTTTTATGATTTGATAGCTTTCACTATAAAATAATCTCTCTTTATATAATTTAAATTATCTTCTTACAAAATTTTCTCCAATCACCCTTAGAGGAGACAGTGAATATCTGCTCAACGGTTAACTGATGTCCCAATGGTATTTATAACCATGATGATTTCATTTAAAATTTAATGATTCCAGTCAGGAGTTTTAAAGAGACTTCTATGATTTAGATTCTATTTTTGGTATATTTTCTGTTTAAAAATATTTGCCCAATGCAACAGAATTTCCTGTATTTTATTTCTATTGATCTAAGCCTTTATATATTAGAAAAAATATGAAGATATGTGCAGTCTTTTGTGTTGACATTTAATTATTGATATTAATAATTTAGAAGGCCCATGGTGTCCAAGCACTGGATGGGTCAGCCGATCAATTTCTTATTGGGTACAAAGAGTTTCTAAGCCAATTGTTACTTTTGAAATGCAGAGAGTAGGTCATTTCCTTTTCACCTCAATCTGTTCTCTTCCTGTTTCTCCAATGTTTTCTGCCAGGGTAGAGATTTCTTTCATATTTTTCATTTTCTCTTATAACTTTGGTACTTCATTTACTAGGGCACAAGCCTTGGCCCCAGAAGAGGAGGGTGATCTCAGAAGGCTGAGAGCTTGAAGAGATTATGAGGAAGGAGGCATGGATAAAACTCCTTTTATTTACCAGTACACAAACCACTCAGAGGTAGATACACAGGCCTACAGACAGATACACACAGGCAGGCTGGCAGAGGCAAAAGACTAAGGCTTTCTGACCTCAAGGTCATATTTATATACAAAACCCAAACAAAATGTGGCTTTCTGCAAGAAATGATTATGTAAGGGATGAAATCACGGTTTACTTTTGGGTTCCCTAGACATCTGGTGTCAGCCATTTTGCACTGATTCATAGCCCACCAGATGTCCGTGCTAGGCATCTTGCCTTATATTGGGTATCCATATCAGTGCCATGTTGTATAAACATAAATTACCCCTCAGGGCTCTCTATCTCATGCACTTTTCTTTCTTTCTTTTTTTTCTTTATTCTTTTTATTGGATATTTTCTTTATTTACATTTCAAATGTTATCTCCTTTCCCAATTTCATCCCTAAACCACTATCTCATCCCCCTCCCCCTGCTTCTATGAGGGTGCTCCCCTACCCACCCACCAACTCCTGCCTCCCTGCCCTGGCATTCTCCTACACTGGAGAATGTAGCCTTCACAGGACTAAGGGCATGTCCTCTGCTATATATGTGGCTGGAACCATGGGTCCCTCCATGTGTACTCTTTGGTTGGTGGTTTAGTCACTGGGAGTTCTGGAGGATCTGGTTGGTTGATATTGTTGTTCTTCATATGGGGTTGCAAACCCCTTCAGCTCCTTCAGTTCTTTCTCTAACTCCTCCATTGGGGACCACTTGCTCAGTCCAATAGTTGGCTGCTTCTATCTCATACATTTAACCAACTAATTAAAACTCCATTCATTCATTCCCTCTTTGTGCTTTTTGCACTTACCCTTACATTAAAAATGCTCTTCAAAGCTAAAATTGATAAATATCATAAATACATTGGCAATGTTCACTGTAGTGGTTAATGAAACAAAGGAAGTTTTAATTGTGTCTAAAAACAGATCTGTCTCCAGCAGCACCTATAGTGGTTTTTGATCCTTTTCAAGAAGTGGAACTTCTCATTTGTCATTTCCAGTTCCAGTTCCAGTACTAATGTCTTTCACAGGGAGATGAGACAGGCAAACCACTGAGCATCTTTATTGATATAACATGGTTATACTGTAGGAAGTAATTACAATTTGATCTGCTTTTTATGGTGCAATATAAATCTCACATTGTTGAGAAAAGCACCTAAAACTATTTGAAGTTATCAGGGAGGCTACTGTGGCTATTAAACTTGGTTTGCTGGTTTCAGTGGCACTTACTTAGTGATAACAGTTTGTTATGGACTAGAAACAGCTGCTGGGGAGAGCTGAATGTTATTAGAAAGCTTCTCTGGAGAAATTTTGTTGTATGCAAAAATTATAAAGTGATGTACACTGTTTAAACTTTGGTATCTTAATAAACTCTTCCTAATGAATAGTATACTAAATTTTCTGATACATTTGCCTAAACATAGTAGGACATGATGTTGGACTGGCTAACTTTTTATTCTCTCTAAATGGTAATTTAGGAAATGAGCTGTAAGCTCTCTGTGCACAAGTGTACCATAAAAATCCCATTGACTGAAATGCAAGCACAGTGGCTCTGCCTGCCATGTGCCTGCCTATCATGGCCTCTCAAGAGGTGTCACTTAATAGCATTCCTAAAATCACCTTGAACCACTAATGAGAAGAGAAAATGAAAAAGGGGGTAAAAATGGTTCCCCACTTAACAAATCAATGGGCATTTTTGTCTAGAGCCAAGTCAGAATTGAGAAATGCAATAACATAATATATTTTGGTCTTCTTCCAGAATCAGTGAGAGTCCTGCCAAAAAGCAAGAAACAGTATATCTGAAATGTTTGAAAGGCAGGAGACGTGCCAACCCTCATCCGAAAGGTTACTTGAGACAGGAATAGGGAGTTCCTGAATGATTGGCAGGACTTGTTGCCATTATCAATTAACAGTTAGAGAGCTCACTTGATATTCCTGGTTATTTTATCCAGTACCAGAAAGGCAGCATTTCTCCATGGCAGAAGATAGTTACAGTTTATATAATATAAGCAACCAAAGAATGGACCTAAATGCAAAAAGAATGGAGGAATTTGCTTGACAACAGTCATTGGCTACAAGACTAGGCCATGAGTAATGTGCCAATCATCCCATAATTTTATCATTTATCAATATCTTTCCTGCTATTCAAAGAACACCTATAAGGAGTACTGCCTAGTGCTTATCAACCACTGTATAGCTCACAGAAACATAACATTTGGATAGTAATGGTTCTGCTCAATAGGCATGTAATGATTTGTGTAGCGTCTCAACAAGCTAGTCTGGTTTGTTTTCCTTTAAACATAAATTCTTTGAGGCTCTACATGACTACAGAAGAAGAACAACTAGGGACAGTTCCAAAAAAAGTTTGTACAATGTGTTCCTTTGCTCACTTCTACTGCCTTTTGTTTTTTGTTTTTGTTGTTGTTTTTGTTTTGTTTTTGTTTTTCAAGACAGGGTTTCTCTGTATCACCCTGGTTGTCCTGGAACTCACTGTGTAGACCAGGCTGGCCTCGAACTCAGAAATCTGCCTGCCTCTGCCTCCCGAGTGCTGGGATTAAAGGTGTGCGCCACCACGCCCAGTGCTTCTGCTGCCTTTTATGTGACTATGGGACATGGTAGGACTGAAGTCAGGACAGTAATTATAAAGCTGCACCAAATCAAATATATTTTACCCTTTTTCCTCTCCTACATTATTCCTGAAACAAAAATCTGATAGCATAAAGTTTTAATCTGAGAAAGAACTTTCTATTCTTCCTAATAGATAGATCTTTGCTTTGGGGGGTACACTAATTCCTTCAAGTAACAGGAATATTCATTTTTGGATCATGGTGGAACATATGGCCCATAATAATGGGCATACCCTTACATTAGAACGTATTGCCCTTGACATGTATTCAAGGACCACAGACTGTTAGGTTTCAGGGCTACAGTTTATTTTAGAGGGACTGGTCTTTTCTCTTTCTCCTGTTCTTCCTTTTCTTTTTAAAAATGTGTGTGAATGTATCCTTGTTTTTCATAAACCATGAGTGATCCATGACAAAGATTTTCAGTGGTAAACCAAACCACTTCCTTTCATAGACAATTTGATATAAAACCTATTTAATGAAATGTTAATTTGAGGTAAATTGAATTGAAGATTTTATTAATGCCTTAGAATATCTGGAAGTACTTTTAGAAAAATCTAGTTAACGTTCTTTAATTGAAGAGAGAAATTTTCAGATCCAGAAAGATGAAATGAAACCTCTAGGGCTGTAAAGATAGCTTAGCACTTAGGAGCACTTATGGTTCTTGCTGGGGATTGGTGTATAATTCCTAACACCCATGTCAGGCAGCTCCAACTTCTTGGAACTCCAGTTCCAGGGGATTCAATGCCTTCTTCTGGATTTTGCAGATATCATACATATGTTCACACACACACACACACACAAACACACACAAACACAAATAAAAATAAATTAAAAAATTTAAAAAGTAAAATTTTCAACTAAAATTGTAGATAAGGTGCACATATTTAGCTATGATAACAGGAGATCCATTAAAACGAACATTGAAGAATACACAAGGAATAAACTAAACAAGCAAAATGTTTAATAAAGTAGAAGGCAGAGTGATAACAAGGTTAATATATTTTAGAAAAAGAAAACAACAGCAGCAGCACCGTTAGTAGTGGAAGTGCAGAGAAGCTGGATTTATACTTACAATGTCCTCAAAGCTGAAGTCTCAGAGGCATTAGGAACTCCTGCTCTAGAGGCACAGAAATGGAGATTCAAAAAGAAATACAGCTCCACTTCCAAAGAGATTCATATGCTGAAAAAAATTAAATTAATGAGTATTTAAAATAGAAAACTGGGATACGAGCCTAGAAATCTGGCACAGCATTCTGTGTTTTATTTATTATGTGAACATTAACATGCTCTGTGTGTGTGTGTGTGTGTGTGTGTGTGTGTGTGTGTCTGTGTATAAGATAAAGATAGAGAGACAGAAAGAGACAGAGAAAGACAGAGAAACAGAGACAAAGACGAACAGAGGCATACAAAAAAATATTCTTAATAACCTTATATGCTCCTAAATAACTGAGATATATTCAAAAATTCTGAATCATTATACAGAGATTAAAATAAATTAACTAAATGGTTGCCTCTTACTCAAAAATTTTCATTTAAATCAATATATTAATTTTTACCTTTGAAAAAGAATTAATTTCAGTTAAGTTTGAAGGTATTTTTCTTGATTATAGTGCCCATGAGAAAGGTATAATTGATTTACTGGCTAAAGGAACTCAGATATCTGAGAGGATCTCTACAAGTTTTGATTACGTGTGAGCTTCAAGGCTTCCAGAGAGGAAAAACCTCACTGTGCCTTTGACTAAGAAATCTCTGGGTTTACAACAAATTCTCACACATAAGGGAAGAAGGAAGCTATCTTCAAATTAGAGGGTTTGCTTTAATTTTCTGACAGAAAATACTGAACATGAAAGAAAAAACAATTTAGTTATTTAAAAGATATTTTTAAAATATATGAAATATACAAAGTTCAGATGAACTAAAGCTTATTAAAGGGAAAAAGACAATTATAATTTCTCTATTTTGCCATAACAATAGCCAGGCAATGTAAAAATAGACCCCAGAAGAAGCAGAAGAACAAGACAAAGGGTAGGAGATGATGGAGGAGGGTGAACAAAGAGAAGCCAGGTGAGTGGAAGTAGATGGAGAACCGAATTTTTTCCCTGAGCACAAAGTCTGCCTGGGGAAGCCATGCAAGCAAGAGAAATATAGGAGACTCCCAGTGTGGGAGGTGTTGGGGAGTTTAGATGAAAGCAAAGTGAAAATAAAATCTTGTAATTAAATAAATGTGCATGAAGATTCAGAATCACATTCTAAAGCAGCAAGCCTTGCTGGACATGGTTGATAGTCTGCACACTTGGTAAGCTATGCACTATGAGACCATATGAAGGTAGAGATATAAAGTATACACCTCAAAAGCTCATGTGTGGAAGGTTTCTGTTGTGCTTGATATGAATGGACTCTAGAGACCCTAACTTACAGTTTTTGGTGGGTGCTTGTTGAAGGAGGGAGTTATTTGCCTTTGAAGGCTATATCTTATGCGAAGTGCTCTCTTCCTCTCTCTATCTCTCCCTTCCCCCCTCTCCCTATCTCTTGCCAGGATATGAGTAACTATAACTACATTCTACTACTTGCTCCTACCACCAACTGAACATTTCAAACAGCCAGTCAAAATAAATCTCCCTTCTTTCCCAATGTCTTCTTAAATATTTGTTGCAGTGATGAAAAGTAGCTAACTTGGACTATTTATAGTGAATGTCCTTGATAGTATAGTACATGTTTGTTGGCTCACTTTAGTTATTAATATCTTCTTCACTTCAAAACCTTTTGATAAGGATAGTACACTATATAATCACCAAAACCTTATTGTCTCTCAGTAAAGAAAGTTGAACTGTGTTTGTCAGAAAGGAGCTGGAAGTATGGAAAAATGTAGGAATTCCTCTGAAGATAGTTTAAAAGGAAACCCATCATCTTATTTGATAAGAAGTAAAATGTAATATATATCCTAGAAAGTTGCACCTTCTCAGAAAATATGTTTCCATATGGTAAACAAAAGATTGTCAGTAATCATCTAGTTGCTAATTCCTAGAGCACTACTTGACTCCTTTTCATTTTAACACCGGAGACTATCTTCAAATATTTGATTGAACACACATTTAAACATATTTTGCCTTTGTATTTTTAAAAGATGAATTTTTCATTATAGTTATGACATTGGGTAAAAATACAAAAGTATTTTGTTTATGTTTTATTTTCAAACATCATTACTTATTTTGTGTAAAATCATGCTTACCTTTGACCTTAAGTCAAAAGTGGTTATATCTTATGCCACAGGATCAGTAGGTAACAAATTGTTATCTTTTAAGTCTTCGATGATAATCAAAGATCAACTTACATAAAAATGAACATAAATCTGCCTACTACCTTAAAGAAATAGTACTACATTACAGTGGGCATGTGCCCAGGACTGGCTTTTTTATTAAAATGTCATACAAAATGACCAACCTGTCCTTGTTTATTTGGGATATTACCCATTTAGGATTAGAAAGCTCTACATCAAAAGAAATCCCTCAGCTCTTGACAAGTGTTTCTCCGACCCTTAGAACAAGCTATTACATGAGGACCTGTAAATCAATTCAGTGGGGAAAAGCAACACATTTTCACAAAACCCCAAATATTGATATTCCACAATATTAAAAAAAAAAACAGTTTATTCTTTAGTTTTTTTGTTTGCAGTTTGTAAGCAGCCATCAGAAACAGAGGTGCCAAAAATCCTTATAAAAGACCATCCTTCTGTGGTTCTAAGCCAGGGCAAGTAAAAAGCCAGAACTTTCCAGGCCAATTCTGAGGACTTAAAAGGTTCCGATAGTTCGGATAAGCTTTGGACAAGCGGCCAAATTCTGGAAGCATATCTGAACTTGCTCCAAATCCCAAACCTTTTGAGGTTTACTTCTTCTTAGTCCAAAGTCATTGCAAGAGCTGACAGCCCCTTCACAACTTTACATGAACAATAATGAGTCTGAGATTATTAGAGGCGCCAAGTCACGCCATCCCTTCATTGTTTGGATAATAAAGTTCAGAAGTACTGAGGGTAATCTTGGAGAGAGACAGAGACCAACTTTTACTTATCTTTTTTTGTGTTCACTTCCTTTTTAGCTAATTAAACCTTCGTTCTTCACAGGAAATAAAATTTTGCAACCTCCATAATAGTTTGGCTTCATAGTACTGTATATATCTTTTCCCAGTTTGTCTGGAAAAACAGGAAGAGAGAGGTGCCAGCGTGAGGACCCAGAACAGCAAGTTATCTTTTTAAATTAGCAGATTTTTCTTTGCATATGGACAAAGATAGCTGTGCCACTGGGTCAACAAGAGTGCTTACCCCGCATCACTGTCTGGAGCATTAGGGAGATGGCAGGGGAAGAGGCCTAGAGATAAATGGGGCTAATTTTTAAGCACTGTGGGTCAGTGGTTCTGATAGTTTCTTAGAAGCTACTTTATATGGTCATGTGTAACCCTCCCAACAGGCTGAGTCAAGTCTGATGCAGAGGGAGGCAAACAAGAAAAGAAATCCGTTTACAAGCTTGAAGCAAGTTCAAGACTGACGGTTGTTTATATCCTTCCATCGTTGCAGGGACTCTGGATCTATATTCTATGTAACTTCCAACTTTCTCTTGCCTCTTCATTGAAGACCAGTAAGCAGAAAACACTATGGACCATCCATCCATGTAGTCACACAGCTATTATGAATTCTAATTTAAAGCCGTCTGAGGAAATCTTTTCCCTAATGAATTTCTAAAGGAAGATAAAAAGAGTGAAAAGGAAAGAAAGCTACATAGGAGATACACACAATTAACACATTTTGATTTACCACTTGGAATTTTACATATGGAATCTAATAACAATGAATATTCATACAGAAAAACCAACTGTCAAGCAATGTGCTAATTAAACAGATTTAGTGGGAGAAAGGGGTGGAAATAAATATGCTAAAAAGAAAAAGGAACTCAGCTAAGATAAATGTGTGTCTTTATTTCCATGTTTTCTGTTTTGAAATCACTGTAATTCCCAAGTTCTCCAGGGTTTACAATATATAATAATGTAGATTTTGCTGTATGTTATATTTATGCTTACAAACAATGACAACTCACAACATGTAGAAATCTCGTGTGATAAGCAACTTTGAGAAAAGTTTTGAGTCAGATCACTGTCAATTAAAAAACAGAATGTTATTCAAAGAAACTTAGGAACATTAAATACCCTTTAGATGACATGTCCAAATACTTTCTACTTTTTCAATGATGACAATGATACAAAAATGGGTTTTTGCATTTTGATGTTAAATGTGAAAATCCAGTGTTTGGAATATTGAGGTTTTTTTTTCTCCAATTATAAGCATTTGTAGCATGCATAAGTTAGATAATATAATTTTGATTCTAGAAGCAATTTTAAACCGCCCTATCTTCTGCAGAAGTAATGCAGCTTCTGTGAATGGTAGTGATGGCATAAAGGGAAGGTAGATAATTCAAGCAAAGGATTTTTCATTTCTGCAATGAACAATGGTCAAAATATAAAAAGGGAGAGTAGTAAATGGTATCTTAGGTAGATAAGCTTATATTGTTGGGGTTTGCCCCAAACAATGTGATGGAGACCACCCACTGGGGGTTCGCATCTGTCTGTTGCTTGGATATGCCTCCAAGTTTTACACTGCTGTAAGTACTTCATAAAGTAGAGTATGTCAGAGGTGCGCACTTTCCAGAAATCTGTTTCTTTATGCAACTGGTAATTGAAAAGCCATTGAGAAAGTATTAAAGGACAGAAATAGATCTACTTTCCAACTTAGTTTCTTGAGACAATAATGGCTGTGTGGGAACCATTTTAGGATAGAAGAGGACCAGGGATTAATAGAGAAGAACACATATTTGATGGTTCCCCTTCAGCTTTAGTATGCAGCCTGAATAAATCTGACTACCTCTTTTAGGATAATTAAGTAATCGAGATAAAGGAAATGGCATCACATCGTGAGACATCACAGGGTTCAACTTATTTGTTTTACACTCGATTGAACCAATTTTCTAGGATCACAAACCAAGATGATGAAGCAGGGTGACAGCCAAGCTTTCTGAAACCAATGTCAGTTGCTACAAGAGATACTTGGGGTGTGATTTCCAGGAAAATCTCCTGCACATAATGTCTGCAGAATTCTTAACCAAGTCAAACTACTGGTAGCAGTGAATAAGTGCATATTTATTATTAAATAATCTTTAATACAGAAATACCCATGCCCAGATATTGCACTGCCCTATAATAAACCTAATCAATGACACTATGTGTTTAGTGTGCAAAACAATCAGTTATATAATACTATCTGAACAATAAAATACATAAACATGACTACACATATATTACTTTATCTTATAACCTTGGATTATCTTTTACTCAAAAATTAGTTGGTGGAGGCTGCAGTACTTTCAATATGTTCACACAAGTATATAAGTGGTAGTGTGCTAAATATAACTCACACACACGCACTCTCTCCCTGGATTATTGAAAGTTTATTCAGCCGTTTTTGTTGCCTTCTTCCTAGCCATCTTTTAAATTATTTTTTCTTTTATAAAAATAGAGCAAACCTGTCCATATGGTATTTGGACATGATACTAATTTTGATTTCTTGTTGATTGCATGAGGAAAGAACATTAGATTTAACAGGCTTATCACAAATTCTCCTTCTCACCATCGTCCAGCCCACAAAGTAAATTTTGTATGACTGTTTTCTTTATCCTTTCCGTGTAGACAGTATTATTCACTATAAGCACCATTATGGAACTAATTGTCAATGAACCACACAGCAAGCTGACAGCTCCTTAAACAGCTCATGATCCAGAGCTGATTGAGGAAGGCCAAATGCTTCTTTTTTCCACAAGTTCATTTCATCCAAGGGGTGGGAAATAATTTCATTTAAAGATTTATATTTATGAAGATGTTATGAATGTTCTGGATGTACCCTGTAAGATTTTATGAAAGATACAGATGCATTTCCAAAATTCATGAAGCAAGCCGGCTGGCCAAGGAGACGGTTTGGCCCTTAGTAGGCAGAGCCAAGGGATGCAAGGAGTCAGCTGAGGCCTGGAGAGGGATTTGCTTGCTTGGCAGTGGGATCTGCTGATTCTCCACCTGACAGTATTCTCTGGTACTCTGCTTTGCTCCTACTTC
The DNA here is from genome assembly GCA_902729485.2 of Mus minutoides. Lineage (NCBI taxonomy): Eukaryota > Metazoa > Chordata > Mammalia > Rodentia > Muridae > Mus > Mus minutoides. The sequence goes on from LR749793.1 coordinate 531,995, forward strand.
CTCTCAACTCTCCCCAGATGGGTAGTGAGAAGAGAGCAGCTGCTTGGGAACACAGTCACTCCTAGGAGCCCTTCCCAATAGTTCAGGTTGGAGGATAACCACCTGAAAAGATTTTTAGCCAGCAAGTACTTGTCCAGTTCTCTGGTGAGCTGCTCTCTGGAGCTGACTGAGAAGAGAGGGCCAAGAACAACAGAAGGCTGTCCCAGGGAGAAGAAGAAAGGGGCTCCTGGGAGGGAGGCTGAAAGAGAATTTAGGCATCTACAGCAATCTCCCTCTTTCATACAGTTAATACAATTATCTATCATATTAGTAAAAGTGGACACACTATGATTTGGACTGTTCTAGTTTTAAATTTTAGATGTCTTTTATTTCCTGGTTAGACTGGTTGAAGTATGGGGCTCATTAAAAAAAAAAGTGTAAATAAATTATTCTCTAAAAAGATCTGTATACATTCTTCCAAAGAAATGTTTGTATTGTTAAAAATCTATGCAAACAAAATCAGATATTTCCTCCAGTGCCGTGTGGTTGATTAGAAGAGTAATGAAGAATAGGATTGTAAAAAAGATTAAGAATAATACACTACTCATACGGGAAGAGCTATTTGGTGTGTTTCTCTCTGGTGGCAGGTGACTTTGCTTGAGATTACCAGAAAGCAGTCTGAGACAAGGTTGATTTTTGCAAATGATTGCCAGAGCCAGAGTGGAGTGCGGTGAGAAAAGTAAAACAGAGAAGGAAAGATAATATATGTTGTATTAATAGCTCCTGCCCCTGGAGTCTCGACTCACTGCTGAGATTCTTCTGGGGAACCTTCTACAAGGCCCATACAAATTTCCTGAAGAGTTGAGGGGGGTCTATTTACTCATGACTTCTATTATTTGAGGTCATGATTTATTTATTCTGTGGATTCTTTACTGCATTGAACTCTTAGTTGGTAAATTCAGTTGCAATTGACATAGCCTCTGTAGAGAAACCCCAGGGTAGAAGTTGGAGCTAAGTAATATTGTGGAGGCAGGTGATCAGGATAAACATTTGTGCAGCTAAATGATTAGCAACCACTAGGACAGTGGTTCCCAACCTTCCAAATGCTGCACGTCTTTAATATAGTTCCTCATTTGTAGCGACCCCTGTACTGGCTAGTTTTGTGTCAACTTGACACAGCTGGGGTTATCACAGAGAAAGGAGCTTCAGTTGGGGGAAGTACCTCCATGAGATCTAGCTGTGGGGTATTTTCTCAATTACTAATCAAGGGGGAAAGGCCCCTTGTGGGTGGAATCATCTCTAGGACTGGTAATCTTGGGTTCTATAAGAGAGCAGACTGAGCAAGCCAGGGGAAGCAAGCCAGTAAAGAACATCCCTCCATGGCCTCTGCATCAGCTCTTGCTTCCTGACCTGCTTGAGTTCCAGTCCTGACTTCCTTAGTGATGAACAGCTGTATGGAAGTGTAAGCCGAATAGACCCTTTCCTCCCCAACATGCTTCTTGGTCATGATGTTTGTGCAGGAATAAAAACCCTGGCTAAGACAACCCCCAACCATAAAATTATCTTGTTGTTTCTTCATAACTATAATTTTGCTACTCTTGAGAATCATAACGTAAGTATCTGATATGCAGGATATCTGATGGTGACCTCCAAAAGGATTGGGACCCACAGGTTGAGAACTTTTGATCTAGGAGGAAAAGGAGGCTCACTGTGTAGGAGCTATATCGTGGGATGTGTCCCAAGCTTTTACTTCCACAGTGCCTGGGAAGAATGCCGCTTGTTCGTCTTTCTTCTCAACCTGGAGTGCCACATGACTTTCCTTTCTTCTAGGAGCCTAAATGATGTCATCCATCTACATTCAACTCCCAGTTTTAAAATAATGTACTTGCAAAGCACAATTAATAAGATTTATTTATTTATTTATTTATTTATTTATTATTTCTTAGCTCGCAGCACCAGTTTTCCATCCTTGCATGAATCAGAACTTCCATGCATTGAGCTCCCTCTGTGTCAGTGGGTATGTGGGGTTTTCTGAGCCAATACACTGTCTCTGACATTTTCTCTCATCCACTATGGTTTTTATATGGTGCTTCCTCCTCTCTACTGTGTTGTTGATCTCCCCTTCTCTGTTCCACCATCTGCATTAACACACAAACCTCCTAGACTATTCCCAACATTGACCATAAAACAACCCTCTCATGTGCACATGATCCTATCTACCTAGTGTCCCATTTCTCTGTAATCCTTTATAGCATAGCTCCTTTAAAATCAGTTTTACTTTTGATCATATCCTTTCACTTCGCCCTTTCTTTTGAGCATATCTTCATTCTGGCTCTTACTTCTAGCACTATAATAAAGTTAATCTTCTAAAGGTCACTAACCTCCAGTTGTCTAAACCTAATGTTGGTTTTTGTTTTTGTTTTTTGTTTTGTTTTTAATCTTTGGTTCCTTTTGTGTGTGCATGTGCTACAAAATACATGTAGATGTCAGAGGATAATTCTCTCAGCAGTTGGTTCTCTCCTGCCACCTTGTGGGATCCAGGTATGAAACTCAGGTTGTCAGGCCTGAGCCCAAGCATTTCTACCCACTGAGCCATCTAGCTAGCTTTGAAGTGTTTGATAATATTTGACACAGTAAATTTCAGTGACTGATCAATTTCTTTCCCTTAACCTTAGGCTTGTGGCAAGTTTAACAAATGGAGTAACCAGGTTTATTCTTAAACTAAGTTTTGAGATTTGTTTGTTTTTTATAATCTCATTCTAAATGATCTCATCTAAACACATAGCGTTAAATATTGCCTACATTCTTCTGGTTCCTAATTAATATTTCATTTTGACTTTTAAAAAACCCTTGTCCCATATGATGAACTTCCCACTCATTTGTGTTTCCTTGACTATCTAATGGATAGCTCAAAACCGAAATAGCCCCAATAGAGCACATGGATTTCTACTCTTATATGCCAATATTTACAATGTTCATAAAATATGTTTAGGCTAAAAAGCCAGAAGCCATTCTTGATTTGTCTCAGCACTAGCCTCACGGGGGTCTGTGTTTATGCCTCTGTTGTCCATCAGTACATTCTCTTCTCTAAGCCAGGAAAGACTTCTAAAGAAGCCATTACAATCTTTTACTCTCCTGCTAGGAACAGTCCCATGGTTTCCCAGCACATTCAGATAATATCTCTAGGCATGCAAGGGATTTGTGGTATCTGGGCTCTGGTTAACTCTTTTTCATCTTCTCCCATAGACTTCCTCTTCCATCACATCAACTAACATCATTGGGCAAGTAGCCATGAGGTTTATAAGAAAACAAATTGAGCAAGCCAGGGGGAGCAAACCATCTTGTTTTCCCTCATATTTCTCTTGGGTACGTAATAGGAAAAGTGCAAGCTTGCTATTCTTTGTTCCATTTTCTATGAGCTTATGACACCATCTATAGCTGGTTAAGCATAGTATGAGTATGACTATCTCAATCAACCACCATTTGGCCAGTCAGGTGACCCCAGCACCTATCTCTGATGCTATAGACCATATAAAATAACAAAAATAATTGATTAAGCTTGTTAGGCAGGTCACTGACATCTAAACTGTTTTATAACTATGTTTAGTATGTTAATAGTTGTTGAGAAAGCTTAGGTATATAGGTGTTAAGTTGCCTTTATGTGGTTTAACATATGATCACCATCTGCCTGCCTTGACATGCCAAGATCCTCTTTGCTTGCTGCTATCCAAGATGTTTTAGTATGAATGTCCTTTAAACTTGCATTTTGTATAATATTATGCCATTTGGACTAATGACCCCCTTCTTTGTTTCTGGTCAGGTTTCATACTAGGACTATGTTATTCAGAAATACTACCCTTTCTTCACTCATATTCATCCTTGCAGCCTTTCCCCTGTTTCTATTAACATAAGAGATAAAATACTGAAAAAGCAATAGTTACATTAACAGGAAGATGATAAATTTTGTTTATCTTGTTCTTTTGTTATTTTGTCATTCCTATGTTGAAAAATTACCTGACAAGTCACTACATAGGAAGCCCTATTTTCAAGAGTGAATGCAGAGAATTATATACTGTAACGAACAGGAGATTGATTGTTATTAGATATCTTAATTAGAGTGTTTATAAGGCATAAAGAACAGAGCAGATTCAGCAGATGAGCATGACTTAGGATGAGTAGGAAATAATAATAATATAAAAATGAAGCAAAATGAGACCTAGATCAGGACAATGTGTGATTAAAAAGACGAAAAAGAAGACAGAAGAATAAAGGGAACAAATCGTATGTTGAGGCTGGACACAGGTGATGAAGGTGACATGCAGACTTCTGGTTAAGATCTACATTTACTGTTTAATGACAATCATTCCAAAGATTTTTAAGTCTATGGCAGTGTTTCTCAACCTGTGATTCATGATTCCTTTAGGAGTTGCATGTTACATGTACTCTATATCAAACATTTTCATTATGATTCACAACAGTTAAAAATTTATAGTTATGAAGTAATAGCAAATATAATTTTGTGGTTGGAGGTCACTACATTATGAGAAACTGTACTAAAGAGCTGCTTCATTAGGAAGGATGAGAGGCACTGGTCTATGGTGATAGTCTGTATCATTAGAAGTAGAAATAAAGTAGAATATGCTGAGATGTGTTTCAGAATAGAATCATGGTTCTAAGATAAAAAGATAAGATTGCCTAACACAAATACAAGTGCAAGTTGATGGACATTATGACATGTGGATAGATTGAAATAGAATTGATCCAATATGTAATTTGTCAGAATATGCAAGAATATTTAAAACTTTTACTAGTTTTAGTAATAGGGTGAATTATAGACACAAAGTTCTCCGACACTAAAATAGCAAATAATATTGAAGAATTAATTACAAAACTAATGTGGGTCTTATAATTATTTTGTACAAGTTCTTTCCTTCTACAGTATATGATAATTTTGTATGTGGAGTAATCTCATGATTGTTTCATTGAAATATTTGCAAGAAAGGCTAAAGCATCTAACAAGCACATGTGCTGTTTTTACCTCTTGGTTTGCTATCAACATTCAAAATTTTCCTTTCTATCTTTCTTCCTTTATATAATGCATTAAATTTATTTAATAAATTTTCATCATGATTTCATTTATTTTACAAAAATTAATCAATCAACATATTTTCATTCCCTGTGATGAGGAATGTTGGTCCTCGTTGTCCAGTTGTTTGTCCATTCAAGCATGTTTGATATGAGCACCAACAGTGAGCTAATGAGATAGCTACACTGTGGTGGATATTTTATAAAATGTGGTATGTCTAATTGCTCTAGCTAGAACTTCAAGTACTATCTTGAATAGTTAAGGAGAGAGAGGGCAGCCTTGTCTAGTCCCTGATTTTAGTGGGATTGCTTCAAGATTTTCTCCATTTATTTTGATGTTGGCTACTGGTTTTCTGTATATTGCGTTTACTATGTTTAGGTATGGGCCGTGAATTCCTGATCTTTTCAAGACTTTCAACATGAAGCAGTATTGAATTTTGTCAAATGCTTTTCTAGCATCTAATGAAATGATCATGTGGTTCTTTTTTTTTTTTCTTTTGAGTTTGTTTATGTAGTAGATTACATTGATGAATTTCTGTATATTGAACTGTCCCTGCATCCCTGGAATAAAGCCTACCTGATCATCCTGAATGATGATTTTGATATGTTCTTGGATTCAATTTGTGAGATTTTATTGAGTATTTTTGCATAGATATTCATAATGGAAATTGGTCTCTTTCTTGTTGGGTCTTTGTGAAGTTTTGGTATCAGCATAACTGTGGCTTCATAGACTGAATTAGGTAGTGTTGCTCCTGTTTCTATTTTATGGAATAGTTTGAAGAGTATTAGGTGTTCTTTGAAGGTCTGATAGAATTCTGCACTAAACTCATCTGGTCCTGGGCTTTTTAAATTGGGAGACTTTTAATGACCGACTGCTTTTATTTCTTTAAGGGTTATGGGATTGTTTAGATAATGATCCTGACTTAACTTTGGCATTTGGTATTTGGCTAGAAAATTGTGCGTTTCATCCAGACTTACCAATTGTGTTGAGTATAGGCTTTTGTAGTAGGATCAGATGATTTTGTTGAATTTCCTCAGTTTTTGATATTATATATCTCTTTTCATTTCTGATTTTGTTAATTTGGATACTGTCTCTGTGCCCTCTGGTTAGTCTGGCTAAGGGTTTATCTATTTCCAAAGGGGAGACCTGGAAAGGGAAAAACATTTGAAATGCAAATAAAGAAAATATCCAATTAAAAAATAAAAATAAAAAGAGTGGTATGTAGCCAGAGCGATTCGACAACAAAAGGAGGTCAAGGGGATACAAATTGGAAAGGAAGAACTCAAATTATCGCTATTTGCAGATGACATGATAGTATATATAAGTGACCCCAAAAACTCCACCAGAGGACTCCTAAACCTGATAATCAGCTTTAGTGCAGTAGCTGGATATAGAATTAACTCAAACAAATCAATGGCCTTTCTCTATACAAAGGATGAACTGGCTGAGAAAGAGATCAGGGAAACATCACCCTTCACAATAGTCACTAACAATATAAAATATCTTGGTGTTACTCTTACGAAGGAAGTGAAAGATTTGTATGACAAGAACTTCAAGTCTCAAAGAAAGAAATTGAGGAAGATCTCAGAAGATGGAAGGATCTCCCATGCTCATGGATTGGCAGAATCAATATAGTAAAAATGGCTATCGTGCCAAAAGCTATCAACAGATTCAATGCAATCCCCATCAAAATTCCAACTCAATTTTTCAAGGATCTAGAAAAGACAATTATCAAGTTCATCTGGAATAACAAAAAACCTAGACTAGTGAAAACTCTTCTCAACAATAAAAGAACATCTGGTGGAATCACCATGCCTGACCTCAAGCTGTACTACAGAGCAATCGTAGATCAATGGAATAGGATCGAAGACTCAGAAATAAATCCACACACCTATGGTCACCTTATCTTTGACAAGGGAGCTAAAACTATCCAGTGGAAAAAAGACAGCCTTTTCAACAAATGGTGCTGGCACAACTGGCAGCTATCATGTAGAACACTGGGAATTGATCCATTCTTATCTCCTTGTACTAAGGTCAAGTCTAAGTGGTTGAAGGACCTCCACATAAAACCAGAGACACTGAAACTTATAGAGGAGTAAGTGGGGAAAAGCCTCGAAGATATGGGCACTGGGGAAAAATTCCTGAACAAAACAGCAAAGGCTTGTGCTGTAAGATCAAGAACTGACAAATGGGACCTCATAAAGTTGCAAAGCTTCTGTAATACAAAAGATACTGTCAACAGGACAAAAGGGCCACCAATGGATTGGGAAAGGATCTTTACCAATCCTAAATCAGATAGGGGACTGATATCCAATATATATAAAGAACTCAAGAAGGTGGACACCAGAAAATCAAATATCCCCATTAAAAAGTGGGGCACAGAGTTAAACAAAGAATTCTCAACTGAGGAATACCAAATGGCTGAGAAGCACTTGAAAAAATGCTCAACATCCTTAATCNTAGCCAGAAACTGGAAAGAACCCAGATGTCCCTCAACAGAGGAATGGATACAAAAAATTTGGTATATTTACACAATGGAGTACTACTCAGCTATTAAAAACAATAAATATATGAAATTCCTAGGCAAATGGATGGATCTGGAGGCCATCATCCTGAGTGAAGTAACCCAATCACAAAAGAACTCACATAACATGTACTCGCTGATAGGTGGATATTAGCCCAGAAACCTAGACTACCCAAGATACAATTTACTAAACACATGAAACTCAAGAAGAAGGAAGATCAAAATGTGGACACGTCACCCCTTCCTAGAATTAAGAACAAAGCACACATTGAAAGAGTTACAGAGATCATGTGTGAAGCTGATTCCAAAGGATGGACCCAATGACTTCGGCTGCCAGGGATCCATCCAACAATCAGCCACCAAACATAGACACTATAGCATATGCCAGCAAGATAGTGCTGAAAGGGCCCGGATATAGCTATCTTGTGGGAGACTATACCAATGCCTGGCAAACATGGAAGTGGAAGCTCACAGTCAGCTATTAGATGGAACACAGGGTTCCCAAGGAAGGAGCTAGTGAAAGTACCCAAGCAGCTGAAGGTGTCTTCAACCCTATAGGTGGAAGAATAACCATGAACTAACTAGTACCCCCTGGGCTCATGTCTCTAGCTGCATATATAGAAGAGGATGGCCTAGTTGGCCATCAGTGGGAAGAGCAGCTCCTTGGTCATGCAGACTTTATATGCCCCAGTACAGGGGAACGCCAGGGCCAAGATGTGGGAGCAGGTGGGTAGGGGAGCAGGGCCGGGAGGGGGGAGGGTACAGGGAACTTTCTGGATAACACTTGAAATGTAAATGAAGAAATTATCTAATAAAAGTTGGAAAAAAAAAGAGTGGTATGATGTGGAGGGAGAGGGAGCCTTAGAGGACGCATACTGAGTCCCTACCCCCACCCCAGATATCAGACATATGATGTTTCTAGTATAAAAGGAAGTTTATTTGGGATCTGGGAAGGCAGTGTCGGGAAGGGAGTGGAGGCAGTGAAAGAAAGGAGACAGAGAAGGGCAAAAAGAGAGAGGAGAGAGAAAGAAGAAAAGAGGCCAACCAGGAATATGTGGGGAAGAGAGGAAGAATATGAAGAGAGATAGGAGGGTGGAGGGAGAGGAGAAAGAGGGCAGGAGGGGAAACAGAGACAGAGAGAGAGAGAGGGAGGGAAGGGAGGAGGGGGGAGAAAGAGAGAGAGAGAGAGAGAGAGACAGAGACAGAGACAGAGACATAGAGACACACTGAGAAAAAGACAGAGAGAGAGAGAGAGAGAGAGAGAGAGAGAGAGAGAGAGAGAAAGCTGATTAATCCTTTTGTACTTGAGCCAGGCTGCTACCTGTCTGTTGCTAGAAAACTGTTGGGTGGAGCCTAGAGGAAAGGCCTACGTAGACCTAAGTTAGAAACATAACATACGTGTGTCTCAAACAAGGGAAAAAAAATCATAGAACTACTTCTTAAATAGAAAAATTCTTAATCTTAATCAAATTCCTAATTCTGATTTCAACTCCTAAAACATACAGATTGAACAGTGAAGAAGTAATTACTTCAGCAAATTTATTCAATTGACCAACCTATCATCCAATATTTCTTTTTTTTCCAACTTTTATTAGATAATTTCTTCATTTTCATTTCAAGTGTTATCCAGAAAGTTCCCTGTACCCTCCCCCCTCCCGGCCCTGCTCCCCTACCCACCCACTCCCACAACTTGGCCCTGGCGTTCCCCTGTACTGGGGCATATAAAGTCTGCATGACCAAGGGACCTCTCTTCCCACTGATGGCCAACTAGGCCATTCTCTTCTATATATGCAGCTAGAGACATGAGCTCAGGGGGTATATTTCTTAAAGCTTAGATAGCTTCCTAATCAGGGACCTTGGGAGTTACCTAGCCGTGTAAAAACAACAAAGCCTTTAGAGAAATGGAAAATCAGCACAGGATTGAAAACAGATTTCAGAAGCCAGTATAGAAATGAAAGTACACATGGGTAGGGCTATAGAACACTAAAAAACAATTTTTCATATCAGAAAAAAATGAACTGAACAGAGAGCTTATCTACAGAATGGGAGAACATAATTGTAAACAACACATAAACATATAAAGAAAAACTCAGTAATGAAAAATAAACTTCAATAATTATCTAAAAGTATATGTTTTAAAAGAATTTATCAAAATGATCAATTGTGTGGAAAAATACTCAATGTCACGAATCAGAATAATGGTATCATTTTATACCATTAAGGACAACTAGAATTAAAAGAACAAGAGATAAATAACAAATGTCTGAAAGAGTATGTAAAAAATTATTTTTATAGTTTGAGTAGAATGTAAATTGATATACCCATTCTGCAAAACAATATGTAGACTCCTTTAAAACCTAACAACAGAAAAGTTACATGACACAGAAATTTTATGTGTGTCTATATAAACTAAACATTAATATATTCACAATGAATCACCATCATTAAATTTAAGATTATTCACAGCAGCCAACATGCAAACAATTATTAAGAGATTTGTAAAATGTGCTATATATGCTCTGGAATATTATTTAGGCATAAAAGAAGGATATCTGGCCACTTGTGACAAACAACTCTGTGGACATTATACTAAGTAATTAACTTAAGAGCAGATAGATAAATACTGTCTGACTTTGCTTATGTATAGAATTTCAAAACGCTAAACTTATGAAACCACAACCCCAAATGGTGGTTCCTGGGGATTGGGGACAGGAATATGTATCAAAGGGCAACAACTTTTAGTTATAAACAAGCACACTCTGAAAATCCCTTGTGCCTCATGCTAGATATTAAGAAAAATAAGAACTCAATGCCTATCCCAGTACACAAAACAGAGCAAGAGGCCAGGACCCTTGTAAATGCCAGTGGGTTCATGTTGTTCTTTCTTTGCTGTTGGATCAAGCAGTAGAATAGAGAATGTCAAAATTTTGGAATAATTAAGCCAGGTTGTTAATTACACCCAAAGCAACCAGAACTTCAATGGGCGTAGCTATGACCTGAATATCTGGTGGTCTACTCAGATTTAAGTCACGATGGCCATGAAAGGAAGTCAAATTGTTCTCATCCAAAGTAACCATGACATAAATTTTTATTAGCCCAGACAATTAGCAGCAGTGTGTTTTGTGAGTTATCATAAATGAAAATAACTGCTTTTGAAATCTTCTCATTTATTTTGCCTCTACTTTGCTTTAACTTTAACAATAAAATGATTATTCTTTTTCAGAAGCTTCCATACCACACCCCGATCTCCAATTCTTCCTATTTAGGTACAATTAAACTTTCAGTCAACTTACCTCTTACAATCTCCTTGGGGTAACCTCTGGGATGGTGTGGATGTCAAGTGATTCCATGTGCTGCCTCTGCACACTATTATGCAGGAAATGATTGTCCACTGTGATTTTCTTAACATCAGCTTTACATTGTTTTTGTTCTCCCTTAGACCTCATTTGTGATGTTTCCTCCCAGCCAGTCTACTCCTCTACAAAGCAGATAGAGTAGCTTGGTACCACCTTCTTTCTCAGAGAGTAAATGTGAAGGTCTTTACATTTTGACCTGTATGTGACATGACACAAGCATCAAATTAGCCATTGAGCCTCTGTTGAGTTCTAGAAATCTGAATTTTGCTTTGTTGTCCATCTGGGGACCATGGAATATGATGAAGAGTAACTCACTAATTTTCATTTTTTTTCCCAGCCAAACTGTGAATGGCCTCAAATTTTATTCCAAGCATTTTTTCTGTATCTCATTCTAGGAAGTTTTAGATTAGCTAAAAGTATGTGTAAACAACTTTGAAGTTTTGTGTGTGTGTGTGTGTGTGTGTTGTGATTAGTATAATTTTTGCACTCTCTGTTCCTCTGGTTAAAGATAATAAGTCTGTTGAGATCTCTGAGTTATTAGAAGATGATCTTGTCCACAGCATTTTTCATATCACTTAAATAATGGACTGTAACATGGAAAAGTAGAGAATTTCTTATTAGTTAATCAAATGGAAAAATATCTATACTACATTCTTTATTAAGTATCTGAATTATAAAGGCTTTTTAGTACCATACTTGTTAAGTTCTTTAAAATAGAAAATAAACTTAAGGAACATTTCAAAATTTGCCTCATTTGTTGGATATTTCCCTCCATCATACAAGTGTCAACAGATAATGTGCTGTGAAAGTTTATCTCATTCTTTCTGAAGAGAGAGAGGGAGATGGAGACACAGAGAGAGAGAGAGAGAGAAATTTAAAAGGCACCTCATCCGGTAGAAAAAAGACAGTATTTTCAACAAATGGTGCTGGTTCAACTGGCAGTTAGCATGTAGAAGAAGGCAAATTGATCCATTCTTATCTCCTTGTACAAAGCTCAAGTTCAAGTGGATCAAGGACCTCCACATAAAACCAGAGACACTGAAACTTAGAGAAGATAAAGTGGGGTAGAGCCTCAAACATAGGGTCACAGGAGAAAAATTCTTGAACCAATGGCTTGTACTGTAAGATCAAAAATTGACAAATGGGACCTCATAAAATTTCAAAGCTTCTGTAAGGCAAAGAACACTGTCAATAAGACAAAAAGGCAACCAACAGATTGGGAAAAGATCTTTACCAATCATAAATTCGATAGAGGGCTAATATCCCATATATATATATATATATATATATATATATATATATATATATATATATATATATATATATATATATAAAAGAACTCAAGAAGTTAGACTCCAGAGAACCAAATAACCTATATAAAAATGTGGTACAGAGCTAAACAAAGAATTCTCAACTGAGGAATACCAAATGGCTAAGAAACACCTGAAAAAATGTTCAACATTTAGTCATCAGTGAACTGCAAATCAAAATAACTATGAGATTCTACCTGACAACAGTCAAAATGGCTAAGATCAAAAACACAGGTGGCAGCAGATGCTGGTGAGGATGTGGAAAAAAGAGGAACACTCCTCCAATGCTTTTGGGATTGCAAACTGGTACAACCACTCTGCAAATCAGTTTGGCAGCTCCTCAGAAAACTGGATATAATACTACCTAAGGACCCAGCAATACCACTCCTGGGCTTATACCCAGAAGATGCTCCAACATGTAATAAGGACACAGGCCCCACTATGTTCATAGCAGCTTTATTTATAGTAGCCAGAAGCTGGAAAGAATCCAGATGTCCCTCAACAGAGGAATAGATACAGAAAATATGGTACATTTACACAATGGGTACTACTCAGCTATTAAAAACAATGAATTTATAAAATTCTTAGGCAAATGGTTGGATTTGGAAGATATCATCCTGAGTGAGGTAACCCAATCACAAAAGAACACACATGATATGCACTCACTGATAAGTGGATATTAGCCCAGAATCTCAGAATACCCAAGATACAATTCGAAAAGCACATGAAACTCAAGAAGAAGGAAGACCAAAGTGTGGATACTTCAATCCTTAGGAGGAGGAAGAGAACACCCATGGAAGGAGTTGCAGAGACAAACTGTGGAGCAGTGACTGAAAGAATGACCATCCATAGATTGCCCCACGTGGGAATCCATCCCATATACAATCATCAAACCCAGACACTATTGTGGATGTCAAGAGCTTGTTGACAGAAGCCAGATATAGCTGTCTCCTGAGAGGTTCTGCCACTACTTGACAAATATAGAAGTGGATGCTCACAGCCATCCGTTGGGCTGAGCATAAGGTCCCCAATGAAGGAGCCAGAGAAAGTACCCAAGGAACTGAAGGGGGTTGCAGTCCCCTAGGAGGAACAACAATATGAACCAACCAGTACCCCCAGAGCTCCTTGGGACTAAACCACCAACCAAAGAAAACACATGATGGGACTCATGGCTCTAGCTGCATATGTAGCAGAGGATGACTAGTCGGTCATCAATGGAAGGAGAGGCCCTTGGTCCTGTGAAGGTTCTCTTGCCCAGTATAGGGGAATGCCAGGGCCAGGAAGCAGGAGTGTGTAGGTTGGTGAGCAGGGGGAGGGAAGAGGGGATAGCGGGTTTTCGGAGGAGAAACAGAAACAGGAGAGGGGAAACCAGGAAAGGGCATGACATTGAAATGTAAAGAAAGAAAACATCTTTTTTTTTTTTTTTTTAAAGACATAAAACACAAAAAATAAACAGGGTTTACTAACCCAATTAATTCCTAATTGTATGATGTCCTAACACCTAACATCGGGGTGGGGAAGGTGGAGGGGATTAAACTAGGCATTCTTACACTAAATCTTCTAGTCAGGCTTTTTTGTTTAAATTTTTTTTTCAAATGGAAAAAAACAAAACAAAACAAACAAAAAAACAAACAAACAAACAAAAAAAACGGCCTGGGAAGGAGCACTCCATTGCTCTGAGGATAGATTTTCCCCATGAAACAATTTCATATAAGCTTTCTTTATTAGAAAGAAATAATTGTCACTCACATGTGCACACAAGCACACACACACACACATAACTACACACACACACACACACACACACACACACAGAGTCATCTTGATTTGATTGCCATGAAAATAACTATCTGGAGACCCAGCAATGTATGGCATCAAGAGTCAACAGACACCCAGGGAATTGTCACAAGGCTTAGCATGGCACATTACCAAACATGTCTGTATTTCTCTCTTACTCCCTGTTTTACCTTTCCCTCTCTCACTGTCCTCTGGACACTAGTCTACTGTGCCCCTCAGAATTTCCTTTGACAGTTCATTAAGGAAAAACCTTTCCAGCTTTCTTGAGGAAAATGATATTTTAAAATATTCTGTTTCCCACAGTTGACTTGACCAAAGTATGACTTAATCATGTGTGTGAACATTTTATGAGACCACACAGAATGTTTCCCAAGAGACCTTTCCTCTATTCCCCCCCAATTCCCTAAAGTGATCCACATCTCTGACCTCCTGTCTACACATTTCCATCCCCCACCTCTGTCCTAGTGGCTTTCCTTTTCTGGAGAGAGACTTTCTTTCTTACTAGTTACTCACTGTGCTGACACTGGGAGGAACGGGAGCCATGTGAGTCTGCAGAGTCATGATTCTGAAGCAAGAATTCAAACATCTATGAAATATAATATGGAGAGAGGACTAGTGCCTCCTGGAAGATGTGTGCCTGAGTAATTGTGCCATGTAGATCTGACATAAATGGGGTTTACTTGGGGAAGGGAGAGGAGTGAGGATCTGGGAAACGGGTAGAGCCAGATGAGTGGACATGGAGACAGGCAGACAGCAGACAGCAGACAGCAGACAGCAGACAGCAGACAGCAGACAGCAGACAGCAGACAGCAGACAACAGACAACAGACAGAGGCAGAACGATGAGGACCGAGAAAAGGGAAATAAAGAACAGATAGAAGAATGCTGGGGACAGAGATGGGGGGAAAGAGAGAGAGAGAGACAGAGAGAGAAACAGAGAGAGAGACAGAGAGAGAGACAGAGAGACAGAGGGACACACACACACACACACACACACACACACACACACACACACACGGGGGTGGGGTGGACACACGTGAAGGCAGCAGCAGGTGATGTCTTAAGCAATTAGTTGCTTGGTGCCTGAGTGCAGGCCAGTAGAATGTTCTGGACACTAACAATGGATGTCACAGTAGTGGCAGGAGAAATATCACAAGTTTGATAAGGCAAAGGTGGGACTGGAAATGGAATGAAAAATTCAGAACTGAATGATAATATTGCAATTGGAGGCCTAAAACAAAGACACATCAGGTCACTGCTAAGCAGGAGATCAAGTAAGAAGCTGAAGATAGCCGGAAAAAAAAAAAAAAACCAAACATTCATAAATACTCTAAAAATTATCACCCAGATGAGAACTCTTATGGTGTACGGACCAGTCTCAAGTTATGGTTTCATGTGTCATTGTGAACAAAAGAGCCTTGTGGGAGTGGCTGGTAAGTAGCTATTGGAACTTCAAGTAGAAATGCAGTTCTGTGTCCTGCGCCATACTTTGTTACATATAAAGTTTCCCACTTCATCTCAATGGATAAATGCACAAGTCTGTTTTCATGCAACCCCCTGCCGGCCACAGTTTGGCCCCTTGTGTGCATATGATGAAAGTGTGTTATGTGTGTGAGTTTGTGTCACCATTTTCAATACATCTACATTTCCTACAGATTTCCATTATGAGGTTCTTGTCAGGAAGGAAGAAGTGTCAGGAAGAAAGAAGCTCATGTGGACATCTCACTATTTTGCTCCCATAGCTTCCTGTAGGTGGCAGCACTGACACAGCTCAGGTTAGAAAGGATTAGCTTAACTTGAGATTCCCAAACAGAAATTTTAGTAATATGGATAGAAGAGGAAGTTAAAACTTGTCATTTGTCTTTGTAATTAACAATAAATGCTCAAAGTCAAGTACACACCATACAGATACACATATGCATGCATACACACATACACATACATGCACACATACATACACAAATATACTCACACCAAGTACATACCCTATAGATACACATATGCACACATACAAACATACATACATACACACAAATACACACATATGCACACAAACATACAAACATACAAACAATACATTCAGAATTATACATACAAACATAGAACATACACAGATACATACACATGTACACTCCCATACACTTAAACACAAATATACACACATACACACACACACATACACAGACACGTGCACACACTCATGGAAAGGGCCATCTCATTGAAAGAAAACCCAAGAAATTCTGTGATGTGGCATCATGCATCCCATGAGAGAGACTTTAGATGCTTCACACTCTCTGTTCAGCTGAAGCACTTTCACTGATAAGTACCGAAGCATAATACAATCTAGATCTTTTACTTCTGTGAACTTGCTTTAGTTAGTCATGGAATACATGGTTAAGAAGAGAGACCATATTACAGTATATTATTACTATCATTTTGTTTATATTTAAGAGATTACTGACTGGTAAGGAAGATAAAACAAAAATCCAGTTAAAAATCAAAACCAAATATAAAGATTTTGAGAGGCTCATAGAAATCAATACTTTCTGATAGATTTTTATAATACATATAAGTGGGCATTTTGAGAATTTACTTTCGTAGAATTTCATTATTAGTAAATGCAAAGCCCCAAGCCTATAGTCCTGGTCATAAATTAAATTAATGGTTTATAATTCATTCTCTTATCTCTCTGATGTTCAAAGTCCATTTGGGGGTTTGTTTGTTTCCCCATGTGGAGCTTAAGCCCCTCAATAAGCATGTTGTGTCATCTCCAACAGCAGCATCATAGTTATAGGCATTAAGACAAACCCCACACAGAATTTACTTTGTGTTAATCCTTCCAATATATGGTAAGTTTGGCAGGAGTATTAGCCAACTTGGCCTCACTGTATTAGAATATTTAATATAATGTGATGTGGCATTATTTTGGTTTACAGTGCCAGTGGATCAAATTGGAGACTAGGCAGAAGCACTGGATGGGAATGGAATACCACTCCCTGTACTGGAATGAGCGACAACCAAGAAGCAGAAAGACAAAGTCTAGTAGTGCCCTTCAAAGACCTTCAATGAGCTGAGGATCTCCAGCAGGCTCCATGTCTTAAAGGACTACATCACTTCCCTATACAACTACTCTGGAGACCAAAGCTTTACATAGAGAACCTTAGGAAACATTATCTACATTCAGTTCACAGCAGAGGGTGATGTTTTCTTTATCTGCTGTACTGAGAAGCTGAGTATTGAGATATGAAGCAACTTACTCCCATATGCCAGTTAATTCTAATGCTAGAGTGTGGATTCAGGTGCAAAGAGATGATCTTCTCATTGACTTTCGTCTACTCACAGCCAGTTCTAATCGCCAAGCAATACAGTGATGTTCAAAATAAGTAGGCTTTATTATTTTAGAATAGTATTACTCTACATGATCCTTTTTAATTAATAATTTTACTATTTTTAATTTATTTTACTGTTTAATTTATTGAAGTATTGCTCATGCACAGAGAAGGGAAGGCAAATAACTACTGTCTTGTCACATTGTCATTTTTTTGCTGAAAAATGGTCTTCCAGAACTAAAGTGTAAATAAGCACCATCGGCCTTTAAACAGTAAATATAGTTCTTGTTATTTTTTCTTAAAATGTTATTTTAAAGTCACTATTACTTTGTTATTCTTTTGAATAACCTTTTTCTCACCTTGTAAATGAGAGCAGTGTTACACAGAATTTTTCCAGTGAATTTACTTTTCATATTCATTCTGACCACTTCCTCTACCAAGTAAAGAGACTCCATGGATTCCAAAAGAACAATATACTGACCATATGAGCTGTGCTGATATATAGTCACAAAGAATTCAGTCTGGATGGTAAAAGAAAGCATTTTTGTGGTATTTCTTCTGGAGAGATCTCAAGAACAAGCAATGTGGTAATATTTCCCCTTGAAATACAGCATTCTTCTTCCACTTGTGGCAGAAGGAAACCATGAGAAAATCTACTCCCCTACAAGGCACCTCTTCTCACTGGCAATGAGTCTGTGAGAATTCGAGAGAATTCACAGGTGACTAGGTTCTGCCAGGGAACTTTGCATTCACCAATACCTTTAAACACTGAACCAGGAGCACCTCACAAATGTTAAATAATCCTTCCAATATCTTTATATAGTATGCAAGTTACATAAACAAAATCTAATAATGCAATTTTGCAAACTTGGAGACAATCACAGAGCTCTCTGCTGTCAAACTAGTCTTGAAAATAAATTCTTTGCTGTTTAGCTGGAGGGAAGTATAATAAGATACACACCTGAACTGTTCAGACAAAATGAACTTCAGGAAATTTGGTATCTCCACCTTACACGGGATTAAATATCCCCAAATGCCAAACCTTGAATGTAAGGTTCGTATGGCTCTTACAGTGTAAGGACTGTATGCTCCCAGCTGTTCTATAAGTAGGATTCTGAACATTGTGCCTCTGGGATCTGCTCTGGTCTCGGTGATAAGATGTTTTCTTGAATCTGTTCTCTAGGTAAACGACCAACATATAACCAGAAAGGCAACTTTATCATTTTGCTTATTTTTTATGAACCATCCTTTTGAGGGGTTGGTGCTCATTTGCTTCGCTACAGTTTTTTTGGTAGGCTGAACATTTTTTGAGGTAAAGAACATTATTCTGATTGCCTTTTACACTTCCCATATTAACCATCGTGTTTGGAACATGCTGAGCTTGTCAGAAGATGCTCGATAAGTGAAAAGTATTAGAGAATCTGCTTACTCTGTGATACCCTGAATTCACTCATTTTCTGTGAACAGCACGACATTTATGAGATTATTGCATATAGGTAAACTTTGTAATTTTTGCAATAATTACAAAATTTTACAATTGAATTTTACAATTCAACTTTTTATGTTATTCATCAATACTACCAGTATAATTTGTAATCATTTGTAATTTAGAGTTGTAGTAACAAACAAAGACTCACACCAGGTCATAAAAGCATTATGGAGTTTACAGCAAAGAAAATATAGATAGTTAGAACTGAGTGATCAAAATCAGATGTATAAAGTAATTAGTAATATTTGCTACCCTTGTTATAATCATTAACTATTCCAGTGACTGATACAAATGAAGTACAGAGTGTTACCAGGAACATCTCGCCAACTTAACATAATTTAAAAATGTATCAATTCATTTTATAAACATAAAGTCTATCAGGTAGCTGAATTTAAAACTCAGCTGCTAGAACTTTCTTACTAAGATGAATCAAGCAATATTAACTGTTTGCAAACACTGGCAAGGAGCTTTTGTGGACATATCACATAGATTACAGTCGAACACCATAAGATCGACCCAAGTTCATGCTCCGTAAAGGCGTGTCTGCTCATTTGCCTTACCCTATCTTTTGCTGAGCCCAAACCTACTTACCTGTTCTTTTTTTAACATATACTTAGGATTATTCCTTCTCGCAAACATTGCTATTACATCTCCAATGATATCCTCATTAGAGGCCAAATATTAATATTTCTTTGACCTCTTACTAGATTAAATATTACCACTGATATGATTTGGGACACTGTTTTCTCAACTAAGGACCAAAATAAATTACTACCTAAAATGCTGTGTCATAGTTCTGTGGTGATAATTTTCTGAAATTATTCCTGGTCCCTTGACTGTCTCTTTTATTCTAAAAAACTAGTTAAGCAAGCATATGGACATCAAGAACATCATATAACATTGACTATCTCACATAATATGGAACAATAAATCACTACATTAGTTGATTGTCATGATTTTTATATGAAACACTTGTGGGAATGAATTTTCACAGGATGAGGGATGGAAACTGGAACCTGGATGACCTTTACCCCCAGGAGCTCTTTTGCTTGGGACAGCATTTGACTCTGTTGCATATGCAGAAGATGAACTCAAAATTGTGTTCTAGGCAGATCTTGAACTTGAAGTCCTGCTGACTTCGTCTCCAGAGTAGGCAGGATTTTCAAGCTACTCTGGGATTTCCAGTTCTGTACCACCAGGTTGCACTGTGGGTGGAACTTTTTAACAAGGACTTTGGGTGTTTCTATTTCTATTGTTGCAGAATCACAGATTTGGTGGATGCACGAGCCTCCGTTTCCTCACTACAGATGAGCCATCCTTAACTCAATGGAAGCTACCAGCAATATAGTTGAGAAAAATAGTGTTGACTTTCAAGGCCAGAGTTGTGAAGAACTTTCACCTCAATGATCACAAGTACAGAATGGTTACAATCATGAGAGTTAAGGATTGAATACGAAAATTTATTTGCTAGCTATCAAAATTCAACTGTCCCATTTTCCCAATGAATTCAGTAGTCAGTAAATCGTAGGGTAGGTTGCATCAACTTCTCTCTTATTTTAAAAATGACCACCCTAATGTTTAGGAGATAACAATTAGCTCATTATTTATTCTTTCTAAAATAATCATGTTTAATAGTTTCCCCTTACCATGCTTGCTGATATATCATGAAGACATCTGAGGCATAATAATGACCCAAATTTCTGCATTCTCCTTTTCAAACTTTGATTGACAAGCTGAAGACCACCACATGCAAAGAAAATAAGTTAAATAATCTGAGTTAATTTTGAGTTGTCTCCATTAGGTTTCATGTAAAACCCTGTGCTAAGACTGATGGTGCAATTAAGGATTTAGGTGAAAAGCAACTGGTAGCCTCATTGTCTCTGTTTTATAGCTTAAATCCATGCTAATGTAGAGTACATGGAGCATAATCAGAGAATAAGACCATTTATTATGTTGATACAATACACTTGCTTTTCTCATAATTTATGGTATGAAGTAAAGGCAATTTGCAGGTATTAGCATCCATAATTTTGCATTGGATCCAACTAAAAGTATAATAAATATTGTGTAACTCAAAATACTGATTACCATAGTGATAATACTTCACTATTTAACTGAAGTATATTAGAAACAAAACTATAATTGTGTATGTATATATGATATATAATCCATTTGGGAGAAAATGTGTGTGTGTGTGTGTGTGTGTGTGTGTGTGTGTGTGTGTGTGTGTTTTCTTTGGATGTCTTCCTCATTCACTATCTACATTAGTTTTTTAAAGATTTTAAATTTTTTATTGTATGTGCATGTGTGAGCATCTCCACATGTGAATATCCACAGAGGCCAGAGGATGGTATTTGTTCCCTTTAGAACTAGAGTTACAGGGGGTTGTGAGACTCTTTATGTGAATGTTAGAAACTAAACCCTGTTCTCTAAGAGAACGTACTTTTCAAAAGCTGAGCCACTTCTTTAGACCCATTCACCTTATTTTTTGATATAGCCTCTGGCACTTGCTTAGAGCACAGCTGAATAGGAAAGATGACTGGTCAGAAACGCCTTACAACCTGCCTGCTTCTGACTTCCTACAATGAGCTTAGAAGCAGGGGTTAACAAGATCAGCTTTCTTTTTAGGTGTGTGCTCTGTCCTACTGTTCACATAGCAAACACTTTACTTACTTCCACATCTTCCAAATATATTTTTTTGTGATCTTGAATTTCATGAATTCTATGCATGACCAAGATGGTGTATAGACTAGTATTAAAACATCTGGATAGAAAGTGAATATCATATAACATGCAGAGATTTAAAACTTCTTTTTAAAGTAGATTTTATTTTCTCCTCTTTAGGAAATCATCTAAAATATGCTTTAGTTAATCAGTAGATTAACCAATATATATGTATTTTATTGCTTATATAAAAATAAATATATATTATATATAATATATTATGCACAAATGTATGTGTGTAGATATACTTCATATGCACATGTGTGCATATATTATATAGAAGTCTATATACATGAGAAAAGAGTCAGTGTTTGAATATGTATATGCTTTTCTTCCTTCTGTTCTTCAATATTACTGGAAAGGAAACTAATTACCTGGGTTGAATACCCCCTATTACACATGGACTGGGGGTTCCATGGATGGAGGTTTCATTCACTTTCTCATTTCTCCAGAGAACAACAGACTCCTGTTTATACACTACCTTTCTTGGCTTCAGCCATGTTTTTGCTCTGTCTTTGTATTACCAAAGCAACTGTCCAGATGATTTATGCCAAAACCAACGCAGGATATTTTCTGGGATTTCAAGACCTATGTGCGAGTCTTGTAGTTTAATCACTAACATTTTATGTTTTTAAGATGTACACTAAAGTTCATTTAGAGGCAGCTGTTTTAACAGAATAACCTTGAGTACTGTGATACTTAGGCCTCGATTATTATGTTCATTATAATTAATATTTTGGGTTGTTGCGGTTGAGGCTATTAAATTAAAATATAACCATAATACTAGTATGAGTAGGCTTCACAACCTCATAATACAGTATCAAGAGTGTGCATCCTGCCTCAAATTTGGAAAACTGTAAAACTGAAGCTATTCTCCATTGAAAAAGAGGAAACTAAAGAAACATTCCCAGTATGTATGAGTGCTTTCTTAAGTATCAGCCATCCTATGTGTAGTCTCTTTTGACCTTCACAGTAATTGTAAGCAGGAGCTATTGCTCTATCCAGTGGTCAACATCAAACTAAATGGAGAGAAACTGGAAGCAATCCCACTAAAATCAGGGACCAGACAAGGCTGCCCACTTTCTCCCTACCTATTCAATATAGTACTTGAAGTCCTAGCCAGAGCGATTCGACAACAAAAGGAGGTCAAGGGGATACAAATTGGAAAGGAAGAACTCAAATTATCACTATTTGCAGATGNAACTGGCTGAGAAAGAGATCAGGGAAACATCACCCTTCACAATAGTCACTAACAATATAAAATATCTTGGAGTGACTCTTACGAAGGAAGTGAAAGATTTGTATGACAAGAACTTCAAGTCTCTGAAGAAAGAAATTGAGGAAGATCTCAGAAGATGGAAGGATCTCCCATGCTCATGGATTGGCAGAATCAATATAGTTATTACAAGGAATGAAAGCTAAGAGATGTCACAAGACTGACTATTCTACAGATACAGCATTGGTGCCCAGGTGTCCTGTCCCTACAGGAGACAGTTCTGAGTACACAGGTAAGGAAAAGAACACAGCCGTTATGGGCACACTTCCAAATATCTCAGACCAGGTTCATTTCAATCTAATGAATATATCCACACTGCAGTATGGAGTTCATTCTTCCCCCTTTCTTCAGATTTTTCCCAATGAGTTAGGTTTTTTAATTTCTGCTGTGTTACATATATCTGAGATATTGCATTAGAATGCAAATCTGACCAATAAATTAGACAATTCATAAGATACTTGAATCTACAATGAGGCTATTTTAGCACTACATTTAAATAATATATTTCCTCTTTATTATTTTTAAATTTTTATTTATTTATTTTATATATATGAGTACACACTCTAGCTGTACAGATGGTTGTGAGCCTTCGTGTCATTGTTGGGAACTGAATTTAGGACCTCTGCTCGCTCTGGTCATCCCTGCTCACTCTAATAAATAAGTAAACTGTAGCTGTCTTCAGAAACACCAGAAGAGGGCATCAGATCTTATTACAGGTGGTTGTGAGCCACCATGTGGTTGCTGGGATTTGAACTCAGGACCTTTGGAAGAGCAGTCAGTGCTCTTACCCACTGAGCCATATCACCAGCCCCCCTTTTTTTCCTCTTTAAAGCTGTATTTTTTTCCCAGTTAAAAATGGTGGTTTGTTAATAATTTAAACAAATTAGTAAACTTGTTAATAATTTAAACAAATTAGTAAACTTCATTTTTTTCTTTGATTATTGTACTGGTTTTGTTTTTACTATCAAGAAATAATATTATAGAATGTTTTGTGGTGATGAAATATGGGACAAAACCTTAATGAAACATAAACTTCTAAAAATCTCTCTCCCCCTCCCCTTCCCTCCTCAAACACATATTAAACTTCTCAGTTCTAGGACCACTATGCACTTTGGGGTCACTAAAAGAGCAGCTAACCATTTGATACAATTTTGGATTTTCACCCCCACACAGCAGACCCTCATTACCTAACTGTTAATCACTGCCAAAGGAGTAAGTCCCCTGACAGTTCTCAAGTCCCCATCCCCCAAGTAGATCTTTCCACACGTGGTGTCAAATTGCACTGCAATCACAGAACAGGGACTGAACAGTTTAATTGCACACAAGCAAGATTTTTTTTTTCTTTCTCAACGTGGACTTCAGTGTTTCTTCAAATATTTACTACATGTTGTACATCACCCAGAAGCATGGAGTTTGAGACCTGTTCTCATAATACAGCCCACCGTATAGGGAAGCCCAGTTTTGAGTCAGAATTCCATTTCAAAGAGCTCTAATTGTCAATGGAAAGGTGTAAGCAGACCTTTTTCTTTAGTTGTTGTTATTGGAAATTACCCCACCTATTGTTTAGCTATTAAGCTAATGCTATATCTATCTATTAAAGGAAAACTTTTTTCCAGCAACAGTGATTTGATTTAATGAGGGCTGGCTGCTGCTGCTGCTGTACACCAACCCAGCAGGTTCACTAAAATTGTGTGGTGTGTTGCCAGTGTTGAAGCATTTGAGAAGTAAAGAGATTAAAAAATGTAACGTAACAATTTGCACGGCTAATGGCCGTATTTGTGGAATTCATTGATTATATTTATTTTCTAAGATCTAAGTTATAGTTAAGACTCTCTAGCAACACTGAATATTCTTATTTCAAAGGCAATTTATGTCAATATTTCATCTTCATTTATTAGATTTAAAAAGTACTTCTTCCTCCTTTTTTCATCTTCAGTGTAGTTTCTCATTTTTGTCTTGTGCTATTAAACATATTTCAAATAACATGATCCTGATATCTTAACTAGGTGTCAGTTACCAAACCATCCTAAACTTATATTCATCTTATGGGATATTAATAGCATGAATAAAAACAAAGGTACTTTCTGTCTCAGCTCAGTGGTGTGATCAGCGTTTATGCTTCTGTTGACTCTCACCAGTGGTTCAGTATGACACCAATCAAAATCCAATTCCTGACCCAGGAGAATAGAATTGCTTTACTATTAATCAATAAATCAAATACCAAATACAAAAGGAAGGCAATAGTGACTATAACCGTGTGCACTGATAGAGTCTAATTTTTGCATTTAAAGGGAATGTCACTGCCCAGCACTTGGTTCTTATCTTTTCATACTGATTTCTGATGATGTATGAGGAGCTTATCTAATGATCCCTGGTAAAAACTCACTAAGACAAGCAATGTGGTATTTAGTGATCTCACTAAGCAATTTGAAGATGGTTATGGGTCAAAACAACCACAACCACCAGAACGACAATAACAACTCAGGAGGCTTCTGAGCTTACCGAAACAGCTCGACAGACTAAATCATCAGGTTAAAAAACTAATTTAATTTTCAATAATTATAATCAAAATATGTTTTACTTACATTTTACTTCCCACATGTTTAATGGTATCATAGACATCAATAGATGATCTGTTGTGTGCCCGTTTCCCTCAATACATGCACACTAACTTTTTAATACAGCGTTGTATTATAAAATGAGAAAGCAAAGATTTGAAATAACCATGTAGAGCTTCCATAGGATGGTCATGTGCCACATGGGGTAAAATACTATTTCCTTAGAAGTTCTGTGAGGATGCAACTGCCACGTACTTCTTTTCTTTTGTTTAAAGACAATTTCTTATAAGTTGTCAGCCCTTCGAGTCCTGCCATTATTGTGTCTCCACTGTCCATACATTCTAAACAGGTCATTATTTTCCTGTCTCTAGTGCCAAATGTAGTTACCTAGAAGTGTATGTGCATGCAATGTACATATGTGAAAACATGAGTTCACATATGTGTCTTTAGATACACACATTATGTATGTGAGGATCACACACACATATAGTATATCTAGTATACATATACATAGTATTGATAATTTCAGTGGACAAAACCTAGCTGATCGAAGGAATAATATTTTAAAATTTGAACTTTTTTCAGGATTCAGAGCAATCTCACCTATCAGCCTTCTTCAGGGATAAAAATCCCTAGCTCCATGTCATATTTTTCTGGACACTAAGTCTGAAGGACATTTAGTTTCATAACAGAACATTGGTGGATTGTTCAACGTTAGATTGACTATGTTCCATTTTTATCTGCTAACTCAGAGCAATCCTACAAATGTACTGAATGCAGAAAATAATGTCTAACACTGAAAGTTATTTTTGTTGTTACATTATTAAAATTTAAGAACATTAGACATTTTTAACTGAGGACAATGTTTAGACATTAATATGTACATTCCTTATTAGTAAGATGATATTATATAGGGTTTGCAGGTTTTAGTTTTTACTCTTCCACCTATTTCTGAAAACATCTTTTATTAAGTCTTTGACAATTTTGTACATGTATGCAATCTGTCTTTATCATCTCTACCATCGATTTCTACTTCAATGTTTTAAATCATATTTCATACAAAGTTTTATCCTTTTATTTACTCAGTAAGAATATGAAAGTGTCAAGGAATGTGCTGGAGAATATATGCATTCATTCATTGAGGACTGATGTCTTTTCAGATATTGTTAATTATGAGATGAGCTGACTTTAAGTAAAAGGTATTTTTGTTCCAGTGTTGAACATTACACGATCAAAACATCCAATGCATTATCTATCGGTTCCTACATCATAGCATGGGTGAAAAAATTAAGTTGTTTTAAGCTAAATGTGTTGGATTAACATGCAAATCAAGGCTGGAGCGGTGGCTAGACAGAAAGAGCATTTACTTTACCACTCTTGAGACTTGACCTTCAGCTTCTCAGCTTAAACTCAGAAACTGAGGTTGCAGAGACAAAGTTGCCTACTCATGAAAGCTCACCACCCCCCTAAGAACATAGCTGGGAGTTCTTATCTTCAATAACAGACTTAATTCTCCCTTAGCAGTTCTACCAGGAAACTCATAACCAAGCCATGTCTGTCACATAATGTACTTTCAGCAATGCTCATAATTAATCCAAGTCTTTTTAAAACATTGAGACAATCACCTCAATAGTTAAACATTTCTTCCATGGTGCCTTAAACACAAATGTGAAGTAGACAGACTGAACCAACAACACTTGCTTCATCAGCACTTTTAACTCCCCCCTTATAGATGTAGTTCAGAGGATAAAAATCTGCTCTCCCCCTTGAGGCTCTATGCTATATAAGAGAGATGGCTGGAAGCCATCGAAACAGAGCAATCCGTGTATCCGCAAGGCAGAATGAGAATGTAAGTTCATTTTAAGCATCCCACGGCTGTGAAGCTGCTGCCGTGCTTTTTTGGTTATTAATCTCCATGTTCATGCTTATTTTCTGCAATATGCTAGATGACAGTAGCTTTTCATTTAGCATACTAATTTAGTGGGGATGAAACAATACTAAAATCTGCACTTTTGAGGGGTTAAAGAGGCAATGTTTCCAATGAAAATATAATTTTGAACTGTGGAGATATTCTAGTACAAAAATAGAATTCCTTGGTCAAGACCAGCCTGGGATACATGAAACTTTGTTTCAAAAGAAAAGAAAGTAGTATTATTTCTGTATAACCAGAGCCCTTTAACTATAGATTTGTGGAAGCAATAATTTTATTGAAAACAAATAAAGTAGTTATAAAGAAGTGAAAGGTAAACTCCCTTGAGGAACAATATAGAAAACTTGATAACAAAACGGGTTTTATAATTTTTTTATTTGAGGTATTGATGCTGATTTGGGGGTGACAGCAGGGTTTCTGGGATGAGATGTAGAAAAGGGGGAGTGGTTATTAAATTGTATATCTCCTGTAGTTTTGTTCCCCAAAGGAATTTTCAGGGACCTTGTTTCTCTGCTAACAAGTGCCAGACTACAGTTTTCACATTATAAATTATCCTTGTTTTTCTTAAAGCTTAAATTATTTTTATTAGCTAGTCACCTGGAATGTGAACAAGATTCAAACTAAAACTTTCAGATAAGCAAAACAGCTGCTGAAATTTGCCTTTCCTTCCTCTCTCTGTCACCATGTTTTCCTCTTGCCTTAGCCTGTCCAGTATTTCTTTTCCTCTTTTTAACCAAGACTCTTTATCTGAAATAGCATTTTCTGTCACCACAAGATTCTACTTTCAATGGGTACAAGTGGTTGCTTCTTCGAGGGTGAAGTGGTTCTGTATTCCATTATATTGGCTTCAAAAAATTCAATAATGAAACCTCTAGCAGCATGCCACAAGAATGTAATTTCATCCACAATGCAAATCAACTGTTTTCATAATGAAAAAAACCCTAATTTTAATTTTTAGTGCCCAACCCCCTTTTCTCTTTCCTCCTTCATGGTGTGCGGCTGGTTGGTTGATGTAAGTACATGTTAGTGTACAGGCAGATACATGAAAAACCATGTATGTTCACTGGAGATCAGAGGTTGACACTGCAGGGCTTTCTTATTTTCCATCTTTAGTTTTTGGAGATGGGGTCTCTCACTGAACTTAGAGCTCATGGGCCAATTTCAACAATGGCCAGTGAACTTCAAGCATCCACATTGCATCCCTCACCTGGTATTGGAGGCATGGACCACCATGCCTTACTTTTCAGTGGAGGTCTAGGACTCCTCATACAGGTTCTCATACATGTAGGATCAGACATGGATTGTAGGCCAAGTGTGCACTGTATGACTAAGCCATATAAAAGCACATGTATGACTCAGCCTTTTCTGTGGTAATAAAGTAAGTTGGTTTTTAAAAGTAAAAATTGGGTAGAGATGTTTCATCTTTCTTTTTTTTTAAAGATTTATTTTTTATTTATTATATGTAAGTACACTGTAGCTGTCTTCAGACACTCCAGAAGAGGGCGCCAGGTCTCGTTACGGATGGTTGTGAGCCACCATGTGGATGCTCGGATTTGAACTTATCACCTTCGGAAGAGCAGTTGGGTGCTCTTACCCGCTGAGCCATCTCACCAGCACCATGTTTCATCTTTCTAAGTAACACTGTTTGTTGTAAAAATATGCAAGATGTATACAACTAGATCTGAATGAAATAGCATACTGTAAGAGGTAACAATAATGTTGCCACGGTTTTTAGTATGTTTGCAATGAATAGTTTATGTGTATTCATCATATGAATAAATGTGTATGTAAATGTCCATATATACATACATTTATTATATATTCTAATGTTATCTTTGATATTAGAACAATTTTCTGTTAACATAATCATTATTAGGTTTTATAAGTTATTTGAAATCTGTTTTATTCCATAAATGTATTTAATATTTTCTATTATGAGGTAAGTTAAAATTATATTCATATATCTTGTGATGAATATTAAAATATTATTTTCTACAAAGCATTTTAATTTTCTAGATACATTATTAGAAATAGAACTTACTGGTTCATGCTAGCATATATTTTAAACATAAGTAATCTTTGATTGATAGGGTATTTGTCTTATGGATGTGGTACATTCTATACCAATAGAAAGGAAACAGCTGGGTTTTGTTTGCCTCTTTTCGTGTGGAGAACTTTCTATTAGAGTACCACATGTTCACTGTTGTAAATACCTAGACACCTCTACCAAAGAGACAAACATAAGTCCTCTGTCTTATAAGTGCATTTACACACCAAAGAGCGCAGCCTATCTCCAAGCCAAAAAAATCTAGAGAGGAAAACTCTTACCCAGAATATTTTGGGGGAAAGATGATGAAGATAACCTGTAGCTTTGTTTTATATTTTGAAATAGCATCAAAACCTGGATGAGTCTTCAAAGACAGAAAAGAGCTCTGGCTTTTCCAACAAAGGCTCCCGTGTAATAGGGGCTCCCACCTTTGGAGAAACAGCTTTTGAGGTGATGGTCAACATGGTTTTTGTAAGACTACAGACACAGGCTCCAAAAATGGCTCAGTGTTTAAGAGTACTTGAGATTTTTTTCCCCTCATTTTTTAACGGTTATTTTATTTATTTACATTTCAAATGTTATCCCCTTCCCAGCTTTTCCTCTACAATCCCCCATCCCCTCCCCCTCCCTCTGCTTCTATGAGGGTGTCCCCCACTGCCCATCCAATCCTGCCTCAGCACCCTAGCCTTCCGCTATGCTGGGTCATTGAGCATCCACGGGACCAAGGGGCTCCCTTCCCAGTGATGCCCGATAAGGCAATCTTCTGCTACATATCCAGGGAGACATGGATCTCCCCTTGTGTACTCTTTCGTTGGTGGTTTAGTCCCTGGGAGCTTTTGGGGGGGGGGGGGCTGGTTGGTTGATATTGCTGTTCTTCCTATGATGTTGCAAACCCCTTCAGCTCCTTCAATTCTTCCCCTAACTCCTCCATTGTGGTCCCTTCTCTCAGTCTGATGTTTGGCTGCATGCATCCGCATCTGTATTGGTCAGGCTCTGGCAGAGCATCTCAGGGGACAGCTATACCAGGCTCTGTCAGCAAGAGCTTCTTGGCATCAGCAATAGTGTCTGGGATTGGTGTCTACAGATAAGATGGTGGGGGAGTCTCTGGATGGCCTTTCCTTCAGTCTCTGCTCCACTCTTTGTCACTGCATTTGCTTTTGACAGGAGGTATTCTGGATTAATATTTTTGAGGTAGGTGGGTAGCCCCATACCTCAATCAGGGGCTGAACCTATCCAATGGTCAGGTTCTATCTCCCCTTTGTTGGGTATTTTGGCTAATGTCCTCCCTTTTGGGTCCTGGGAACCTCATGGGTCCCTGCCATCTGGGACTTCCTAGTGGCTATCCCCAGTCCTCCTCCCCCACTGTTACACATCTCTTTTCAAATTCCTGACTCTGCACTTGTTCTTAAGATCAGGATTCAGTTCCCAGAACCTACATGGTGGCTCATGACTGCCAGTCACCATGGTCCCAGGAAATTCTTATTGGAGGACCTGGATTCAGTTCCTGGAACCTACATGGTGACTCATAACTGGCAGTAACTTCAGTCCTAGGGAATTCTTGGTGTCTGTGTAGGCACCACTCAAGGGGTGCAGGCATGCATGCATGCATACAGACAAACATTCATAAAATTAAAAAATTTAAATTATGAAAAAATGTGGGCTCTGGATCACCCCAAAATTGACAATTCATGGATTTTTAAATGCATTACAAATATCTTACATATTTTTCAAAAAATATTTTAAACTTTTAGCTTAGAATATTTCTCTTAAGTAATACCTA
Organism: Mus minutoides; assembly: GCA_902729485.2. Taxonomy (NCBI): domain Eukaryota; kingdom Metazoa; phylum Chordata; class Mammalia; order Rodentia; family Muridae; genus Mus; species Mus minutoides. Next base: position 563,179 of record LR749793.1, read on the forward strand.
ATAATACATGATTTAATGATTAACTATATAGATGAGTGCGGGTAGCATAGGCTACCATTTATACTGTATTTTCCTATATTACCACAGTTATGTCAACTTCTTAATGTTGTTCTAGCTGCTCTCCAAGAACAAAGCCGGAAGGAACAAGAAAGCTATAATCCCTTAGTATATCACATCCGGGAAATGAAACATGAAAATGTTTGCTTCTGCAGTATTTAATCGATGCATTATTTTGTGAAAAATACCTTTACTAAAACATTTTGACATTTCCAGAAAATAAGCGTAGCAGGTTAACAAAAATTGAAGAGGAACAGCCACACATGTGGAAAAAGACAAGAAACTTAAAGTAGACCCCCATTTCTCCCCCCCCCCCGGCCTCTATGGACAGCACACTCATGATCTTTGGTACAGGATCCTTTTTGCTCTTGTGTGTCCCTGTCATCATAAGGACTGAGCTTCTTGCTGGAACTGTAAGGTGCAATTATTACTAAACCCACTTGCTGGGGCAAATCAACAAAAGAAAGTTAGCCAAACATTTTCTTCTTGCGTTCCTAAAATAGTTTGAGGTAACCTCTTGAGAGCCAATATCTGATTCTCCAGACTATCTTGGGAGAAGGAAAAGGAAGCCAGAATAAAGTCATGCATATTCAGATACAAAAATAAACAAACACGGTTTTTAAAGTGAAAAAAAAAATGGACTGACAAGAGCATACATGCCCTAGAATTGTGTGTTTCCTCTTAAAAACCTGAAGGCAACAAGGGATTTTATATAGGAATGTGACAAATTTCTTGCAAATGAGAAAAGATATAAAATGTTGCTTTGTAAGCATTCATTTTTAGCAGAAAGGATTTTCTCACACAATAACAATACACACTGTGTTTAGAGTTGATAAAGTAAAAAGATAGCTACCAGAGAGTACTTCACTGCAGTGTCTGGAGGCTAAAGCCACGAGTATAATCTCCACCCAGTCAAAACTAAACCTCTCATTTCCAGGATGGCCACACAGATAGATTTCATTCCTCTCCTTGTGAGATTTCTTACTGTGTTGGCACACTCTTGAGACAGGCCGAATGAGAACTCACCTAAACAACCATGTCCATCTTTTTTTCTTGAACTGGAATTATCCCCAGTGCTTAGGATTAATGTACCTTAAGTCCCCTGCCTGCCCTACTCTTTCTGCCATTTTTGATTGGCAGACATTGGCTCTAGTACATTTTTTTTTTTTGTTTCCTTGCACCTACACATCCACAGTAGCCCCTTATTTTTATATCTTAGATTGTGGCCAGGTCACAGAATCTCATAGAAAGGCAAATGATAACACAAAGAATAAGGGATAAATAAAGGAGAAAAACATTTTTCAAAACCTTTGAGAGCAATGGGCTCCACTAAGAGAGTCAATTATGTACACTTGGAGGATTGCTGACTCCCCAAGGTCATTAGGTACCATTTAGTGCAGTTTTCTGAGCCAGAGTTCAGAGACCAACATCAGTCAATGAGTCCATTGTTGTTTTCTCCCAGAACATTTATTAGAGTTTATTACTGAGTAATTAGAAAAATGATTGCTTTTCATCACTGATAGCAATTATGATTACATTGCACATGGCCTCATTCTGTGCAGATGGGATGCCACATCTAGGAACTTGACTCGTAATTTTCAATTTGTTGTTAGGTACCTACCCCATGTAAAAACAAAACTATCACCAGTGGAGTATAGATATAATTCCAAGTCAGACAGAAAATGTGATAACACAAAATGCAGGGTGAAAGCAGGTAGGACTCAAATGGTTGGAAAAATAATTAGAAGAATCCAATAAGATTGGGATTAGAATGGGAAAGAGAATTCAAAATAAAATTTAAACTGGAGTAAAGGGAAAAATTATACACAATATGAGGGATATAAAGAAGGAAGAGTAATTGTGTGTGTGTGTGTGTGTGTGTGTGTGTATGTATGTGTGTGTATGTCTGTGTGTGTGTGTGTGTATACACTACACTGACACAACAACACTGTCACCTATGTTTATATAATATGTGAGTAATACTTTGAAAATATAGCCATATCCCAGTCAGCCTCTTCTAGCTGTAAACAAATATAGTGGATTAAAGGAGGTAACTTGCTTTTACAATATCAGATGTTCATTGGGTCTCCTCAATGTCAGGGAGCCATGTTACAATTTAACAATTGCACAAACTCTTTCCCTTCACATTCTGGGAGGCAAACAATGATATGGCAATAGTCTACACTGTTTTAGCAGTCTTTTAGACGCCATTAACCAAGAACTGAGAGGGTCAGTACATATAGAGGTGGGAACACCAGGCTCTTCCTGTAACAAACACCCACAAAATCTAATCCCAAGTGGTCAGTCCTAGATGTATGTACATTTATGCAAAGCGAAATGGACTCAATAGGTTATATATACATGTGTGCATATATGTATACATATCCATATACATGTATAAACACATGTAACAATAATTGCAGAAGATATCATGAATTTGGAGGGGGAGAGGGAGGGGAGAAAGTGATGTAGTCGCAGTGCTCAGGTATGTGCAGTGCTCATGTATGAAGTTGTTGAAAAAATTTACAAAGGAACCAACATTAAAAATTACAGACACAAGGACATATATGTGTATATATTGAGACTAAGGTTATATTCAACCTGCTTAAAACCAGATTCTACTTCTTTTTATTACTCTACCTGCTCCATTCTCTACACTATGTCCTCTGTAAAACCCGCTATCTGTAGGTCATGTTGAAACCCCTGTATTAAAATGTTTGTGTTCACCATGAAAGTGTTATGGTGTGTATTTTTACTTGGATTGAGTTTTATATATGAAACACACATATGCTATGTCTTTGGGGAATGCAGTGACTATTACCCTTCCAATGTGCTTATTTGGGGATGACGCACTACACCTGGCTATCACCTCCTGAACTCATGTCTCTCACCTTTGTCCTAGATACAGAAGGCTCTGTGTTGTTAGACAAGTGTCATTTTGTGTGAAAACAATATTTTTTGAGTTAATTTTTTTCTATTTTTACTTATTCATCTTATGTCCTTCTCATTGCCCTTCTCCCCATTGTCACCTCCTCCTACCATCCTTCCCCCATCCTTCCTCTCCTTCTCCTCTGAGTGGGAGGGGTCCCACTGGATATCCCTCAACCCTAGCAATCAAGTCACTGTGGGGCTAGGTACATCCTCTACCACTGGGGCCAGACAAAGAGCCATCTAGAAGAAAATATTCCATGGGCAGGCAACAGCTTTTGGGATAGCCCCGCTCCAGTTATTTGGGACTCACATAAAGACCAAGCTGCATATCTGCTACATATGTTCAGGGAGGTCTAGGTCCAGCCCATATATGCTCTTTGGTTGGTGATTCAGTCTCTGAGAGCTCCACGGCCCAGGTTAGTTGACCTTGTTGGTCTTCCTATGAAGTTCCTATTCACTGCAATCCTTCCTACTATTCTTCTATAAGATTCTCCAAGGTTCATCCACTGTTTGGTCATGTATGTCTGCATCTGTCTGAGTCAGCTGCTCGGTGGAGCCTCTAATAGAGCAGTCATGCTAGACTCTTGTCTGCAAGCATATCATACTGTCATTAATAATGTCAGGGACTGGTGCTTGTCTATAGGATGTGTCTCAAGTTGTACTGGTTATTAGCCATTTTCACAGTCTCTGCTCACCTCCCACCCTGTACTCTCATTCTTGTTGACAGGATACATTTTGGGTCAAAGGTTTTATGGGTGAGTTGGTGTCCCTATCACTTTTAAGCCAGTGTCTTAGAACCATTCTCTCTCTCTCTCTCTCTCTCTCTCTCTCTCTCTCTCTCTCTCTCTCTCAGTCTCTTGAATGTGTTCACATTTCTTTTTTTTTTTTTTAAGTCTAAAGTCATCTGTCTAGTATCATCTTCAGGAGCAACTTGATAGCTCTTTTAGATCTCATAGAAAGTTTTTTCTTTTGCTCAAGAATTTCATAAATTCATTGTTTTTAATAGCTGAGTAGTACTCTATTGTGTAAATGTACCACATTTTCTGTATCCATTACTCTGTTGAGGGACATCTGGGTTCTTTCCAGCTTCTGGCTATTATAAATAAGGCAGCTATGAACATAGTGGAGCATGTGTCCTTGTTACCAGTTGGAATATCTTCTGGGTATATGCCCAGTAGAGGTATTGCTGGATCTTTCAGTAATACTATGTCCAGTTTTCTGAGGAACTGCCAGACTGATTTCCAGAGTGGTTGTACCAGCTTGCAATCCCCCCAGCAACGAAGGAGTGTTCCTCTTTCTCCACATCCTCTCCAGCATCTGCTGTCACCTGAATTTTTGATCTTAGCCATTCTGACTGGTGTGAGGTGGAATCTCAGGGTTGTTTTGATTTGCATTTCTCTGATGATTAAGGATGCTGAACACTTTTTCAAGTGCTTCTCAGCCCTTTGGCAATCTGGAGGACATCATCCTGAGTGTGGTAACCCGATCACAAAAGAAGTTACTTGATATGCACTCACTGATAAGTGGATATTAGCCCAGAAACCTAGAATACCCAAGATACAATTTCCAAAACACAAGAAAAATCAAGAAAGACCAACACGTGGATACTTCATTCCTCCCTAGAATAGGGAATAAAATATACATGGAAGGAGGTGCAGAGACAAAGTTTGGAGCTAAGATGAAAGGATGGACCATCCAGAGAATGCCTCACCCGGGTGGTATAACACATAATCAGCCACCAAATGCAGACACTACTGCATACACCAGCAGGATATTGCTGAAAGGACCCTGATATAGCTGTCTCCTGTGAGGCTTTGACAGTCCCTGACAAATACAGAAGTGGATCCTCACAGTCATCTATGGGGCAGAACACATGGTCCCCAATGTAGGAGCTAGAGAGAGTACCCAAGAGCTGTAGGGGTCTGTAACCCTATAGATGGAACAACAATATGAACTAATCAGAACCCCCAGAACTCATGTCTCTAGCTGCATATGTATTAGAAGATGATCTAGTTGGCCATTATTGGGAAGAAAGGCCCTTGTTCTAGCAATATTTATATGCCCCAGTACAGGGGAATGCCAGGGCCAAGAAGTGGGAGTGGGTGGGTTCAGGAGCAGGGGGAGGGTATAGGGGACTTATGGGATAGCACTTGAAATGTTAATGAAGAAAATATCTAATAAAAAAATGTGAAAAAAAGGAAAGTTATTTTCTTTCACCTTCAGTCCTAATAACTTTGTTGGGTATATCAGAATGGATTTGATAGTTGTGATCTTTCTGAATTTGTGTGAGAACAATTTAAACTCTCCCTAGATCTAAATGTTTTCTTTTTCAAAACTGTTACCTCAGGGGCTAGAGCATTGGTGTAGAGATTAAGAGCATTTGTTGATTTCTTTGTAAAAGTTTAATTCCTCAAATCCACATAATGGTTTACAGCCCTCTGTAACTCCAGCTTCTGGGATCAGAATCCCTTTTATGACTTTATTTTAGGTACCAGGAATGTGGCACACATACATACATGCAAGTATCACATTCATACATGTAAATTAAAATGAATAAATCTCCTCAAATTAGATGTGACCAAGCACATTTTCATTCATAGTTCATCATCATTCTATCAACTGTGTCTTAACTCTATTAAAGCATTTATTGCATGACTTTAATTAGTTATCTACTGACTTCTAATATATATCAGACTTTATGCAACCACATATCTTGAGCTTCTTTTTCTCTTTGTGTCCACAATGCTTTGTGTTTGACAGTAATGGTAACATAATATTGCAGTGACTATATGTACATCAAATGTTTATGCCAGAAAAAGAGACCTCTACCTTTTGTAGATTCTATGACAAGATTAACAAAATGAAAAATGTAAAATTAGGTAAGGAATTAAAGGCCAGAATAAAAGAACATTTTGTTATTTTTTTCAAACACAGCTTTCTTTTGCTGTTTACCTAGGGAAATTAAAATTGATAAGTAGTATTAAAAATAAAATTCTGAGGTTAGTATTCTTCCTCAGTATACACAGTCATTTTTTTCTGTATCAGATATTTGGTGTGTGTGTGTGTGTGTGTGTGTGTGTGTGTGTGTGTGTGTGTGGTTTTGTTAATTCAAAACAAAACTTTACACTTTACCTATGAAGTTCTCTACCATTTGTCTTCATTCCTAGAATGAGATCAATGCCACTTACCTTGACACATTTCTTAAGGACAAATAAATCAATACATATTTATCTCTTGTTCAAGGAGAATTTCATTTTAATTTTAATGGCTTTTATAGAAATATACTCATTTTGTGCATTACAAGTACCCTACATTTCCCACAAGTATACATACTACATTTAGTCAGTCCAAACTCTAGCTTAGCCCTTTCACTTCCATATTTTGTATCTCATTCTGAAAAAGAATAAGGTAAGAAAATTTGACTTTTAAAAACTCTTTAATCTATCTATCTATCTATCTATCTATCTATCTATCTATCTATCTATCTACCTACCTACCTACCTGTCATCTATTGATCATCTACCAATCTATCATTGAATTGGAAGTATTTCTAGTCTACTGCCTAAGCTTAGAGGCCACTTGCCCTTCATATTGCACCAAAAATGTTGAAGATCACCATTGCTGATAGACTAAACATTTATATAAATGTTTACCACATTAAAATCGTCATCTGAGAGTATAGGATAACCTTAAATTCCTTCTCTGTGTTCTATTTTTTATTCTTCATGGAGTTTTGACGCCATCATGGAGACTTGCCAAACAATGTCAATACTCATGTAAGAAATAAGTAAACATGCAAGTAGATGTAATAACTCTAGGGCAGATGAAAACCAAGTCTCAAGGAGAATAACAAATGAACATTATAGCTTCATCGTTACCCATAAGTTTCTTTTTTTTTCCCCCCACTGTTCAAGGTTTATTTGTTTTCATTGGCATGACACTTGAGTGGTTGGCTCCATCATCCATATGCAGATCTTACGTTTTACATAATATTGCAATGCACACTACAGACACATATAATACATAAAATATTCTGTAGAACATTTATGCAAAGATATACATAATGGGCTTACACACTGGAGCCAGGTTATGACTAACTGGGAACTCGTTGGCCTAGGCATGCTTGGTGAGGGTGCACAGGAAAGCAATGCAGCAGGCTCACAGGGTAATCGCAGCCTGCACAGTTGGCAGTGTATCTTGGAGACAGTGGGACTGTCACACTAACCAGGTTACCACTACACAAGTACCACTTAGCAGCAGGGCAGAGCTGTGGGAACTGAGATGTTTCCCCATACCACCTCAACACCACTGTACTAACCACAGTTCAGATAAGAAGCGTGTGGTCTCCCTAGAAACCCTGCTACAGCCTGGACAGTGAAGTACTAGGACACTGGGAAGACTTTAGAGCAGCAGCTCCTTCTGGATTCCTCAGAGGGTATCTGCACTCTTCTTCAGGAGGGCCTCTTCCTCAGGAGTCAGTGTCACCTTCACAACATCCGAGATTCCATTTTGTCCCAGGATACATGGGACACTGAGGAAGACATCATCATTGATTCCATAAAGACCCTTAATCATGGTGGAAATGGGATGCACCCGCCTAAGGTTCTTCATTATGCTCTTGGCCAAATATGCCACAGAGAGGCTAATGGCTTTCAGCTTGATCACCTCATAGGCACTGTCCACCACCTGCTTGTGAACCTCCTTCCACTGTTCCTTGTCTGCGTCAGTGCCCAGTTCTGGGTTCAGAGACTTCACACCACTCTACACAGGCACACTGGAGTCGCCATGTTCTCCCAGGACCCAGCCATGACAGCTCAGCGGGTGAACCCCCAGCCTTTCTCCCATCAGGTAACAGAACCGAGTTGAATCCAGATTGGAACCACTTCCAATAACTCAGCTTTTGGGAAAGCCACTGATTTCCCAAGCCATGTAGATCAAGATATCCACTGGATTTGAGACAATAAGCAAGCAGCTTACAGTGTGGACCGTGCTTCACAATGTTGGGAATGATGAACTTGAAGATGTTCACGTTTTGCTGGACTAGGTTGAGTCGGCTCTCTCCCTCTTGCTCATGGGCCCCCGCTGTGATGATGACCAGCTTGGAGTTTGGAGTTACAAAATAGTCTTTGCTGGAGACAATTTTTGATGTTTTAAGGAAGAGGCTGCCATGCTGGAGATCCATCATCTCTCTCTTTAGTTTGTCTTCCATGACATCAACAAGGGCAAGCTTATCTGCCAAGTACTTTATTAAAATACTGATGGCACAAGCCATGCCAACAGCACCAACCCCAACAACTGTAATCTTTTTCTGGGGAACCTGTTCTTCTTTAAGAAGATTCACAATCAGCTGGTCCTTGAGGGTTTCTATCTTGGACTTTGAATCTTTTGAGACCGCTAATGCACGATGGGGGGGCGATGGGCGAGCAGCAGCAGCGTGACTTGGGCTCGGCGACAGTGGCTCCAGCACCACTCATAAGATTCTCTATCATAGAATTCTACTGCCTAACTTGTATGTGTTGAAGTAAGTAGAACTATTGACTTGATAACATAACACACTCCAGTACCCGACAGCTTTCTGTGTAATCTAATAAATTAATGTATCACAGTAGTGACTATGATATAAAAAGACAGAACTATCCTTTCATTTACAATGTCTATATTCCAATGTGGGAGAAAAACATCTATAAATAATACTGGTTTCTTGATTTTCAGATATTTAAGCCCTAGTCTTCTTACATTCAGTTTATAAATTATTTACTAATAATTTATCAAAATACTTATTCAGTAACAAGAGTATTAATATCAACAAGTGATTTATTTTTATTAAAATTGATATTTTTGTCAAACCAAATAGTTTGATACTCATAAAATTCCTATTTTTCCTTTCTTTTTTAAGTTCCATTTGGTTTTGAAAAAAAACAAATAGAAAAAAAAACTGTAGCAAAGACTCTTAACATTTCATGTAAAAACAAAATCCTGAAGGTTAACCTACTGCCAAAGTTTTACCTTTGACTGGCCATATATACACACATGTGTAGATATGTACATGTTTAATATATATGCACATACATATATGTTTGTTATTGTATTTATGTGGAGTGGTAAGCCCTTACCTGAACAGACCACAGTAGTATAAGAATGCACATGAAAAACTGCCCACAAACATGATAATAAAGAAAAATGACAGACAGGGAACCATGTGCTGCTCATGACACATGCTCTGTTGCGTCTCTTTAAAATAGATTCTGATTATTCTGTAAATCATCTATTTTCCTCAGTACTCATGACATGTGACTGACTATTCACATAAGATAACAATTTAAACCCTAAACATACTGAAAAAAAAGCATCAAGGTGAGACAATGATAATAAATAAATAAATAAATAAATAAATAAATAAATAAATAAAATGTTAAACAATGGATAAACAGAATACAAAGAAGCTGGAGAAGCCTTAGTGTCTAAATGCAATCTTCCTAGTGTTCATACTAACCAGTCTTCTGTTCAAACTCAAGAGACCATTGGTGAATAATGGGAAAGCTGTAGGTCCAATGTTTGTTGCAACATAATGGTGTGAAAAATGAGCTGTAAACATGCTCTTGTTTTGCAATATGAATACAAGCTAAATTGTAAAAAGGCTGTACTCTGTGGACTGTGTTCCCATTGCATGCCTTGACCACAGGCTGTGGCACTCACTGCAAACACTTTCACCAGCATCAGAAACTTCTGTTATAAGACAGAGTGCTTAAGTGCTTAGAAGACAAAAGTCAGCATTTTTATCCCTTTAGGTTTTACTTTCTAAAAACCTATCTTGATTCACCGCACATACTTAAGTACAAATGACTATTTTGTCACAGAAAGTACAATTGTATATCCTATAGGCAACTGTTATTTCTTCAGTTGCTTCAGTTTCAAAGCTTCTAGATTTTGTCCTGGAGATAATCATGTTATGATTATATAGTGACTGGATTTTCTTTCTTGACCATAACCAGACAGGCTTTGTCTGGTTATTCTTCATCAAGGCCACATCCTTGATCTAGTAAAACCTAAGAGTACAGACTTAGAAATTCATACCATTCAATTCCATGTCACTTGGGTTTGAACGAAAAAAAAAATCTTCATTGAAACAAATTTTACCTCACATCAGTAGTGACATTACATTTCATTAAGAATTACTTTTCCCTTGCTCTGAATACTAGAAGACCTACCATTATTTAAATCAAGCCTTATGTGTCACAGTTTTTCCTCATGAAACCTGTGTCCTTGTAGGAAGAGTGCATAACCAATAGTATATCTGACTGTGCACCTAGTGAAACAGCACATAACTTTTATTTTTTGCCTACGCTTGGGGCTATCTGTAAGTATCAGAGTGGATGTGTAGTCAACTAAGCAAACCCATGTTCCATACCTGTGCCTTTCATTCAGTATAAAGAACGCATTTCATTACCAACATCAGTGAACCTAAGATTACCTTTAAATGTTATCAAGTGCCTTCATGTAAAATAACCAAGCTTTTCAAGTTAAAAGTTCTCTCTGTGTACATTTAACCAGGCTTACAGCTGGAAAAATAAATTAAAGTCATTCTCAAGATATAAGAGAAAGAGAAAGAGAGAGAGAAAGAGAGAGAGACACAGAGAGAGAGAGAGAGAGAGAGAGAGAGAGAGAGAGAGACCTACTCTAATTGCTCGCCCCAGGCTCTAATTCTTTTACAGTCAGCAACAGCAGACATTTATGAGCTCAGGCAGCAAAGCAGCTCTGGACAGGGATACATTTAAAATGTGTGTTTGTAGGAAGGAAAATAGCCCCCTGGAACAAAATAAAGTTTCCTTGTTTGGAGTGTTGGGTGAAAACCAATACTGCTATAAACAGAAGTTATATTTTTTCATCTCTGAACCAGGAACATAAGGATAAAGTGTTCTTATTAGCTTCAAAGTTGAGGAAATCAGAATAAAGAGAAAGTTCTAAAAGGAGAAATAATAGAAATTATGATTATAATTCAAACTTTGAGATTTTCAAGTATACTGTGTTAACAATAACTGTATTTGTTTACCATCCCATCTTTCCTTTTTGTTCTTTCTGCTATGTTATCCAGAGTCACTTCAAATGAAAGGTTACAATGTGAGGGTCGATGGTGTATGAGTCTGTTGCAGTCTGTGCTGCCCCAGCAAAAAACAACTCCACAGGGCACAGGAGTCAGAGACTCTGAACTGCTTGAAGACTAACAGAATAAGAAAAAAACAAAACAAACAAACAAACAAACAAACTCTCAGATTCTTCCCAAATACTATGAATCATGACATCTACTGTGATTTAAACTCACTATACTAAAATAACCAATGTGATTTTCATGCTGTTATATCCTATTTGAAGTTACATCGCATGATTCTGCCTCTTCATTGTGAAACAGACTGTGCAAATACTAAGGCGGCCTGCTTCTTGTCCTTTTATCTCTTTGAGGTGTTTAAGTAGTTTCTCTTGGTAATGGAGCAAGTTCCTGGAGAGAGGATTGCTAAATGGAGGTGAGTTTTATATAACAGGCATTGGCTTCCTGCCCACTGGATTCTCCATCACAGAGTATGTTGACCTGAGTGTCCTTGCTTTGAGTTTAAGACAGAATTGTTTTCTTTGCCAGGAAAACAGAAACGCAGTTCAGGACTCTCAGCTGGACAGGAAACAAAGGGCAAATACCTCAAACAACAGGAAGCTCTCCACTCTCACCTAATCCAAACATTAGCAACTGAAATTAAGGATTGAATAGTGCTTTTACAATCAAATTAGAAACAACAAAGATCAGGGTTAATTAACTACAATAAAATAATAGAAGACTGGGATGATGCACACAGAAGGAAAACCATGTACCTACTTTTCTAGAGAGAATGTAAGTCCACCCACTATGAAAATAAATATGGAACTTTGAAAAAAAACCTATAAAACCAGATCCCCACTTGTTCTATCTCTAGAGTAAAAATGTTTGGCCAGATAAAAGGGAGAAAGAGGTAGATGGACCATGAAAAACAGGGGTTTGGCTATAATCAATATGCAATACAACTTTATAAACTTTAAAACAATAAATAAATAAATTTAAATGAAAATAAAATTCCTAGTCTAAACCACAGAAGAGGAAAAAAGCCCATTAGAAAATCAGAGCGGAGCACATGGGGCACATAAGATAAAATGCTAGAATGTAATTGAAGCATAGTTGATGGAAAATTAAGCAATACCCCCAAATACTGGGAATTTTTGGTGGCTATAATTATATGGCGATTCAAGCATTTGAAATAATATTTCTGTAATGATTACCACACCAAGGAACATTCTGAATTTACTGAAATCTGAAGAAAAATATATATCCTAATGACAGGAAAAAGCAGGAGTAACAAAAAAAAAAGAATGTTATGATTTAAAGAAAAAATAGAAGATATTATATCTCAAGAAGTTAAAAGGATAATCCAGATTAGAATTACATGCCCATTTCAGTATATATAATTCTTATTTTCAGTTTAAAAATAAAGATGAAATATGCATCCAATAAACTGAGAGAATGTCAAATGTGGGCTTTTAGCCAACATAAATAAGCATAAAGAAGAAATTGTTACAAAAAAACAAAGAAGATAGTATGAGAAGAAGCTTATGTAAATAGGTAGCAATGGATCAAAACAGTAATTAATTCTTATTATAATTACATGTCAGTCTTGTTTGATCTATAAGGGAAGGATTTGTTCCAATATCTGTTTTTAGACAATGCTTTTGTTGTTATTTTTACATATAAGAGTCAGTAAGTGCTTCTCAATGAGATAAACTTCAAAAGGAGAGGCAAATGAGATGATAAACCAGAAGGTTTTCCTGTGCAATGTTCACATCAATTGCATTTCAAATTTTTCCTACCAACTTCTAGGCAATCATTAACAGAGAAAACCTACTGCCCTGATGACAAAGAGCAACATTCCTGTTGGCAATAGTTAAAAACAAATTGTTCAATAGTCTTGATTCTTTGTTTAATTTTCTTATCAGAATCTGTACCAACACAGATTATTGATGTTATGAGTATGTTGTTTTACCCTAAAGAGAAAAGGATCCATTGATTCTCAGAAACAGAATATAAGATGAAGGTATTATTGATAAAAATGTCAATAGATACCAGGAGGGGTGTAAATCAAAGTCTTGATTCTAGAAGAATTTATCCTTACCATCAATTATAACTTGTTTCTCTTACTACTAAGGAACTAGAGAAGACTCAGCAAGCATGAGAAGCATGCTACAGGTTAGAACAATATTTAAGAACAAAAGGGTTTTATTTCTGACTAAACAAATGTGTTTTTCCTGTCCTATACACAATGTTGGTGGCTTTGCTTTGTGTGTTTAGAAATCACACAGCTACTGAGAATAATGCCAACTCATTGAGAATTTTATGTGGAATAAGAAACAGTCTTGGGGTACATACATTTGAATGTTAACACTAGACTGTTCCTTGTGCAATCATTTACCCAGTTACCCCACAACATGATTTTCACAAATCCAAGACATTCCTCCTAATTTCTAGTCATCACAATCTATCTCTGTATAAGTCTCTTTCATCTAACTATGGAACTATGTAAGGAAATAATTTTATTTTGTTGACAATATTATCTGAAAGTCAACTGTTTATCTGTTAATGTGTCTGCTTTTCTTAGTGTTTAACCGTGAGTGTCCCCTACTGCTACTCTAGTAACATATGGATTTGTACTTACCCTTCAAAGTTAAAAATATAATTTCCTTCATATTTTTTAAGTCAAGCATCATGGCTATTCTCCCATCACTAAAGCCTCAAAAAAGTACATGTTAATGGCATAATCACCAAACCATACTGAAAATACGTTTGTAAGTTGATTGGTAGGCAAGATAGTCTGTTATCTCTTGAGAAGGTTAACAGCCAGAAGGGACCAAGTAAGGAAGCTTCAATCCCACTTGGGAAGGAGAAGAAAGCAATCACATAAGGCAGAGGGAGGGAGGGGTCTGAGTGAGAGAAGGGAGTAGGAGCGGAAAAGGGGAACATGCTCAGATATTGGGGGGGGAGCAGGAAAGAATCCCTGAGGGACAGCAGAATCAATGGAAATATGCAAACTTAGGGGCATGGGTGGGAGGTGGGGGAAGTACCAGAGATCTGGGAGGTGAAAGACTCTCAGGACTCAAAGGGAGGGACCTTAGATGAAATGCTCTATAGTGGGGAGAGGGAACTTGTAGAGTCCACCTCCAGTAGAAAGACAGGGCATCAAGTGGAATGATGGAGTTGCCATCCCACAGTCAAAAACTCTTACCCAGAATTGCTCTTGTCTGAAAGAACTGCAAGGACAAAAATGGAGAAGAGACTGAGGGAAAAGAGGTCCAATGACCAGCCCAACTTGTGATTCATCTCCAAGGCCTGACATTATTACTGATATTATGGTGGGCTTACAGACAGGAGCCTCCTAACATGACTGTCCTCTGAGAGGCCCAACAAGCAGCTGACTGTGACAGATACAGATACTTACACCCAACCAGTGGACTTAAGTCTGTGCTCTCTGCAGTTGAATTAGGCTGGAAGAAGCTGAGGAAGAGACCAACCCCACAGGAAGACCAACAGACCGGTATTCCTGAGATCTCTCAGACACTGAGCCACCAACAGCTAGCATACACCAGCTGGTATGAGCCCCCTGACACATATACAGCAGAAGACTGCCTGGTCTGGCCTCAGTGAAAGAAGATGAGCTCCTTGAGACATTTGAGGCCCCAGGGAGTAGGAGAGGCCTAGATGGGATGAAGTGGGGTTGGGGACATCCCCTTGGAGATAGAGAGGAGGAATGGGATGAGGAGCAGTCAGAGGGCAGACAGAGGGGGTAATGACTAGATTGCAAAAAATAAGAGTAATAAAAAAATAGTTTAGCAGAAATTTTAAAAAGGAAAGGAAAGACACTGGAGAGATGCCTACAGGGGTTAAAAGCTTACTATTCTTGCAGAAGATTGAAGATCGGGACTTGGTTTCGAGCATCCATATCAGGATGTTCAGGTCTAGTTCTAACTCCAGTTTCAGGGAATCTGACTCCCTTTGGCACCTGGAAATACTGAGGAACAATAGGAAGGAAGGAATGATAGAATAGTAAAAGGGAGAAGGGAGAGAAGAAAAGAGGAAGAAGATTTAAAAGGGAAATATAAGAAATGGGACAGTTATATGGGCTAGGAGAGCATACAGTATTTATATATTCACTCAAAACATATGAAAACTTCAGTTTTTCCCATAATAAAAATGTAAGTAAAATATCATTATAAAACTAAACTAGGAAAATAACTACTGCTTTTAGAAGGACATTTCCCTGGTGTGTTAGTCAGGGTTTCTATTCCTGCACAAACTTCATGACCAAGAAGCACTTGGGGAGGAAAGGGTTTATTCAGCTTACTCTTCCACATTGCTGTTCATCACCAAAGGAAGTCAGGACTGGAACTCAAACAGGTCAGGAAGAAGGAGCTGATGCAGAGGCCATGGAGAGATACTCTTTACTGGCTTGCTTCCCCTGGCTTGCTCAGCCTGCTCTCTTATAGAACCCAAGACTACCAGCCCAGAGATAGTCCCACCCACAAGGGGCCTTTCCCCCTTGATCAGTAATTGAGAAAATGCCTTGCAGTTGGATCTCATGGAGACATTTCCTCAACTGAAGCTCCTTTCTCCGTGATAACTCCAGCTGTGTCAAGTTGACACAAAACTAGCCGGTATACCTGGTGATATCACTATGAAGAAAAGACAAAGACAGTGATATTTCAAGCTTTTCTTCAGAAAAAAGCCTGACAGGTAGGTGGTCTCTAGTTTAAGAGTAGGAGCCCACTATCTGCTGACAGATTAGTTACGCACAGGGCAGAAAGAGGGGATGTGGGAAGAACAATGGAAAGTGTCCGTTTACGGCACAGAGTTGGTCATTATTAGGGGGCAACAGAAATGGTGACTTAACCAACGGAGGATGATGGATCTATATTTCTGGCCATTGCTGCGGAGTGATAGGAAGCAAGAGCAGAAATTTTGAGAAATATGTCATTTAGTTTGGAAAACAAATTACTGTAGTTTCAGGAAGTGTCATAGCTGAAACAAGATGTGGGAGCTTCATTAACACTCCCAAAATAAGGAGAAACGGTATATTTAAAAAATAAGCTAGAAATAAAGATGAAGTAGGTTACTAACATGTTTTCAAGAGGCACCGAGATATGACAAGCACTTTAGAATACCAGGTTCTGAACTTAAGAGGAGCTCTAGCCAGACCTCATGGACATTAGGCATAGAGGAAGGTATGTTGGGGGGGAGGGTTCTTTTATTCATTTCTCAATCAACCCTTTAAAATGAACATCAATATAATCATTCTTATTCAGTCATAAGCTTCTAGCAGTCTAGTAACTGGAATTTTTACAGACATTCTGAAGAGATGTTGTCTAGAAAAAGTAGGAAAAAGAGCATCTTTTCTTCTTATAATTAACCTATTTTTTTAATGGAATCACCTGAAAATAAGTCCAATCATTGCTCTCTAAGAGAAGCAATTATCTAACAAATTATCATTTCTAATGCTCATGTGATGGATGCATACATAAGATTTCAACGAGTTGATAAAACTATTTAGTTCTAGGAGTTGAGATTTACTATAAATCTTAGCTTTTCATTTTGTTTTTCTAAGGTACACGCTCAGATGATTTTTAGTCCCTGAGGGCCAAATTCAACCATCAGTTATCCTTGCATGGCTCCCATTGACTTCAATGACTCCCATTGACTACTATGGATGAAAGCCAAGTTCCACTGAGGGTGTGTGTTCATGCATTTCTATTTGAAGTTAGTGGGGGTGACATATATATCCCAGGGCAGAACTTGGCCCAAGGAATCTATACTAAGAGCATGCAAGAGAGTGGAAAAAATATCGCCACTACAAAAGGAAACCAAATGTTAATGACAACTCTCTAAAAATGATCTAGGAACTAAGCCTTCTGAATGAAATACAGAAACATGGTCATGCCATGACTGCACTGCTAGAAGCTGTAAACAATTAGAATTCATATAAAATATATGTTGTAATAGATTCTTTTCTTAGCTAATTCTCACGCAGATATGGTCTGCCTTGCTGTTTCAAGCTTTGCTTTTTTTTCTTCTATTAGAATGCTAGTCTGATTATGAACTATCTTCAGTTCTCACTATTTCTTTAACTAATATTCATGTTTGTTTGTTTTACATAATCTTTAATGTAATACTAAAAGTACTTGTTTGTTTTACAGCTCTCTTCTTTTTATTTTTCCACTAGTTGTACAATTTTGGATTCTCATTAGTGGAGGATATGAATCATGTAGTAATTACTACAGTAATGGGAAATACAATAGTAAAAACTTATTTTTATCTATGTCTGTCAGAAGCCATCCCCAGGTGGATACAATCCAAGGATATATGTATTACTAATTTGTATAAACAAAGAACAGGATGAACTTCTTTCTACTATCTTAGTCATTGTCCATCGCTTTGTCATGTAATTACGACTAGGCCCAGCAATTTCTCATTGCCAGCACTCCTGTGGCTCTGAGGCTATTCTTCCCAGCCATGAGTATCTCAGAGATAGTGACTATTCTCATATTGTTATCACCATAGATTAGTTTAAGTCTTCTGTGTTTATCAAGGTCTCCTGTCTTTATGTCCCTTTCTGTAAGAAGACCTCTGGTTAGAGTTTTAGACTTTACCTGTCTTTTTTAACTTTGGCTCCTAGAAACTAGAAAATAAACAACTTTCAAAGAAAAAAGTTGTGTGTGGGCAGTTAAGAAAGCCAGACTCATTGACAATGTATCCTCATCTCCACAATTTTAGCTTCTTAAGGTCTGGCTTCCCTCGTATTCTGAATTACAAGGTCCCTGAAACAAAACATCTGAATTCTGGTTTTGTCCTTGAACTCTTGGGTCACTGCTGGGAGACAACAGACTTAAGACAAGTAATAGTGGACCCTTGAGCCAGTGCAGTGGCCTTTCCTTTTCTTTAGAATCTTAGTTCCTCAAATATGGATACCTTGATTGTCCTCCAAGGTGACAAAATTTTCATGGCTTTAGTTTACAAACCTCTCCAACTATTTTCAGTGGGCATGTTGACTTGTGATAAGCCACTGCTTCATCTCCGAAAGTTCCTCTTCACCTTACATGTAATAGTCTTAGCACTCTCTCTGTTGAAATAAATATTTACAATATTGTTTACCCAAGTCTTCTCTCAGTCTTACCATGTCATTCTTTGCTATATTAACATCTGTTATTTGACTTGATCCATAGCTTTCAGAATTAAATTTTTAGCTGCATATCTCCTTTACTAACCTTAGCCATGTTGCCTTCTTGACTATTACTAAGGTAGGATCAAAATTTACTGTACTGATCATGACAGCTCTATACATCTCTGTAGAGCTCAGAATCTGTTAAACATACTTTATCAAATGTTATGCATCCTGATTTAGTGTGTGCTGTTGTAGTCTATTGTATCTTTTTAACCCTAACCCTAACCTTAACCGTCATCATCACACAAAACCATAAGCTCCCTTTGGCTATTTGGCCTATCTGCTTTATTCACAGTTCATGTTTACTTAATTAAGAATGACACTGTATAAGTGAGAATAATTAATAACTATTTCTAGCCCAAGAACACATTAAATACAACCTACAGGCCTGGCTGCTCTAGGAAATGCAACTATACCAGAGGTATTTATGATAAATATGAAATAGTTCTTAGAAAATTTCTTCAATTATTTATTAGTAATTCACTATTTGTCCCCAAGACTATACAATTATCAGAATAATATTAATTTTCATGCTTATTTATTATAAAATTATTCAGTTGTAAGTGACACAGTGAAAATCACATATGGGATAAGCTTAACCTACCAGCACATTTACAATATAATCATCACAATCAAGATTCTTCAAAATTCCAACATCTCTAAAATCTCACTGGACCATGCTAATCCCTACCTGTCTCTTCCCTCATCCTCTGGTAACTATTTACTTGTTCTGTGTTCTTATTGTGAGTTTAATTTCTCTTAACACCATATATTTGAGAAAGTCAGCATGTTTTGAAATACATCCATATCATTACATATGTTAATAATTCATCCTTGTTAATTACTGAATGAAATTCTAGAGCATTAATGTGCCAGCAATTTGTTGATATAACTATTAATGAACACATCAACTTAGACTGGTACAGTTCCAGAAAAAGCTATGGACATATGCTTTCAGTACAGAGAGAACTGCAAAATCTAGATCTTACAGATTTATGGATAGCTTTTTGCATTGTAAGTAAAGGAAGCATGCTATTTTCCTCTATTGGAGATCTTTATTCACCAATGGAAAGTCTGGCTTGAAGTTCTATATCCATGATTTTTTTTCAGGTTCTTTACTAACTTTATTCAAATGGAGGAATTACTTATCATATATATATATATATATATATATATATATATATATATATATATATATATATATATATACACACACACACACACATACATACACATGGGTGGGAGGAAGAGGAGAGTGAGAGTTAGGATATTTACAGCACTTAATGTCTAAAGAAAGTGTAAAGTAAATAAGATAATATTTTCATCATCCTTCTTTTCTTCTCTCTCTCTCTCTCTCTCTCTCTCTCACACACACACACACACACACACACACACACACACAGTTATTTAAAATGTTGATAAACACACGCCTTTAAATTCACATTAGGTTAAAAAAAAGGTACAAAATAGATATGGTATTATGTCACTGTAATTCCAAATTTTCAGAAACTGAGACAGGAGGACTGCTGTAAGTTCTAGGCTACTCCCAGATTCATAGCAAGTTCTAGGTAGAACTTAAAGAGATTCTTATTTTCTTATTTTGTCTTATCTTTCCTTTCTCTCTTTAAAACTCAGTGATTTGTTTTTAAGTAGTTTTGTTATACAGTGATTAAAGGTTGTGCTGATACATATAAAACTTTTTCTGGCATGTCACATTTTTTTCTATGAATAACGTCTTCCTGTAAATATCTAAAACAACAGTGATTTATCTCAGAGCTAACTTTTTTTATAATGTATCTTTTTAAAAAGCAATTAAATTGTTAAAATATTGAAATTGAAAAGTATGAATAAATAAGTATATTAAAAACTAAGAGAGAATGATTAACTTACATTTTCTATTTAAGATATTAAAGCTAAATAATTTTCTTTAATTTGTGATCAAAATTGAATATTATCATAAATAACATGAAGAGATGTTTTATGGAAAATGGCAAGCATAGGCTTATACCACAAATGTGAACAGTTCTGAAAGAACAGACATTTCTTGGCAACTTAAATTAAGCTCACCTCTCAGCAAACATACAATTTCTAACTATATGCAAATGAATTCTAGTTTGAGAAATAACAGCCTATAAAAAACACAAAGACTTGATTCCTATTAATATCTGACTATAACTGGCTGTCTCCCAGTTTTTCAAATAAAGCCAACTTTCAAATTCAAAGTGTATTCTGCCAGTAACTCTTGTTTTATTGTTACATGTCGTCCATGTTTTATGATTTTAAAATTCCTCATCCACCTTCCATATGAAAAGTCACATCAAATAATTTGTTTTCATTATAAGATTTTCAATAAATATCTGTGGCAAATGGATTTCCATGAATAAGTCTGTCTTTGCCACAATTCCTCCTATGTCTCCCAAATACAGGGCAAAGTTTGCAAGGAATTCCAGGACTTTTGAAACATAAACTGTAGTGATTCTATTTCCTTTCCTTCTTAATCACCACCTGCTTATCCATCTTTACTTAAGGTTGATCAACACTCACTATCTTCAGAAGTGTAAATTTAATTCTGGACTACAAATATTTGTGTGTGGATAGCCTGTGGCTATGGAAGGAGGCAGAAGCAATAGCCTGTGTCCTGGAATCTTACATATTTTACACTTTAATTAATGAATTAATGAATCTAGAAACTTCTAGAATAATTTTATTATAGGAACTGTTGCCCAGAGAAGTGAAGAATGCTATGCAATATGTCAGCAAATAACCCCAGACCAGGAACCAGACACAATGACAGAAGTATTTTTCCTAAAGCTGTTTATGTGCATAAAGAATTGATTTTTCTTTCTATTTATTAACATTATGTTATGACAGTGATTTAGTTTCAAAATGGTGAAAATTTAACATGAAATGTCAACTATAAAATGCAAGATGGTGGTGGATAAAAAACAAAGAAACTGAATCCAGAGAAGTACCTCATTTAAAGAGGTAGTATCCAGACATGGAGAAGCAGATAAAATGCTCCACTTTCTGAATTTAGTAGCAAAGCATTTTGTGGGGTTCTGATAGTTTCTGGCCATTTTGAAAGTCAAGAAGTTAATTATCAAAGTTAATGAGAAGACAATGAGTTGGGGGCCAAGCTTGGAAGATAATGGCCTAGATTACAGGCAAAGTTCTAAGACCATATTTTTTCTCCATAAACCAGATTGAATTGTTCCAAATTCAAGTGTATAGTCAAGTTGTAATCATCAATGTAGTTATTTTCAAATAGGGCTTTGGGGATATATTTAAGCTTAAAAGAATTCTTAAGTGCAGGACTATAACCCAGTAAGATTTTTATAAAGAAGAGGAATGTTCATACATATTTATATCAAAGTCAAATAGAGCATTTAGCAGAATCAAACCAGGCTACCACCCTTATCTCTGATTGCAGCCTCCAGTACTTTAGAAAATATGTTTCTATAGCCTAGTATTCTCAGTCTATAGAACTCTGTTGTAGCAATCTAAGGAAACTCGAGCCCTTTCTTCTTCTAAATTTATTGACTTGAACAATTTAACTTCATGTCGTAGTCTGGCATTTTGGACTAATTCAGGCTTTCTCCATCTTTTTAATTGGAAGAATATCTAAGGTGACTCTCAATGATCAGAAAACCTGCTGCAAAGGCAATTGTTTTGAGAATCATCATCAGTACAGTGACACTAATCAATTGTGGTGTTATTAATCCAAATGATTCTTTCCTGCCTTTTTGAGTAGAGATAGTTCTTCATACATATCTATTTAGTAATCATTTCAGTATACTCCTTTTGGGTAATAGTCCATGCCATGTAGGCTACACTTGAACATAAGTCAGCAGCATGGCTGTGGAAACTACAACTCTGCCTTTTAAAATTTCAATTTCATTTCATAGTAATATCCAAACAGCTATGAAAATCTTATTTCTTGGCCTAGTCGGTCATCAATGGGAAGAGAGGCCCTTGTTTCTGTGAAGGCTCTATGCCCAAATGTAGGAGAATGCCAGGCCCAGGAAGCAGTAGTGAGTGAGTTGGTGATCAGGGAGAGGGGAGAAGGCATAGGGGGTTTTGGAGATGAAACCAGGAAAGGGGATAACATTTGAAATGTAAATAAAGAAAATACATAATAAAAAAAGTTATATGAAAAAAATCGTATCCTTAATTTTCCTTTTGCTAGGTCTTACTTGATGCATCCTATTATAGAGAGTGCACATAAAAATGACTTGCTCCTTCATATTTGAAATAGAAAGTTAGATTGTAGTCAACTTTTCCTGTGGAAAAAGAGAGTGGATAGGCAGGTTGTTAAACATCGCTTAACATTCTTTAAATAAAGTTTTCCTTTTTATAAGTTAGGAAAACATAATTCATTTCTTCTACATGACTGGCTAAAGTTGAAATAGGATTTTGTTTCTTAAAAGTAGGCTCACTGGGTTTAATTTGTATAAATGTCATAAATTGACTTTAATTAGTACAATTTACAATATGAAAACATTTGAACAGTGTTGAACAGTAAGGTTACTAAACATGTCAAAGGAATATAAACAGAAATACAGTTTGACACAATTTTATAGACTCATATATGCACTAAAAGTACTGTATTTCTTGCAAAGGTAACTATACAAGTGCTACATGACCGATGACTTCTGAGATCAGTACCCAAATGCCCCACACCAAGTGAAAAAGGGAAAGCTATATCTTTGCTCAACTTTAACACTCACCTTATGTTTCTATTAAACAAAGTAAGTGATTAATAGAATGTAGGATTTCATCAATAAGTGAGGAAAAAAAACACAGAGAAATTTAACAAAATTGCAGGAAGTACAAAAGCTTCCCAAGGCGTTCTTCTGGCCTAAAGTGTCCTTACTTTACATTGTCAGAGTCAGGGTTATGAAAGCAGACTGACCACTGCACAGAGAATTTCCTTCTCAAGAAGGAAAAGGTTGTGCTTTTGTTTGTTGGTTTGGTTTTTAAGTGGATTTTTGGTGGTGGTGGTGGCTGTTTACCAAGAGAGGTTTATTGTTTTGTTTTGGGATTTTTATTCTCTTTTGAAAGTCCATGGGTAGCATATTCAATGACAGGGAGGTAGTGCCCCTTTTGCGCATCCTGCAATTTGGTTTCTATGATTTAGAAATGATCTCTCCTATGCCATATACACACTGAATAGGAAATTGGCATTTAGGACACTGACCTGTTTACAGGTCTTTAGCAGCACTTTTTAAACAACTGTTGATGAAATATTCCAAGCAAACCTACCATTCTCCCTGCTTCTATGGTGTGGTATCTAAGAATTTCAGAATTTTTCTTTCCAACTAGAATAGTCACTTGTAGAGTAAAGTAGATTTACAGGACAACCAAACATAGTAAGTACAACGGGAAAGGTGATATAATGTTTTAATTTCTTTAGTAATTCATTTCATATAATATGTTCTTTCACTTTCTGAACTCCAAATTTTTCCTCACCTTCCTATCTACTCAATAACATAGGCTCTCTCTCTCTCTCTCTCTCTCTCTCTCTCTCTCTCTCTCTCAAACAAAACCCAAGAAAATCCCACAAAATGAAAATCAAAACAAGCAAGCAAAACAAACAAACAGACAAACAGTAAGAAAAAAATGCAAAAACAAAACACGATGTCCACAACAAAATAAAAACAAATAAACAAAAACATTGAGTCTGTTTTGTGTTGACCAAGTATTTTTGGGCATGGAGCCTAGCCTGTAGTATGATTGGTATACATACTGAGGCTTTAATAAAGCAGACTTCCCCTTTACCAAATGGTATTCATTGCTTATAGTTTCTCAGTTAGGGGTAGTACTCTGTGTCTACCTCCCCTTCTCAATGTCAAGACCACATCTGACTTAAACCTGTGCAAGCCTTGTACATGCTGCCTCAGTCTCTTTGAGTTCATAGGTACATCAATCCTGCTGTATATGGAATACTGCTTCCTTGAAGTAATCCGTTTGCAACTTTGGCTCTTCCAGTCTTTCCCTTTCCTTTCCCTCATAGATGACTGAGCCTTAGGGGAGGGGCTCTGAGGAAGTCATCTCATTTACAACAGAATGCTCCCAAGTTTCTCACTTTCTACGTATTTGTCCAATTGTGGGTCTCTGTTAATTTCCATCTACTACAAGAAGAAGCTTCTCTGGTGTGGGTTCAGCGAGGTGACGTGTGGTTATGACAGTATTTCATCAAGAGCCATTTATTACTACGTTCTTTTATCAGAATAATAGTACCAGGTTTCTCCCTAGGCTTATAACCTATGTAGTCTCCGGTTTTCAGCCACTTTAGCAGTGTCACATATGCTTCGATTTCATGGAGTGAGCCTTTCATTCAGCAAAATTCTGATTGGTTACTCCCATATCTTTTAAACCACTGCTACACCAGTATATCTCATAAGCAGGTCCTTATTGTAAATCGCAGGATTAGAAATTGGTAAGATTAATTAGATATCTTGTCTGGCAGTGTGTACAGTGCCTTCTAGCATTATGAACACTAGTCAGTGAGGAGAACGTTTCTAGTTAGGTATCAGCTCAGTGTCTCCATGCTATGGAGTGTTTTACAAAGGCAGTCTCAAGATGAGGTACCCTGCAAAATGAAGCAAGGATCAGAGGGCCAGGGTTCAAAGGAGGAAGTTAGCACTATCTCAGAAGATACCAGGTGTTTTGTATCTAATAACTATGATCAAAAATTAATAACTTCTGAGTATATCATCACACTCTAAGGCAGGTTCCATGCTCAGAGTAGTTTATATTCTTTGTCTTATTGATTGATTTTCTTCTTCTACCTCCCCTTTTGATATGTTTGTCTCTTTACTTTTTTTTTTTTTTTTGCTTTTTGTCCTGTTTGTTGTTTTTGTTTTTGAGATGAGAGAAAACAAACAAACCCATGCCGTTGGGTTAGTCAGGAGTAGGGAAGGATGCAGGAGGACTTGAAAGATAAAGAACGTGATCAAAGTGGAATGCATACATTTGAAAGTAATTTTAATTTATAATTTTCCTTTTATATCTAGTTTAATACAGTTGCTAAATATGGATTTTCACAACTGTAGGTGATGATGCTGTATAGAATATGGCCATAAGGCAATAAGAAGTGTGGCAGCTCCCTCTAACTTCACTTCTTTATTAGTTTCTGTCGATAAAAAAAGGGGGGGTGGTTAAGAGAACAATCTGCTATTTCAGTGAAGAAGGAAGCCCCTCAAAACAATAAAGGAAGTGGTGGTCTCTGAGTCTGCAGCTTATAAAGAATTAAGAGTAAGCTTTGTCTGTCTTTATCTATCCTAAGTTGAGGGGAGAGAACATCCAGTGTGTGATAACAGATTTTCACTCCTCTCTCACCTCACCTTCCCATCAATGCCTTTTGAAATTTCCTGAAGCATTTTATAGACAGGGGATTCCCAATTGTCCAATCCCAGAGTTATTTCCCAAATACTATTTTACTGAAGCCACCTTCTTATTTGACACTCTAATCTCTTTTAAAATTTAAAACTTCCTTCATTTCCCAGATACCATACTCATTTTCTTATCCAGTTCTTCTAGAATCCTCCAGGTCTTGTTCCGCTGTTCACAGTTTTACTGTTAACCACTCCCATGACTTCTGCATCCTGGTACTTTCTTCATTCTATATAGATTTGATATGATTTCTTCTTTTTTACTTTATCACACAGAAAAGGAAGAAAAGCAAAAGGCCATTGCAGAGGGCGTTGGCTTGAGTCTAGCAGTCATCACTGTTGAACCGTCTAGGAAAGATAACACTGTTATTAGTGTTCACACAGGCTTCTTCCATGTTGGCATACCTGAGCAGTTGCATCAGATTCATCCATGCTCCTTTGCAGAGGGAGAATTCTGAGTCATGTTGAGAGAATTATATAAGGGAATGAAAGCTATATAATCCAGTACCAAGAACAATAAATAAGAAAAACAAAGACCCTTTCCCATGGCTTCTTTCTGCTCCAAAGCATGTATGACCATGCTACCTACTGTCCGTATTATCTAATTCATGTGTTATTTTTCATGTTTGAAGTAGTGTGAAAATTATTAATGGTATCCTGTGTTAGTAGATCATTGAATCCCATCACTACATAAAATTCAGTTACAAACAAATACATCCAAATTGATTTCTATTTTGTCAAAGTTCAAATAGTAGCAAGCATTTTATAAGTCCTACCTCTGTCTGCAGCACATATGTTTCTGCTAGGCCTGTACCCAGGAATAAAAGTAGACTGTCTACTATATTTTTTGCTACATATATTTGTTTAAGTATTATCAGCCTTTATATAACACACAAAAATGACAAAAATAAAACGAAAACATATTAAATATGAGAAAATGTGATCATATCCCCTCCATATTTAAATCCTATACTTTAGAATAAAGGCAGTAAGCTTCAACTAAAGTATAGTGGGTTTTTTTGTTTTGTTTGTTTGTTTGTTAGTTTGTTTGTTTTTGGTCTTTTTCTGCTTGGCTTTATCCCCTCTGCCTCTCCCTTCTCCAGTTTTCCGTTGTATCTGATTCTGTCTTCAAGCTCTTTATTTGTGTGTCAGTTATCCCCCCACTTATTTGTGTGTCAATTATCCCCCCACTGCACTATTATTTATCCCCTGCTTCATCCAAACAACTTATTTTAACCAGACCTCCCTTTCCCAAGGCATCTGCAGCTGTCTTTCTGAATATACGAAAGTCCATCATGTTCTGGAAATGTCTTTTATTTTACCAACCAGAATGTACTATACTCAACTTGTATTTCTGTGAGGTCTTTGAGGATGGAAATTGTCTAATTTACTAACATAGCTATAGGACATAGCTGAGAGCAAGCATAAAGTATATAGCCAATAAATATTCATTGTATAAATGAATAAACTTAAATTCTGAAACCTGGGCTTTAGTGCCAGGCCTGATCCTCATCACCTGCCTGAGCTTTGATGAATTGCTTATCTTGTGTGAGGCTCTGTTTTCTTACTTGCCAAAGAGAGAGACAGTAATATTCATTCAGCAGACTGAAGTTTTTAGGATCAGATGAGACAACACAATTACCTTATATATACACCTCATAAATGCATGTATATGCCATGAGATTCAAGAAATGGGCCTTTTTTCCTTTGGCTTTTGTATGTTTTGAAATAGTTTCAATTGATATTTTATTTGATTTGGATCTGCTTTGTAAGTCTTAAAAGTCCTGGTGTATTTATGACAAACATGCTTAAATGTATAGTTATGAGAGTTAGATCCTCAAGTATTCTGTTTACTGGTAGAATATAAATTTAGACCATTCCTAATTTAGAATACATAACATAGATTTTTTTTTTAAGCTGAAACTGCTTTTATTTGAACTAAACCTTTCATTATGTGTGGTATGCTATAGTATACCTTGGGAGAAATCAAGATTCATGCAACATGATACAGCTGAAGAGCACGACACTACGTAAAAAGTCCATTTGGCCCCATACATTACCCGAAATGTAATCACAGCTCCGGTCTGCATTTTTAATATAGGTGAAGTGCCCATTAAAACAAATATGTTTATATCATAGAAGTTATTTGTTGTTTACTTATTGTTTGAGTTGATTTTTACATATTCAGAGTAAATGCAGCTCCATTTTACTAGAAGTAACCTAACTAGTACAGAATGGAGGCACCAGGCACAGATGCAGGGCAGATACCAGAAGAATGGGAAACGATGGAGGTATTGTACAGCACTAGAAGGTACACGGGTGAAATGCAGCCAAAGCAGACATTTGGCAAGTATGTACAACCTACAAACAGGCCCAAAACTCAGAGTAGAATTCTTGGTGACTGGTGACGTCGTGCTGCTAGCACATGGCTAGGGTTTAATGTGCAGGATGCTACATTTCTGTTCTTTCCTGGTCATTCAGAATAAGGACTTGATATCGTTACACAAAGAAGATACTATGATTTCCAGGGCTACACAGAGAAACCTTGTCTCAAAAAAAAAAAAAAAAAAAAAAAAAAAGAAAGAAGTCTCACCCTCCAAGAGCCCATACTGCTCTTGCATTGGAACCAACTTTCGTTTCCAGAACCCATACCAGGCACCACACTGAGACAGTGCTTGGTTACAGATAATTTTAATTATTATAGCCTTTGCTCTGGGTTAGCTATGCTACGATCCCCTCCTGGTTTCCTTTTTGTTCTGCCCATCTTTGCTCAAGGAGGTGACCAATAGAAGACAGTTTCTTCCTCTACAGTTTGCCTTCTTGGCACACTTGGTAGGCACTACTATCTCCCTCCTGGGAAAGGATGCGCATGTCAATTTCTTTTTCTTTTTCTTTTTCTTTTTCTTTTTCTTTTTCTTTTTCTTTTCTTTTCTTTTCTAATCTTTCTTTCTTTCTTTCTTTCTTTCTTTCTTTCTTTCTTTCTTTCTTTCTTTCTTTTTTTTGGTTTTTCAAGACAGGGTTTCTCTGTATAGCCCTGGCTGTCCTGGAACTCACTTTGTAGACCAGGCTGGCCTCGAACTCAGAAATCCTCCTGCCTCTGCCTCCTGAGTGCTGGGATTAAAGGCGTGTGCTACCACGCCACTCAGTCTCTTCTACCTGCCCTAAACTTAGTGGCTAATCCCCATCTAGCCCCTGCCAAACATCCACCTGTGGTAGTGGCCTCAGGCCCCAGCTCCTCCTGAGACCTCACATGGCTGATGCATTGTTCTCAAAGCATGGCTGAAACCTTCTCTCTTTCCTCTGTCCCTCTCCTGCCTCCAGGGTCTACCTTTTGCCCAACGATTGTATCACAGCTTTCTTTACTGACAAATCCAGAACCAATTGGGGAACTAGATATTAGCATCAGTCCATCCCCTTACAGTGCTTAGCAAATTTAAATTTCTTAGTTTGCTTCCTTAAAACATCTTCTGTATCAGGATCCAAAGAATGAAATCGTTACAAACTACTCTAAAAACATAGGAAAGGGGAACAGAAATAATTTTTTGTGTATGAAGGCTAAGAACTGAATTGGCAATATGGATCAACTCTAACAGCAGGTAAGCAGGAAACTAACCCTAAGCTTCCAATACAAAGGCAGAAGATTTCATTCCTGGAGGAAGCTGGAGTCCTGGGGGAGCTTTTCCGCAAGGAACCAGCATCACAAATATTCCAATTCTGGCTCCCATCAGGACAAACCACTATCCATAATCCCCAGGACACTACCTGACAAGGAGAAAAGGAGCCTGAAGGGTCTCACGCTCCTCTGGTAAGAGCAGAGTGGTAGGGGTCTAAAGAATGAATAAAAACTATTCCCTAACCTTGAACAACAGTGTCCCCTATCCCATACCTGTCCATGCTGGCAATCATTCCCAGTCTGCTGTAAGATAAAATATGATTCCTCCCTTCTGAATTCCGGTCACCTCTTTCATTCTGCCATTGCATGAGAGATATTGAAATGCACAAGGTAAGACCTGCGAACATTTTGAATGAATAAATAAATGAGTGAATTCACGCTTACCATTGCTGTACTATTCATCTCCACTTTCATGCTGATGCTTTAAAAAGAACTTCAAACTCTTGGACACTGAGGCTTGACCCATAATGGAAACCAAATAGACCCTTGGGCCTAATTCCTGAATGTTATAGTCAAATTCCTGTAATACTTTAACAGTTCATTTTCATGCTATTAATTTATAAGCATGCTATGTACAAGGGGAATTCCAAGGAGAAAGTACAGATTTTTAAATTCCTAAAGTATTTGTTAAATAATAATAACCTTCATCACTTATGAAAACTTTAAGAACAATGGCTGAAGAATACTATGTTCTCTTCCTATTAGAAAATGACAGGTATAGGTTTAATATTAGTCTTTAATGATATCTTATTACAAGATCATGTGATCTTGTAAAACTATTTTCTTCCTTTTTTCAGTGTTGATGATCAAATCGGTCTGAATTGAGAGAGCTGTGGTATTGAGACCTACCTCATTGCAGCTCAATATTTTCCTGCTTAGATAAGAAAACAGAAATTCATATCAAATGTAAAGTTCTTTTTACAAATTAATTTAGACAGTTAATGCTTTCATATTGTGAAGAAATATCCTGTAAGTTTTTGGTAGTGAACATTCATGTTACTAAGACATGGCTGAAGTATAGTGCTCTTTTGGCCCCAAGACCTTGTCAAGCAAACATTTCTCAAACTGAGCATACCGAAGGGCTGTGGAGACAATGCTGAGCTCACATACTTTGGGGAAATTACTGACTAAAAGTTAATAATTGGAGCCCATGAAACAGCTCAGTGGGTAGGCACCTATTGCCAAACCTGATGTCCTGAGTTCTATCTCTTCAGCATTCTTGAGCATACATGGTAGAAGGAAAGAACCAACTCTAACTTCCATATGTATATATGTTTGTCTTTGGATTCACACACACACACACACACACACACACACACACACACACACTCACACTAATGTAAAAAATGAATAAAAAATCTCTTTTAAAGAAATTTTTATGGTCATTAATGTTTGAAGAAGAAACTAAGACAGAAAACAGAAAAATAAAACTTTTTTTAGCACATTATTCTTGCAATGTGAGAAAATCAACATAAGATAAACAATACATTGTAAATTAAAGAAAATTATTACACAAGTATGAAGCTTCTTATGTAAATAAATTAATAAGTAGGAAAATCACTAGAAATTAAGGACTAATTAAAAGAAAGTGCTTTGTCATATATTTTTAGCTCATTGAATTTTTTTTTCAAAATGAGGTACTTCAAATACAAGATCACTTAATGTTTGAACTTGGTAAATTGAATATTTTAATGAGAGTGTAGTGGTTTGAATATTTTGACCCCCACGCTCATTTATTTGAATAATCTTGGTCCAGGAAGTGGCACTATTAGGAGGTGTGGCCTTGCTGAAGGAAGTGTGTCACTGTGGGGGTGGGCCTTGAGAAACCTTCCTTCTAGCTGCCTAGGAGCCAGTCTTCTTTTAGCAGCCTTTAGATGAAGACATAGAACTCTTGGCTCCTCCTGTGTCATGCCTGCCTGGATGCTGCCATGTTTCTGCTTTGATGATAATGAATTGAACCTCTGAACCCATAAGCCAGACCCAATTAAATGTTGTCCTTTATAAGAATTCTTGTTCATGCTATCTCTTCAAGGCAATAAAACCCAAACTAAGACAGATAGAAAGCTGGTCTCAGCGAATAACTGTAGTTTCGGTTGATTTTCATATTTATAACTACAAACTATGAAAGCACATGAGGATCATATTTTATCTATAAAGAGTATACCCTAGATCAGCCAAACTAGAGGGAATGAAATGTCTCTGAAGGATTACATTAGTGAGCTCATATTTATGAAATCACTATAACTGTTGCATTCAACAAAGTAGCAGATGAACCAGTCACTCACGTACCCAATGTCCTACTTTGAAGAAGGATGAGTGGGTGCAACTATGTAACACTACTCAAACTTTTTTCACTTTGGAGTATGAAGTGGACATTTCTGGTTTCTTTCGAAACTCAGTAGTATCACGTAATGTTTTTCTGGAAACTGTCTCATGAGAGGATGTTTTGCTGAAGCAGACATGTTAGAGGGCATGCCATATTTGGCTGAGTCAAAGCTCAAAAGGGTACATAGTATTTGGAAAGATTATAAAGGAAACCCAATAAAGTAAGAGGTCACTCTTGCATCTCAATGTTGTACAATGCTTCACTGGTCTTTGGTGGCCTTAGCTGGTCTTTGCTGCTCTTTGCTGGCTTATCTGTTCTTCACTGGCCATGAAATGCTTTTCTTGTCACTCTTTGTCGCTGGTCTCCTGAGTCATCACTGGTCTTCACTTCATAAAAAGAAAAGGCACCAACTCAAGAAGAAGGAAGACCAAAGTGTGGATACATTTTTCCTTCTTAGAATGGGTAACAAAATACTCATGGAAGGAGTTACAAAGACAAAGTTCAGAGCTGAGAGTAAAGGAAGGACCATCCAGAGACTGTCTCACCTGGGGATCCATCCCATATCCAACCACTAAACCCAGACACTATTACATATGCCTGCAAGATTTTGCTCACCGGACCCTGATATAGCTATCTCTTGTGAGGTTATGCCAGTGCCTGGAAAATACAGAAGTGGATGCTCACAGCCATCTATTGCATGGAACACGGGGCCCCTAAAGAAGGAGCTAGAGAAAGTACCCAGGAGCTAAAGTGGTCGGCAACCCTATAGGAGGATCAACAATATGAATTAACCAGTACTCCTGAAAATTGTGTTTCTAGTTGCATATGTAGCAGAAGATGGCCTAGTCGGCCATCAATGGGAGGAGAGGTCCTTGGTCTTGTGAAGATCATATGCCCCAGTACAGAGGAATGCCAAGGCCAGGAAGTGTGAGTGGGTGGGTTGGGGAGCAGAACAGGAGGAGTCTATAGGGGACGTTCAGGATAGCATTTGAAATGTAAATGAAAAAAATACCTAATTTTAAGAAAAGATTGCTCAAATGCATTATTTTCCATCTTCTGGTATCTTAACAAAAAGCATAAAGTTAGATGTTCAAGTTTTGTTATTATATATCAACTTTTGTTTTGGGGAATTTCCCTGGTACTGATAATTGAGCTTCAAATCTCATTCATTAAAGGCAAAAACTCTACTAAAAAGGTATATTCTTAGTCCATTTTGGAACATGGTCCTTTTTATATTTCAGAAATTGGTCTTTAACATGCAAAATTCTTACTCCAGCCTCCTGGGTAGCTGGGATAACAGGAATGGGCCCTCTCTACAAAAATTTTAATATAGCAACATGGCTGCTCTGGCAAGGGAGTATACTCATCTAATGACTTCTAGGTCTATGTGATCCAACTAGATTGCAGACATTCTATACACGTTTAATCCCTCTTAGGCCCTGGAATACAGACATACTCTTAGGCCCTGATTACATACCTTTAATCCCAAACAATGTAGGTAAGACTAGTTTGCTAGAAGCAAGCAGCCATGTTTGAATGGGACATCTAATTGAGGGGCAGACAAAGTGACAAATCAGAGGAAGATTTGAAAGAATGAATCAGAGACAGGATGGGCTAAGCTCTTACAAGAACAGAGAGAAAGAGAGGCTACTTAAGAGCAGTGCAGGGGGAGAGCTGAGTAGAATTCAGCTTAGTTGGGTGCAGTTCAGTTGAATGGAGCTTAGTTCAATTGCATGCAGTTGAGTTCAGCTGACATTCAGTTAACAAAGTCAGTGCAGTCAGTGTAGTTAAGTACCTGGAATTCACAGGTGGTTTTCTAAGTAGAGCAATTCATTGAGAAGCCAAGAGAAGCTAGTTTGAATCAGTAAGCTTAGAAAGAAGTTTTGAGCCAGAACAGCTGGGTTGAACCAGACACCCAGATTCAGAAAAGAACTAGAAAGGGTGAGCTTACTCAGCAGTTAGTCTTGGAGGCTGAAAACTTTTTAGGACTAGTTTAACAGACAAAGGCTATAAGCTGAAGCCTAAATGTTTTGGCTTGGAGAAGATTAGATTATACAGACTCTAGAAGCTTCCAAGTCTAGGTCTAGGGATAGTTAGATAGAAACATTCTGGGCTTAGCCCAAGCTATGTATTCACTTTTTTGCATCCAGCTCTCATCTCATCGCTTCATCTGAGGAAATAAAACTGACGTTTCCAGCCACTCTACCAGCTCATTCTAGTGGTGCTAAGATGACTGGATGAGTGAAGGAACATAAAGAATAAGTGATTGGAGGGCGGAAAGGTGACTCAGGGTTAAGAAAGCTTCCCGCTCTTCAGAAGACCTGAGTTTGGTTCCCATAACTCATGTGATATATGGTTCATCATCCACTTGTCATTTCCAAGATATCTGATAACTTTTTCTGGTCTCTGCAGGCACTGCTACAAAGTGACACAAACTCACTTAAACACACACTCACATAAACAGAGACATACATATGCACATAAGCACATACAAGTGCACACATACCCACATACACATATATACTCACATAAATACACACACTCACATAAACACACACACACACACACACCACATACACACACATAAACACACAGTCACATAAATGTATAATTTTAATTTTTTTTTAAAAAGGATACATGTTTAATAAAAGTAGTCATTGTATTTCTGCAATGATGAAAACTAAAACTAATGTAACTTAAGAAGAAAAACCATCACCAAATATAGTAAGAACTGACAGCTAAGTTATTTCTCCATGTAAACATATATTTCCATATTATAAGTGGGGTGAGTAACATCTTATATACAGGGTACTGATGGGAGGATTGACTTTCAATCTTCTATGAAATCATTCATCTATAGGTTAACAGCAGTGCTCTGGAGTCTGGGATATTAGCACTTGAAATAACTTTCCTGAAATCTTATTGAGCCCGTGAAACGTTCTTAGCAATAATCAAAGGATGTGAACATACCTTATTAGTAGAGTATTTTCCTAGAATGTGAGAGTCTCTGGGCATAATCCCCAAATTACCAGTAGTAGTAGCAATAGTAGTTGTAGTAGCAGTAGTAGATTCAAGACATAGTCAAGAGTAACGTACTGGTTGCATATAAGGAAGTAACAGCTGGGTGCAGTAGTGCTCACGTGCAACCTGAGATGCTTGGATGGATAACAGAAGAAGCTGCTTGAATACAGACATTGGAGGCCAGTGTGACCAGCAAGGCAAAGCCCTCTCTCATTAAAGGGAAGAAAGTAACAATTCATTGCTGTAATGTTCTAATGGTAATTACAAGTTTAACTCTTAACAATGCCATAGTTGTAACATGGTGACATTTCACAATAGTTACAGAACACATATTTCTTATTAAATTCACACTAACTTATTTTAGCTAAAGATTACTGTAGCAGCAAATCTCCTTTTTCAAAAAAAAAAAACACCCAAATTCATAGATCTTTCTGTGTTTGAATTAAAAAAAATTATTTGAATTGATGGTGAAAATATAAATTCAGCTATATACTGTTTACAAGAGACACATGTAAGTCAAAATAGGATAAAAAATGATACCTTAAATTTTTATCTTTATGATAGTATTAGAAAAAGTATAAATAGATATAAAATGTATATAACTATTAAAACCAAAATAAAAGCAAAACAAATGAAAGGATCAATAATCATAATATTTTTATTAAAATTTGTTGCAGGAAATATTAAAAAATGAACCAGCATGTTCCCCTCCTTGTGCCTCATGGGGTGGGCAGGCCACATTCTAGCAGGCAATGCCGACCTGTTTTTATCTTGTGGAGACTCTCCTGAAACATCTCCACACAGCTTGCTAAGTTCCCACTGGTGGGTCGCTACCACACCAAGCCCATGCTTCAACTCCCCCACGGTCTCTGTGCTGGACCTCAGGCAACCCCACGCTTTGCTGCTGTACCTTTCTGACCTGAATCCAGATGAGCTGCAGTGTGAAGGAAAACTACAACTCAAGCTTAGTTCAGAAACAACGGTAACTCAATCACTGGGTACAACAACTAAAATCCTAACTTGTAAACCTTATTAAATCTAAATCCTCCAGTGTAGAATCCTAACAGAACAGCCATTGAAACTGGGAGACACTCATAATTACGTCTTGTCCTCACACTATCCCTGTTCAAAAAGCCCAAACTCTCTCCTGCCTCCTCTCTCCTCTCTCCAACCGGAAGTCCCTCCTACTCGCCCAGTGTTTTATTCATTAGGGGACTGGTTCACAAGAAGTCACCAGAGTATGACTCACTCCTTGTACACAACTCCTCCCCCCCGGGACAGCAGAATTAGCATCAACATACAAACAGCACCAGGCCCATCCACAACAAAACTTGCAATGCACAATAAAGACACCGCAGTGACAGACCCCAGAATTATTGGTTGCAAGGCAGCTGCAATGCTCTAAATGGATATTCCTATGTAAGGGGTTACATAAAAACAAAAATTAAAGAGCAACAACTAGTGAATTTGATTATATGATAGAAGCTTAAAATGTTTAAAGCATTCTTCAAATATATCACACATAAATATTTGTAAAACATTAAAAATTCTCAGTAAATTTCAAATATTAAAAGTTTTAAATAAATTTGAACCATTATGCAGATATATTCATATATAAAAGCAATATAAAGAGCATAATATTTAATGTTATTTTGATAAACTTCAATGAAATAAACCTAAAACACTGCACTTTTTATAATAGAAAGAAAGTAAGGTCAAGGTATATGGAAGTTAGTCATGGCAGCTCCCATCTGTAATCCTAGCTCTCAGTAGATTGTAGTGAGTTTGATGCCAGCTTGGACCACATAATAAGTTCCATTTCAGTCTGAGATACAAAGTAGTAACTCTGTCTTAAACAAAATATAGATAGATATATAGACAGACAGGCAAGTAGGCAGGCAGACAGAGAGGCAAATAGACAGACAAACTAGAAATATGATAAAAGATCAAAGCTATATTAAAAGTATTTTGAAGGTAGGATCCAAAGTTGCAGCTTGGTGGTAGAAAACTTTCAAACATGTGCAAGGGCTCCAGAAATGCAGAAAAAAAAATACGATTCTTTTCTTTTAAAATAGATTAAGTATCAACTAGAAAGGTGGAACATTTAAAAAATTATTTCAGGAATTAAGTGCTACAGGCAAAACCTAAAGTCCATTACTTAGGGAGAGAAAAGGAAATACTTACAAAATAAGTAAATAGAAAGAGTATTAGTTGTCAAAGCAAATATAATAAAGTAAAACAAGATTAAATTTCTTTCAAATTCTATTTAGACATTAAAAAATACCACAAATAATATTATGAGCAGTCAGAAAATGTTATTATAAAAATGCCTTTTCAATTCTCAGGACTATATCTTACTTATTTTATTAAAATCATAACATATCTATAACCTAAGACCTCACAGGTACATAAAACACTTACAAACACTTACATATTAAATTCAAAGCTAGCCATTCATTCAAGAATTTATAT
This sequence comes from Mus minutoides, assembly GCA_902729485.2. Lineage (NCBI taxonomy): Eukaryota > Metazoa > Chordata > Mammalia > Rodentia > Muridae > Mus > Mus minutoides. The sequence goes on from LR749793.1 coordinate 600,334, forward strand.
AGTTGTGTGCCCATTGACTGAAAGAAAATGTATTGTGTTCGGTGAATATTATGATTCCCATTTCAGTATTGTGTTCAATGAATATTATACTTCCTATTTAATTTCCTAGGGATGAAATACTTTGTATGTGTCTGTTGAGAACTAAAAGGGGGGCCCTGGGGAAGAGGGGGAAAGGCAAGACCCACACCCCGCCAGAGTTCCACCTATTCTCTGGTCAGTCAGGATTGGGAGGGCTGCTATCTACCTTCTACTCATCCCCAGGTGGGCATTCAAGCCTCTGACCCACTTTTCAGGGGGTGGCTAAGGGGCAGCCCTACCTGGGATTCCTGGAGCTACTTTGCTAAAGCCACTGGGGTTATGGGAGAGAGTGATGAGGGAAGAGAGGTTCCCAACACTGGCAAGAGTTAGCACAGCAGATCTTGACTGGAGCACAGGAAGGCCTTCTAACAGGAGATTAGAAACAGCTCATTAGAAGAAAGCTGTCCCATCCTCCAAGCTCAGTGGGTCTTGATGAGCAGAGACATTCTATGGTTTTAGAGATTTATTGTAGAAAGGCAGGGGGAAAGAGAGAAGGTTGAAGAAGGTTGAAAAGAGAGAGAGAGGGGAGAGGGGAGAGGGGAGAGGGGAGAGGGGAGAGGGGAGGAGAGGAGAGGACAGGGGAGGAGAGGAGAGGAGAGGGGAGAAAGGGGGTGAGAGTGAGGGGTAAGAAGTAAGAGGAGAATAGTGAGAGAGTAAGAGATAAAAGAGCAAGCAGGGGCTGAACAGCCCTTTTAATGGTCTTTATTGTTGCTAGGTAACTGGGGAGGAGTTTAGCCTGAAGTTCAGAAGCTTGGGCCATTGCCTACTTGACTTCTAGCCATGCTTCTCTTGTGGGGGCTGTGGCGGTAACTTAGGCAGGAGCCAGAGTTCCAGGAGCATAAGGGAACGCCTACTGTGTTATGTAGGTGAATTATCACCATTGGGGTTCAGACCTCAGCTCAACTGGAGACCAGCCTGTCTGTGCATAGCCCAATGCCCCACATGTGTAAAGACTTTTAATATGGAGAAAATTCTAATAGTTTCATGAAAGTAATAAAATATGACTGAAATTTAAGAAAGAAGAGCAAATTGTTACATATATGTCCAAACACACACACTATGAACAACCTCATTTATATAAAATTTGGTAACACTAGTGTGATAGCAGGCTTAATTAAGACTAAGAGCTCACTGTATTGAAATGAAATGTCTTCTAAGGATTCAAATATGATGATTCAGCACTAGGTCCTTGGTCTATGACTTTGGGATCCTGGAGCCTTGGTTTAGTGCTACCATTGTATATATCTGGCGTTGAACAAATATAATCAAGTTCACCTTGTGCCTTGAGTTTCCTCAACAGATCTTAAAGAGTCATGTATAAATGCTGACCTGTTTTACAGTATAATTGACATTATATTTACTATTATCTTTTAGTATTTTAATTTATAAGCTGGGAGAATATCTTCTTTTTATTGTAGGACAGAAATCTGTATAATTACTCCACTATTTTGCTTTGTGTGGTTTGGATTAGAACTCTAAGAAAAGAAATAAAGGAATGAAAGGGCCCGTGTGCATAACATAAGAAGAAATGTGTTCCATTTCTGTAGATTGAAGAAAGCTTTTCCTTGAGGTGATGATCATCAGGAACAAAGGCTTTTCTGGGAAATCTGAGGCTCTGGGCTTCTTGTATTTGGTTTATGACACTTGGATTTGGTTGTATTATCTCTTGTGGTAGAAAAATTTTGTCAGCTACTATTTGTGGCAGCTCACAACCAAGATGGAAATAAATGGTACCCATTCTATTATCTAAAATTTTGTCATGGATACAGTAATAGAATCACCACACTAATGTAAAGAGATGCTGTTTATTAAAGAAATATGGCAAGGTGAGATCAGAGATGAGCTAGTGCAGGTCATTCTTCAGTCTACCCGACACGAACGATGTCCAGTCGGCTCTCTTCACTTCAAAACACAAATATCAAAGCCTGTGTTTTATCCTCATTGTCTAGAATACCTTTGCTTCAATACTTACTTTGAAGCATGAAATGAGGATCAAATTATCCTTTCGGTTATTACAAACAGTTGTGCAAAGGAAACAGTTTCTATAGTCTGGACTCTCCCCCTCACCCCTACCAACAGACACACCTTAAACCCACTAAGACATAAGTAGTTTTAAAATCCTATGGTATGTTATATAACCTGATCCAGTAACAACAACAACAAATAATTCCCAGACTTTGATTAAATACTACAGTGTGATTAATTACTACAGTGCTCACCATTGTATCATTGCTCACCAGTATTACAATCATGGAAAGCTACAGTATAGTCACAGAAAGACAGTGGCCAGGGCCCTGGAAGTCTCTCCTAATGAACAAAACTGACCAGGAAGTGAAGAAATGCAACGTCATACATTTCTGCCCACCAGCTATCAGCCATCTGCAGTTTACACCACTGCACCTCTCACTTTGTGTTTCTGGTGCTAAATGTCTCAAAACTAAAACATAGCAGCTGAATGCGATTTTTCTTGGGGGGAGGATATCATTGAAAACAGCGGAACCTCTGCAAATGTTAAGATTTTTATTCATAAGAAGATTATTTTCTGAAGCCTGGGATGCTTACATTCCTAAATCTGAAAAAGGAACTATATAAAAAATTACTTCCAAAATTAGTATTCTTTCACAAGAATAAATATATATATATATATTTATCTTTCATATATATGGGGCTAGAGGAAATGGCTCAGTGCTCAAGAGTCCTAGTTGCCCTTCCAGAGACCCTGCATTCAAGCCCCAGTATTCACAGGGTGGCTCACAGTTGTCTATAAGCCAAACTTCCAAGGGCTCTGAGATTTGCTTCTGGTCTCCTCAGTTATCAGGTATGCATATGATACATCGATATATACACAGACAAAGCACCCATATACATAAAACAACATTAAAATAATAAAATAACATAAGCTCAAATAATATTATTGCATATATTTATGGAGTTTAATTAGCTTTTTAATTGAACATGTGACTAGCACCATATTTAAAAACAACAACAAAAATATTTTCTTTTAAAATTTGCCCTTATTTTTTCAGTTTTAAAATTTCCTGCAAGATTTTAAATCAATATTCTATGAAAAATTTTGGAATTGGTAATATCATCCTAGATTCTTATTAATAAGAGAAGCAAGATAATGTTCTTTGTAACATTCTGACAACGGGGTCTTGTCCACACAACTTTTTAAAGTGAGATACATTCTCAATTTCAATTTATTTTATACCAAAATACATAAATGTCTCAGCCCAAATATTTTTACAAGCATTGCCTCCTTTTCAATTATATATACTACCTTCCTTCAACAATTTTTTTAATCAAAAAAACTTATCAAATAAACCACCTCTGTTTATAATTTCTGTACAAGTTCACCAAATTTAGAAGCAAAAAGAATGTTGTAGGTTTGGTTCCTTTTTTCTAACAATACACAATCTAAAAAATTATCCAAATCAATGATTCCTTCCTGTGAGTCATTTACTAAAAAATGATTTTATAATTTCAAAACCATATTGTCTATACTCTTTTGTATCTTATTCTGCAGTTTAATTTGTTCAGCTCATTTGCCTGTTTCTTCCTATTTCCCAAAGACACTTTAACAGCTGCAATGTAAAAAGCTTCACCTAGAAGTTTGCATTTATTGAATAGTTTGCTTACATTTATTGAATAGCATGTTCACAAATCTTCAGTTGGTGTTGATAAAAGCATTACTGAAGTTTGGCAGCCTCACAAAATTTACATATTTTTGAATGCTAGTAAATATGAAAAGCAAAGATCAGGTCCTGAGGATGCCACAGGCATGTGCCGGGTGTGCTGGGTCAAAGCACAGCTTTGGTGCTGAACCTTGCCTTCCACCTTGCTTGAGATGAAGGTTTCTCCTTTCACTGCTCTTCACGGCTGCATGCCAAGCTAGCTGGCCCACAAGCTCCAACAGGTTTCCTTGGGTCCTCTTGCCATCTCAGAGTAGTGGCATTATGGTTATGGACACACCCCATTACACCTGAATTTTGCATGGATTCTGGGGACAAGCTATCTATCACTCTAGCCTTAAATTTGTTTCTGAATGTCACAGTAGCTTTATCATAAAACCATGTAATTCCAAACATATAAGTGCAAAACACTGATAAAGTTTAAGAATCCTGTAGCTTCTAGATTTCAGCTGGTAGAATATCATGATTTCTTTTGAGGAAATTATAAACTCTTCATATCATGTTGTGTTTTGGATAAGAAATGTCCTCCATAGACTTGAACACTTACTCTTTTGGTTCCCTTGTTATTTGGAAAGGTTATGGGACCTTTTAGGAATTCAGGCTTGTTGGAGGAAATATGTCACTAGAAGTAGATTTGGGAGGATTTATAGCCTGACTTCATGTTTTCTCTGTTTCCTGTGTGCAGTAGGACATGACCAGGCAGCTTCCTGTCCGTGCTGTATGATTGCATGCCCTACCAGCCATTACAGACTTTAGCTCTCTAGAACCATAAACCAGAATAAACTCTTCCTTGCATTGCTTTTGACCAGGGCGTTTTATCACAGCTATAGAAAAGTAACTAACACATATCATTGCCAATTCCAAGCACATTGCTCCTCTATAGATTCTTTTGATGAGAATGCCATTAACTATGGTAACATAATTCCCCAGGATATCTGTCAAATCTATTCCCAGAAAAATAAATATATCAGACTTAACCTTAACATCTCCAATGGTCTCTGATGCTTCACTTTAGATAATTAAGTTTAAAGTCTCACTTTGTTTGTTTGTTTGTTTGTTTGTTTGTTTTGGGTTTTTGAGACAGGGTTTCTCTGTGTAGTCCTGGCTGTCCTGAAACTCAATCTGCAGACCAGGCAGGCCTCAAACTCAGAAATCCACCTGCCTCTGCCTCCCAAATGCTGGGATTAAAGGCATGTGTCACCACATTGATGACTACTATGGCATGGGGCAGAGGAAAGAGAAAACACTGGAATTAGGTGATTTTCAGTTTGAAGCATTTGCTGATGCCTGCTCATGCTTTGAGGTTGAGAAGGTCTGCTAGTCAATGAAGCCACATGTTCTATCTATGCTTCCTGCTTCACACGTGCACTAAAGTACTAAGTTTCAAATGAGCAAATTTAACATAAATGAGCAGTTCTAAGCAAAAATTCATACTTAAAAGAACAAGATGATATCTCAGTGTTAATAGTTGCTTGTGTAATGGTGTCCTTTTTTTTGGCATGAGCTCCCTAAAATAACCTTTGAGGTTGACACTGCTAGACTTCTAGCAGATTTTTGTGTCCTAATTTTGACATGCTCTGTAACAGCACAATTCCTTTGTATTCTATACAAATAGAGTCCTGCTTTGAGAAAAGAGCATGTGCCTTCCATTTTCTGAGATCACTGATTATAGAAGAATTTATGGTAAATTTCAAAGAGTATTTCCAAGAAATAAGATAAATAGCTATAGAAGTATGATTGCTAGATGAAGGCATTGCCAGTGCAAGAACATTCAAATTACTCTTCTGTGTACTTTATAATGGACTGTTAAGTCTAATTTCCATACAATGGGAAAGCTATAATTTCTTAAACTCTTCAAGGATGCTCTCCTGTCAAATACAGGAGGGTCTGAGCATCTACCTCTAGATAGGCACATACCTGTCTGCTAGATGAAACCACCGATGAGAGCAATGCTTAAAATGTCTTTCACTACCACAAAACAAAAATTAGGTGGTCATATCATAGCTCTTTGCCTTACTCACGCTTATTAAATCTAAGCTATTCTTCATTAACTTATAGTACATCTCATACTTATTAACAATGAGAAAATTATGGGATATTTCTCATTACCTTCTAGTATATGTGTATCTCATACCAATAACCAATGAGAAAATGATGAACTATTGTTCATTATCTTATATTCTATGTGTATCTCATTCCTATTACCAATAAGAACATGACAGAAGCTGAAAATAAAGTAGAAATTTAGCAGACCCTTTCTGACTTATTTTTATATAAGTAGTAGTAAAAAATACCTGGATTAAAAAAATAAAATAATTGTATGCAAATGTATTGAGGGGGACCAAATGACCACAAGCCAGAATAATATCATACAAACTAGGGTGGAAAATAACACTTAATAGATTCAAGAGTCTAATGGTATCAGATACTCAAGACCATTTTTTTTTGGGGGGGGGGGTTCGAGACAGGGTTTCTCTGTGTAGCCCTGGCTGTACTGGAACTCACTCTGTAGGCCAGGCTGGCCTCGAACTCAGAAATCTGACTGCCTCTGCCTCCCAAGTGCTGGGATTAAAGGCATGTACTACCATGCCGGGCAAGACCATTTTCTTAAGCCAGCCCTTAAAGTATTTTGCTACAAATATATATATATATATATATATATATATATATATATATATATATATACATATATATATATATATAGAGAGAGAGAGAGAGACAGAGAGAGAGAGAGAGAGACAGAGAGAGAGAGACAGAGAGACAGACAGAGAGAGACAGAGAGAGACAGAGGGAGGTGAGAGAGTTTGCATAGATTATCTTTGGGAAACATAGAGTTTTCAAAAATAATTTCCATGATATCATGGCTCCATCACTCTTTAGGAAGTTATACCATTTCTTTACCATGGTTGTTTTCAAAACCGTTCCCAATTCTTTACCAAAGCAGCCACTCTGAACGATAACAACAGGCAAGCACCTTGAGGGTACAGCTTTGTGAGTAGAACTTCACCCTGGATTTGGCAGGTTGGACCATAGCTTTAACCAGGCCTTCTCCCTCAGCTTTTTGTCTTGTGCCATTCAACAGCCCTGAGAGTAGCCAAAGCCACAGGAATGTCAGGGTGATTATTGGCCAATGTCAAACTTATTTTAGAGTAGAGGCCCTTTAAGTTCAGGAGACAGATTTACCTTTCTTACAGGCTTAATAGAATTAACCAAATCAGCACTTCCTGTTAAGGGCAGGCTGCACAGTCACCAAGCTAGCTATATCATTAAGAAAGCACATGTGTTTAAAATAAAAATGTTTCTAAAAGTGTGTCTCAAATACCTACTCGTCTGGCATACGTTTTGACTTTTGATTGCTGTCGAGCTGTGATGACTTTAATCTTATACTTTGAAACACTCTCCATATCTCTCCTTTCCTCTGTCAGTTATCAAATAGAAGTTTTTCTAATAAGGAAAGAAATATAATATACTCAAAATATACTTGAGGGTCAAGCTAGCAACGAGTTGGTCTTTCCATATAGAACATTTGCATTCTATGTAGGTCCTACTCTTCTCCCCTCCTTCTAAGCAAGAAATAGTAGCCTCCTTACAGTTCCCAGTTCAGGGTTTGTCATACTTTACTGGGGCACTAACTCCAGAAATTTCAGTTCACACTTCATTCCCAAGTTATCTATCCCACTGGAGAAATGGGTATCTTTTTCTTCGTGTGAGGAATTTCAAACCTTGTAAGTAAGTAGAGCTGGGATGGCCTGGTTGCTGTCTCAGTAGCAGGAAAATGAGATGTGAGATAGCTTTTTTCTTGTTTTTCATCTATCAATGGTTTAATATATAGTATATATTGTATATATGTATAATATATACTTGTAAAAAATATCCTCGTATAACACACTGGAACAGTGGTATGTGCAATTTGTTGATCAGGATTGTTCAATCAAAAGATGTTCTATAGAAAAGTTAAATGAACCAAATCCTGTTGTCTGCCTGATTACTTCTGGGGGTGTCAGATACCGATGTACCAAAAAAGACGAGTGAGGGCAAAGTGGAGCCGCGGACAAATAGGTTCCAAATTTCTTATATACAGCCTGGGGTGCTGGGAGTGTTGCAGCTCTTAAAGGAGAATTGAGGAGGTTTAGGTGGCCTGTGTGGGGAGCCAGGTCCTGTATCTCTCATCCTCTACTGTTGCAGTGGCCATGTTACAGCTCAGTAAACATAGCCCATCTCAGGCCATCCTTGATGAAATAACTTATATGCTTTATTTGATGTGGGCTACGACTATATAAACCTTGAGGAGTGGAGTGGGATTTAAGGAGTAGATGTTTCCCATTGGCTGACATCTGAGATATTAGTGATGTTCTATTTGCATGGGGAAGGACGCCAAGTGCTACTTTACATGACCTACTACCTGTGGTCTTCTCAGTGGAGTGTCATGGTTACATATTCCAAAGAAGATACAGAGACAGGTAGAAAGTGGCTCTACCCCTGTCTATTTCAGATCTCAGAGATTCCGGGGTCTGAGCTCACTGAACCTTGCCTGTCTTATGCCTGTCTGGTGACATGGACTATTTGTTCTACATCCAAGTGTAAATTTAGAATGATTATGCAAATTAAAATTAGTCTCAGAGCATGATTGTATATAGCTTTCAGAGCTTTCAGAGCTGAAAGCATGTATAGCATGTCAAAATTAGAGGTATTTTTTTTAGGTGTATAGCTGTACTTTTAAATGTTAAAAGTGCATGGGAGTCTAGCCTATAAAGAATTCAAACCACAGTTACCCACTCATGATCCTCCACTAACTCTCCAAGATATATTCTGTCATGACACCGCTTTCTCTCTATTGTTCTTAGTTATTATCCACCTACAGTTTTCTGAGAGGATGGGGTAGAAGCCCTATGAATTTATTCATGGTTGTCCTTAGGTTCATTTTGTTGCCTTTGTCTGTGGCTGTCTTTTGGGGTATATAGTTAGGCCCACTCTGTTCTTACATCACACTTAGTCTTCACTTCCATCATTCTTAGCAGCAGCATTTCAAGGGTCTTGATAGAGAAAAGACAAAGATACTTCAAGGCACTTAAATCAGTACTTTGTTCTACATAACTGATGAGCAATCATAAACTCAGACTTTTAAGATGAGAAGCTAAAGTTTGACAATGTAGTATCCCTAGTTAACTGAGGTTTGTGTACTCAGATCATCTGAGAATGTCATTGAGATGAGGCTACATCACCACACTTGTAATCTGATCATCTCAAGGACCTTTATCCACTGGGGAGTCACCATGGGACTATGTACCTACCTGCTGGACTTTCCATGTCAGTGTGTTATTTCATAATTTTACTTCCAATTTCCTATGGGTTTCTAACTTATTCTTAAAATTCATGTAACTTCTCTCTCCTCCGTTTTCTCCTCAGAGCTTCCTGATATAAGCCATAGCTCTTTTGATCTCCTACTTATAAATTCTGCCAGATATCTAAAGATTTAAGAAACTATCAGGCTATGGAAAGCACTGGGGTGAGTTGCTGCTTTGATTCGCTTCAAATTTGTGTGTTTGTTTTTTTGTTTTCTTTGCATGTTTGTCAATTGTTTGTCTTACAATGGTGGAAGACATTTCTTTGCAATACAATTTTAGTTCTTCACAAACATCCATAACCATACAGAAAGGGAGACTGATTTCTTCTTCCTGCTTCCTGCTTGTTTTTTGCCCTTGTGTTATATAGAGGATGAGAGAATCTGGCTAAGAAAAAAATGTGTCTGGAATGTTCACATCAACACTGCAATATAGTTATACAGTAGGAAGATATACTAAATCTATAAAAGTTTTACACCAAACAACTGACAGACATAGAAATATTTTTATATACCCTTTACTCGATAATACAGATTAAAACATCAAAGTACAATTTAAGGTATTTAAAATAGTAACAAAATGCAGAAAAAAACATGATGACTGATAGTACCAATATAGTCACAGGAAGGCTTGTTTATGACATGTATTCCCTGTTAATTATAATCTCATTTTCATTATTGTGAAGGTCAGCTACAAAGGCAGCCACATAGATTATTAGCAAACTTATTAAGAAACGAAGACCAAAGCTACAAACCAGAAAAAAAAAAAAAGGCCTTTAAGTTAGATTGAACTTGCCCTACTATATTAGCGACATGAATAGCAATAGAAATGCTAGGCCAGAATCTTTATAATCGTTAGCAAGGAAGGCTTCTTCTGCAATTTATTCACACTTCTAACCTGTGAAGTAATCAAATCCTTTCTCTTTTGCTTCATATCTGTCAAAATAGTCTTTCATCTTGGGCTTTCAAGCAACAATAAAAAGTTACCAGAATCAATGTACACATTCCTTGTTTCATTATGCAATTTTTTAGCGATTTAATATGAATTCAATAATATAAGATATAAAATCTAGCCATAATACCATCCTCGGCTCTTACTATATGGGTGTATTTGCGTCTTCTGCATGTTCTATTTGTGAAGGCGCACCAGAATTAGGAAATTGTTAAAGATTTCTTTTTCTTTTATTATTTGACTTTTAAAATTAAAATAAAATTACATCATTTCATGATGGTTTCTCTCTTCCTTACAACCCTTCACAAGTCCTATTCTAGCCCCAGTTCCTCCCAAATTCATAGCCTCTTTTTCCTTATGTAATACTACTATATGAAAGTAGATAATTAAATATATAATTACAATCTGATGAGTCCACTTAGTGTTGCTTGTAGGTATATGCTTTCTGCGCTGAGCACTTGGTATTGAAAAGCCAACTGGGGACTTATCTGAGGGAAATACTCTCACAGCAGTTGTGAATGTCCTCAACCCTTTATCTATCAGCTTTGCCATATTTCCCCCTTCCACGTTAGTGATCTTTTGGTACTATCACTATTCTAGTCTTGTTTAGGCAGTCTTATGGTTGAGACTTCGTGGGTGTCAGTTTCTAGGAGACACAATCTCACAGCAGACTTCCCAGTTCTCTGCCTCTCACAGTCTCTTTATATCATCTTCCATAATGTTCCTTGAGCCTTAGGCATGAGAGTTACATCATAGCTGTGCCTCTGGAGCAGGGCTCCTCATCAGTTGGTCTCTGCAATTTGACCAGCTGTGGGTAGCTGTAATGATCTTCCTCTGCTGCAAAGAGAAATTTCTTTTCTGAAGGGTGAACTTTCATGCTTGATATTTGTGTTGTTACCAAAGGCAACAGGAGAATAGGGTCCAGCAGAAACAGCTGGTATCACATCACATGGGATCCTAGAAAGCCAGTCATTAACCTAGCAAAGACAGTGAGAGTTAATGTAACCCCACAAATCTTTCTAAGAAGAGTTTCTCTTGTGTGTGTATACACACACAGAGAAACACACACACACACACACACACACACACACACACACACACACACACCTAACCAACCAACCAACCAACCAACAAACAAACAAACAAAACCCAAAATCCTGCACTCTTTTCAACCAACAGGATAAAACAAAAACAAAGCTAAGTCATCTGACTAGTTTTCATTTCTTTGTATTCTGAGATTATTGACCAACTTTTTTCTCTTGAATATGATATAACATTATAATAGAACATAATCTCTTAAAATACTGTTTTTTTCTTTCCTTTCTTTTCCTTTCTCTCTTTCTATTTTTCTTTCTTTCTTTTTCTTTTCTTACATCCCCCACCCTTGTCCAAACTCCAGAAGAATAATTTAAAAGATGTTGAATACAGAAGAGGTACTGAGTATTCTTTACTAGTTTAGTGAAAACTAAGTAGAGCATATTGGAAGGTGGGTGTATTGGCAGGATTTTTGTCAACTGGTCACAAGCTAGAATTATCAGAGAGGAAGGCACCTAAGATGAGGAAAAGTTTCCATAAGATACAGCTATAAGGCATTTTCTCAATTGGTGATCAATGGAGGAGGGCCTATCCCATTTTGGGTGGGGCCATCCCTGGGCTGGTAATCCTGGGTTCTATAAGAAAGCAGGCTGGGCAAGCCAGGGGAAACCAGTTAGTCAACAGCATCTTTCATCAGCCCTTGCCTCCAGGATCCTGTCCTGTTATAGCAGAATGACTTTCTTTCATGATAAACAGCAATGTGGAAATATATACTAAATAAAACTTTTCCTTTCCTACTTGCTGTAGGATCATAGTGTTTTGTTTCAATAGAAACCCTAACTGAGAGATTCGACTTCTCTGAAAATTTGCCTTTTTCTGAACAGACAGGTCTTTAAGATGAGTGGTGATTTCCAGGTGGAAGGCCTGTCTTTGATCATGAAATTCAGGGGGCAGTTCTGAAATGACAGTCTGCAAACTCAAAAGCAGGGAAGAGCAACTGCATCATTAGAAATGCAAGGAGGAATCACTGTGTCTTGGGCAAAAGAATAACTGTCTGAGAAAAGAGTGTTTAGAAACACAGGAGATGGGTGCGTAGGCAAGAAAATGCTGATCTCTCTTTGTCATCTCTGAGACTTGCAAATTCATCATCATTTGCATGCGAGAATGCTAAAAAGAGGGTTAAGTGCTTTTGAAAGAAGTTTAAAGGACCACCTGCTGACTGGTGGGCTATAAGAGTAGTCATCTACTTTTTGATGCTGCCAAAAGAAAAATATCTACAAGAGTATAAAACATATAACATGTTAAGTATTCTAATCTATCTATAGCAGACAATCAATTTTGATTTTCTTTTTTTTTTTTTTTCAGCTCCATTTGTTGACAACACTGTGACTTCTTCTGGACTACCTTTTTATCTCTGTTGTTGATGGTAACTGTGGTGACTTGAATGTAAATGACCTCATAGCCTCATGCATTTGAATGCTTAGAACTCAGGGAATGGCACTATTTGAAAAGGATTAGCAGGTGTAGCCTTGTTGGAGGAAATGTGTCACAAAGTGAGGGCTCCGAGATTTCAAAAGCCCAGTCTCAACGTCTCTGCTTGTGGATCATGGTGTAGCTCACAGCTACTGCTCTGGAGGCATGTGTGCTGCCATGCTCCCTGCTGTGATGGAGATGGACTAAATATATCCCATAAGACATTGTCCTTATGGCAAGATTTTTCTTGTACTTCTCTTGGTTGACAGCTTGATGAGTATGTATTATATTTTATCTTACAGTATGAAATATAATTAGAATCTAAACCCCAATGTTTGTGAATCCATGAGTTGTCTCAACTAATTCTAGCCTGCTTTATTTTCTCCACTCTTCCTGTGACTAGGTGACTCACTTTTTTTTCTATTTCCTACTATCTTACAGGAAAAATATTGCCCTTAGATGTAGCCATAGAATACCTACCTGGCCTATTAACAAAATACCATTGATCCTTTAAGGTATAGTTCTGTCAATAACACACCTTAAACAAATGTTGTTTAAAGCTTAAAACATACTATGTTCCAGTTATATTTGAACTCTGTAGCTTCTTACAGAAAGACAATTAAATGTCCTTTAAATGATCGAGTATTGAACTAATCAAAAATGAAGAACAAAAGATGATGAACAGAGAGCTATAAATACTTCCTTAGCACTGAGAACTAGTATATATAGCTAAATGTGCCTGTGATGGTTTATATATTCTTGGACCAGGGAGTGGCACCATTTGTAGGTGTGGCCTTGTTGGAATTGGTGTGACCTGGTTGGAGTAGGTGTGTCACTGTGGATGTGGGCATAAGATCCTCACCCTAGTTGCGTGGAAGTCAGTCTTCCACTTCCAGGATGTCAGTCTTCAGCCTTTGGATGAAGGCATAGAACTCTCAAGTCCTCCTGTGCCATGCCTGCCTAGATGCTGCCATGCTCCCACCTTGATGATAATGGACTGAACCTCTGAACCTGTAAGCCAGCCCCAGTTAAATGTTTTTTATAAGACTTGCCTTGGTCATGGTATCTGTGCACAGCAGTATAACCCTAACTAAGACAGTGCCCATTTAGAAGAAGATGCAATTGAGCAGAGGGGGCAGGCATGCAGAGCACTGAGGAAGGAGAAAGAATGAGTATGTAAGGGCAGTGAGGAAGGAGGAAAGAGGTATAGGTAAGGGCAGTGAAGGAGGAAGGAGGTATACATAAGGACAGTGAGGCAGGAGGAAGGAATTATGGGTAAGTTGGTCATAAGCACCACTCATACGCTGTGAAACATGTCCATTAACACTGGACTTCATTAACATGGGGATCGATTCTTCACATTGTCAAAAAAAAAAAAAAATAAGGATTACACCCATGCTTTTTTTAAAGACTGCTTTGCTCTAAATCAATTTCACTATTTTGATACTCTAATCGTTTACATAGAGTTACATTTGCTGCCTAAAATGACACAAATGACTTTCCCAACTGTATTAGAGTAATAACAGTATTGAAATAAACTGATGTATACTGTTCATATGTATGTCTAATTATTCATTTGTTTCCTCATGATTTATGGTGGAGGTGTGATCTTTTGTGTTCAAATAGTCCATTTTCAAGTCTGGATTAAAAACAGCAGCAACAAAAACAACAATGACAACAGGAAAAACAGACAAAATGACACATTCTGATGTAATCCCAAACCCTGGGATGGATGACTTCGTCAGGATGAGCATTGATGAAGGAAGAGCAGGCACTCCACGTTTTAGCTGCTCCTTGCTTGCTCTTACGTTGTCTCTATCTGCCTGTCAGCAGATGCGTTCTCTGTCGACCCTCCTCGGCTTCCCTCATCCCTCGCAGTTCTCTGCTGAGGAGCCTCACAACGCCATGCTTCTGCTTTCTCTCCTATTTTCATACAATTGTTCGTTCATGTATTTAAACAAATAATCACCCTTTGTGCTTGGCTCATACTAGATATTCATAACTACTTACATGACTAAATAGTAGCTCACCCATCATTTTGCCTAATTTTGTTTCTTATTTCGTTTTAAACATTAGACTGAACACAAAATAGAACCGTTTCCTAACGTCTGATATAGTTAAGACTTTTATAATTCCCTTAGAAGGTTTTTCTAATTCTACCCATAACTACGTATTTTGGAATATTTTGCTAGCTATTTATTTATCTTCCAATTATTTTCTACTCCGGCCTCTATAAGTTGTTTATCTCTTTCTGGCTCAGGAGCTAATGTTTCTATTATGTTTTATTTATTTTAATTTTGTTTGGTTTGTTCACAGCCATTCTAGCATGTCCTGAACTTCACGTACCACTTTGTCTCATGGTAAACTGACCATTTAATACATAATAGAGGAATGTAGTGGATGGCCCCAGTGCTGTTGTATTTTGATGTTAATTCTGCTTTCCCGGGAGGGGTTGTCTGGAATGAGGAATGAGTTACAAACTCATGTAACTTCTAGTGAACCATCTCCTAATGAATAAAGGAATCAATCACTGTGCAAGTAGGCAGGGTTACTGGGTTGGACAGAGGAAGAGAGGAAGCAGTAGAAAGTTAAGGACTTTTTGGATGGGATAGCGAGAGGACAAGATGTAGCTACTAGTGTCCCCCACCCCCAACCCCCACCCCCGCTTATATGGTGAATCCTGATGGATTTAGATTTAATATGGCTTACAAGATTAGGATTCCAGTTGTTGTGCCCAGCGATTGAGTTATCATTGTTTCCGAACTAAGTTTGTGTGGCGTTTTCCTTCACACGGCACTTTGACTGGGTTCAACAGAGAAAGGTACTGCAAAGTGTGGGCTTGCCAGATGTGTACCACAAAGGCCCTCAGGGTTTTGAAACATGGGGCTGGAGTTGTAGTGACCTGCCAGTGGGAATTTAGCGAGCTAGGTGGAATGATTTTGGAGCTTTCCACTAGATAAGAACAGGCTAGCTGGACTGCCCAGTCTGAGAGTAGCTGGGTGTAGCGCGGGAACTTGCCAATCCTTTTTAAGGAAGCCTTTTGAGTTCTAAAAATTCTGACTCTGTAAAGTACTCTTGTAACCTTCGGCTTATAAAATCTATGCATATCCTAATGGTTGTTTGGTAATTTAAGAGGTGTTTGAATTACTAGGTGAGGCAAGTCACTGTAATAGTAAAGCAAAATAACTAAATACATCTGAAGCCATATAATTTAATGTATTAGGAGCAGATCTTTTGAAAATTTCTAGAAAGTTATCCAGTATCCCATTGACTGGCATTTAAGACACGTTTTACAGCTTAAGCCCCAGCTTAAGTGCCTGCATCCTCCAAGAGGGAGAAGGAACCAGCACGACGGCACTGCTAGCCATGGAAAAGGCATTGCTTCCTTACTGGGCCATTAGTTCACAGTCAGCATAGTAACTGAGAAGGAACATCCCTTAAATGTGCTAAATCAATTAATTACCCAAATACACTTCCATTAATGTCCTGTAAGATTGAAATAGCTTCCAGATGTCACATTTGCTCATTCTTTGGTCAGCAAGCTTCTGTGGGTCTACACCACTCCCCACAGAAAGGCAAAGAGGTACAGTCATGGCTTTCTGATGCAAAATAATTCCTATGATGAGATAAAGTTTGGCATAGACAGAGACATCCTATATCATGGGCTAATGATTTTTAATCATTCTCCATCTTGACTTCTTTATAAGTGAAAAAAGGGACAGTGACCAGTAATGGCAAGGAACCCATACAACTACAATGGGTACGAAGAATGCTGTGTTTTGAAGAGAAGTAGACATGTACTTACTAGTAATTAGACTTTGATGTTCCCCATGTCCTTGCATAAAAATGACCTCATTAATGTATTTTCCCATTGAGAAAGTGTGTAAGGCAACATTAAGTTCTGTTTACTATTAAGTGCAGTCTTTTCTCATTTAGCATCTAATGCTTGTTTTATTTTAGTGCATTTAAAAACAATGTTATTCTAGCATACCCAATGAATTACATTTCTGAGGTACAGTATTATGGAGGTTCTGAATGCATTATGCTATCCTAATGGTAAGTTTTATTCATTAAATAACACTTTGTAAGATAAAGTAATATATTTAGAATTGCTTTGTTACCTTTAGATTGTTCTAGAATCTTTAAAACAACATCAACATGAGTGGAATTTATTCTCCAGTTTTATACATCCTATTAACATAAAACTGTAAGGCAAATTTGCTTTTAATAATTTTCTTCAAACTTTGTGCTTTACTTGAAATAACTCATTTACCGAAAATCTTTTATTTGAATTGGTGGCAAGAATAAACACATAGTTCTTGTTGACTTTTATTATTTATTGTAAAGTAATTTGGCAGAGTGTTGTGTAGGCAACCAAAAGAAATAAAAGATTCATCAGAACTACCAATCTTTTTTTGATTTGCAGAGTAACAGAAAACAGGAGGCCAGCCCCGTTGTACTCCCTGAAGGCTTGGTTCAGTATGTGCCAGTGATGGAAACCATCGTTCGCCTATAAAGCAACAATTAGGGCTGGTTTCCATTGACTCAATCAGTAAAATATAAAAATACAAAAGACTAATATAAAATAAGCTCTCCTCTGTGCAGCTTCACATGCCATAAATATGAGCACTTTTGGATATGTGCTGCCTTTACTGTTTACCAATACTCTACTGCATTTTTTTTTTTTTTTTGGTTTAAAGGTTCATATTCTAATTGCAGAATTAAATACAAGAGGCTGTAGAATCGGTAGAGTTCCCCCTAGATGACAGCACAGTTGGAAGGCAAATATATAGCTCAATAATGTGATAAATTGAGGTTCTTAGCAACTTACATAGTCTCTTGGTATATTTGTTTTCTTTTATGAGATATTAAATTATACAAAACATTAGAAAAATTCAGTCTGCTTAAAAATTTCAGAAACAAAAAACTTAGAACAATTAGTTGAAAAAAGGAAAGAAGAAAAATATTAAAGAATTTAAAAGGGCCCGATTAACATGGAAATTGTTTTTGATGTATTTTGGTGAGAAGCTGGCAGAAAGTTAAAGCTATTTGAATGTGTCAGTCTGAGCAAGTGAAGCCTTAAAACTAACTGTGAACAAGGGTAGTGGGGAATAACAAAGTGTTGTTAAGGAAATAAAGATTTTTCTCAAAAAAGAAAGCTACAACAAAATAAATGGTTCTAGATTAAGGATTGCATCCATTTGCTCATTGTCAGTTATTAACTGTTTACACATTCATGTTTGAGCTATACAGAATTAACTGAGAATAAAACAGCAATAATCTACCTGTCTCCGATGTTAAAAGGCTGGGAACAGTGATAAACATTGGTGTCTTTGAATAACAGAATATTCAATTCTCGGGTGTTTAGGCTGGGAACATTCAATGATGCTTAAAGAGCTTTTCCCAAGTCAAATTTTTCTTAACTGTGTGCCTAGAAATTATTCCATGAAGAAAGTAATTAGTATTGGCTTTGTCAAATAGCATTTTTACAAGAATCAAAGGTTAATAAAAGAATACACTTTTACTATTGCCTCATAAGACATAAACACATCTCTTTCTTAAAATCTCTTTTATACCTGACATGACAGACATCATGATACCTTTATTAAAAAAAAAAGTATATTTCTACTACTAATTGTCTTAGTTAGGATTTCCATTGCCATGAAGAGACACTATGGCCAAGACAACCTTTATAAAGCACAACATTTAATTGAGGCTGGTTTACAGTTTCAGAGGTTCAGTCCTTTATCATCATGACGGGAAGCCTGGTAGGGTCTATAAGACGGATTTTGAGCATATCACCCAAAGTCCTCCCTTTCCCCACTTTCTCTGCTTCCATCTAATATGTCTCCCTCCCAACTTCATGTTTCTTCTCTCTTTTGTTAACTTACTAATCCATATGGCTGACTCTTCTTCCTCTCTATGTTCATTAGTTTTTATTCTCAACTTGGTAGAACCTAGAATCACTAGAAAGAGGGAATATCAGTCAAGACATTGCATAGATATATTAGCCTGAGATATTTCTTGATTGAAAGCCCACTCTACTGTGGGCAACACCATCCCTCGGCTCATACGTCTGGACTGCATAAGAGATTTAGCTGAGCAAGCCAATGGCTGAGCCAGCCAGCAGCCTTGCTCCATGGTTTCTACTTCTATTACTGTTGAGTTTCTGCCTTGGTTTTCCCAATGATTGATTGTAATGTGGAAGCATTAAGCCAAATACAGCCTAAGTTGCTTTTGCTCATGATGTTTATCACAGTAACAGAAAGCAAACTAGGGAATACTTTGCTTGTAGCTGTCAGCTGCCAATGACTCCTAAGAAGAAGGTAGAGGGTACTAGTTAGTTCATGGTTATTCTTCCACCTAGAGGGGTGAAGACCCCTTCAGCTCCTTGGGTACTTTCTCTAGCTCCTTCTTCCTTGGGAACCCTGTGTTCCATCTAATAGCTGACTGTGAGCTTCCACCTCCATGTTTGCCAGGCATTGGTATATTTTCCCCCGAGACAGCTATATCCGGGCCCTTTCAGCACCATCTTGCTGGCATATGCTATAGTGTCTATGTTTGGTGGCTG
>LR749793.1:619575-884971 GCA_902729485.2 Mus minutoides
GATGTGTGCTTTGTTCTTAATTCTAGGAAGGGGTGAGGTGTCCAAGACTCTAGCTGCATATATAGAAGAGGATGGCCTATTTGGCCATCAGTGGGAAGAGAGGCCCCTTGGTCATGCAGACTTTATATGCCCCAATACAGGGGAACGCCAGGGCCAAGAAGTGGGAGCGGATGGGTAGGGGAGCAGGGCCGGGAGGGGGGAGGCTATAGGGAACTTTCTGGATAACACTTGAAATGTAAATGAAGAAAATATCTAATAAAAGTTGAAAAAAAAAAAAAAGAAGAGCCTTGTGATCCTCCTCTTTTACATCCTAGAATTTCAGCAAGCTTGATCCTGTTCAGGTCATGAGCAGGTAAGCAACAACAAGTCACTGTGAGTTCATTTGTTTTTCAAAGCTGTTGGGCTCAGAAGAAATCATTTGAAAGCATTCCTCCCCCCTACACAGCTCTTGCAATCCTTCTTCAATGACAATAATTTATCCTGTCTTGCTTCCTGAAAACATGTGGGCCTCTAATTCACTTTGGTAAAAATTCACCAATTTGAGATATTTTTTTTCTTGTTGATCTGAATAAAATGAGAGTTTCATGACTCTGGGTTCTCTGCCACTAGGCCTGATGTCATGAGGTATTAGTCTACTCTGTTTTAAAAAAAAAAAGTTTACTATTTGTTTGGTTAGAATCTGAAGCAGAAGAAACAGAGAATCTTAGGGCTTCCTCAAGAGTCTCCAAAATTTTCAAAATAGGCATTTACATTAGTTAACATTTCTTTTCTTTTTTGGACAAGGTCTCTCTATGTTGTCCTCATTGTTCTAGAGCTCATTACATAGACCAGACTGGGCTCAAACTCAGAGCAATCCTCTTGCCTCTGCCTCCAAAGTACTGGGCTCCATCAGTCCGGTCTTCAGTCTATTCTCTGATAGTTTTCTCTGATCAATTTTCAGTTTTGTGAATTTGACATTCTCCCCTCATCTTTGACATGAGTATATGTTGAGAGAATCTTTTTTGTACACTGTGTGAAAATGTTTCTCTTTCCTTCCTTACCTGCCTAAGGCTGAATGCCTAATAGCTAGGCAGGAGGGGCAGAGAGGGCACTTCCTGGAAGAGTTTAGAAATCTGAAAAAGAGTCTGAAGTGGGAGGTTTGCCAATCAGATAAGTAGGAGAGATTCACTACTCAGATGCAGAGGAAGTTAGATATACAGGGACTGAGGAGGCACATGGCAGAATATAGATTAGTATAATATGGTAATTTAAATTAGGAGCTATTTGGGAAGAAGCCTAAGCTATAAAACCAATCTTCCATAAACTAGCAAAAAGTCTTGTCATTAGCTGGTGGACTTATATTGAGCACTATATACTTATATAGTGATTTATATTGTAGTCATAATTATAGCCTAAGTATATATTCATATGTTTGGAACATGTTTTCTCACATATACTCAAAAGGATGACAATATGTAATTTCAGCATGTTTGTTTTAGGATTTTTGTTTGTTCATTTGCTTGTTTGTTTGGTTTTTGTTTGGTTTGGTTTGGTTTGGTATTTGTTTGTTTGTTTGTTGTTTTTCGAGACAGGGTTTCTCTGTATAGCCCTGGCTGTCCTGGAACTCATTTTGTAGACGAGGCTGGCCTGGAACTCAGAAATCCGCCTGCCTCTGCCTCCCGATTGCTGGGATTAAAGGCGTGCGCCACCATGCCCGGCTGCTAGTTTGGTTTTGTTTTCAGAGCCATTGAGATGAGTCCATGGTAACGGTACCTGCTTCCAGGCATAAGGAACTAAGTTTGAGCTCTGACATGGTAAAAGGGAATCAGTAGCCCTCAACTAGCATGCTGTTGCAAGGTGTAGATCCCCATTCCAACATGCATACATCCAAGTAAAATGTTATTAAAAAGTCTTTTAAAAAGTATCTAGGGCCAGGAATCAGGAGTGGGTGGGTTGGGGAGCGGGGGTGGGTGGGGAGATATGGGATTTTCAGAGGGGATATTTGGAAAGGGGATAATATTTGAAATGTAAATAAAGAAAATATCTAATAAAAAATTTCAAAAAAATATCTTCAAACTAAGGTCTTCTTACAGTAAGTATTGGTTTATAGAACCCCAAAGAAAGACAAGTTTCATGTTATAACCAAAAGTATCAAAGAAGGGGATTAACAATATAAAATTTCCTTTACTGCATAAGCCATGTCATATATTAAAGTGTAGCTTCATTAGTTTGGAAGCAAGTGATAGCTACATATTTCTCATATAAAAAGGGGTGCATCTCAAAGAACATATCATTAGTCTTATAATATGTAAAACTAGATAGGCAAATTTCAAATATTACCAAACTAAATATTCCTGACTAAAGCAGGGCTTGAGCTATGTATTACAACCAATGTCATAGCCCACAGTATGAACATTCCTTTTATTTTCTCAAATGAAGTGCTGAGATGAGAGCTGTGCCCAAGCTGTGCCTATATACTGCTTGGCTAGGCCCAGAGTGTTTCCTTCTGTGTTCTAACTATTCCTAGGCTTAGGCCTGGAACCGTCTTGCCTCTATACAATCTATTCTCTTCCTCTTCTGTTCCATTAAGAGTTGATGTATCCTGTCTGACTCATTCTGTCAAATCTTTCTCTGATTCATCACTTTGTCTGCTTCCTTGCCCCCAGTTAGACATTACTTTCTAACATGGCAGATATGTTTCAAATATCTACAAACTAACCTTACCTTCATTGTTAGGGATTAAAGGTATATAAGGGTATCTGCATGTTCCAGACAGATTATACTGTAATTTAGGGTATGTATATATCCCAGCCAGATCATATTTTTGGATATGATCCCTTGCCTCACCAGGGATTCTTTTCACCACAGGCTGATTTTTTCATAAATACCAAAATAATAAAATAATAGAAATTAACCAGGTGGTGGCATGTGATTTTTTGTTTGTTTGTTTGTTTTTTGTTTTTGTTTTTGGGTGTTTTTTTGTTTTTGTTTTTGTTTTTGTTTTTGAGACAGGATTTCTCTTTATAGCCCTGGCTGTCCTGGAACTCACTTTCTGAGTTCCAGGCTGGCCTCGAACTCAGAAATCTGCCTGCCTCTGCCTCCCGAGTGCTGGGATTAAAGGCGTGCACCACCACGCCCGGCAGCATGTGCTTTTAATGCCAGCATTCAGGAGATAGATGCAGATGGATCTCAGTGAGTTCAAGTCTCATTTGGTCTACAGAATGAGTCATAGGACAGCCAGGTTACACAGAGAAACCTTGTCTCAAAACACCAAAATCTAAATGAAACCAAACTAACCCAAACCAAACCAAACCAAACCAAGCCAAACCAAACCAAAATACTGTGGCCTCTGAGTGTGTGAATAAATACATTAGTAGCAAGAAAAAAACTAAATCTAGATTATAGTTTATGAAATTAAAGTTATGATTTATTTTTTACCTTTGTGAAATATATTTTTAATTTGAGGAAAAATACTGAGTTAACTATCAAAACGTGATGTAACTGGGAACTACTGCTAACTCTTTGGGTGTAAAGATGACATATCATGATTTTGTCAACCCTACATGTCCAGTTCAGTGTCTGGTACTATACGTTCCATACATGTTTATTGAGCTGAGTTGCCATTTGAGAGATTCACCCAACATTGATTTATTATCCTAATGAGGTAATCCCACAAGCAATTCCAGGACAACTAAATTGCTACATGAAGTACCAGTTATTATAGAAAGGAAATTTTCATAATTAATAGCCTCTCCTTTAGACATAGCTTCTCTTAGTGTCTAAGTTCTTTCTAGTAAGTTAAGGTAATCACATCTCTTTCAAGGTTCAAGGATTCTCAACGCCAAATTTGTTAATGTGCTATAGATCTTCTCTCTAATGCCTAGTCATTTTTGACAAAGGTGAATTACCCTAATTCTGGTTCAAACAATATCCCAACTAGGTGACTCATTTCCACACAGAACACTAATTTTTAAATTCAATACATGCAAATAGAGAAAGATCAGTCTAATTCCCAAATAGACTTGCATTTTTATGAGTCCCCCTCATTGCCATACGTCTCCATGTATCTTCATGACAGACTTATATCAGACAGGTGTGAGTTTTCGGAGTATAATAGTATGTCACTAACCCTATCATTATCACAAGCTCAGACATTATAATTGTGACCTTTAAAGTCTATCACCACACCAAAGGGGTTTCACACCTTTGATTTTTCTCTCTGAACTTCCTGCTTTATATCCATGAATAAGCTGTGAGGGATCACCCCAGGATATAATCTCCAAAGTGGTATTGTATATTTGAAGTTTGTTAAAGTAAAGTAGGAGAGAGAGAAGCAAACAGGAGAGAAAGAAGAGGAGAAGATAGAGAAAGTGGGGGATAAGAAAGAGGGTCAGCAGAAGTGGGGGTGAAGAGCTCTGAAGGATTTGGTAAAACAGGAACCTCAGAAATAATAAAATCTGACAGACTTCTGACTGAAAGTTACCAGACACTCCTCTATTTCACAACACATACCATGTGGTCGAGTGCACCGGCGTGACCTTCACTTAAGAACACATAAACCTGCTCATATGTTTTTGTTTTTTTAACATAAAATTGGAAGGAATAAAAATGTACATTCATCATCTTCCTGGATTATTTCTTTGAGATTCCACTCTTTAAGTTGAATAATGGTGCTGATAATGCTGATAGCAACGTAGCAAAGAGAATCTGTGTCAGTAAGGAGAAAAAAGATCTTACAAACTCCCTACCTCAATGCACTGCAAACATTGAAGCAACAGCGAGAGGCAAAGGTCGGTCTTTATAAAAATATTCATAGGTATCCACATATATGTGCTGAATCTACTATGAACAGTCTGTGGTTTTTAGCTCTACTGAGGGCTTCTCACAAGCCCAGACAGCCAAACCAATAGTAAATCCAGCTGATTAAGTGAATTCACTCCAAGCACTGATCAAGTCCAATAAAATCAGAACAATAACAAAAATATAGTCAAGTAACCTATTTGGCTAACATTGTGGATTGATTGAGCAAATAATATACCCAACAGTGCCAGCAAGGCTAAAAACTGAACCTTTAGGAAGCAGTTAAAGGGAAATATCCTTTGGGACATGATAAGTAATGAATCTTTCTTTAGCTGCTCAGTCTATCTTGGTCTAGACCCAAAACAACTCCAGAGTAGGGAGGGTTACTCTAGGGGAACTGGAACAAAATATTATACTTCACTGCATCTAGACTAGTGTCAAACCCTATTCATCACAGGTGCTGTCACTTCTGAGCTTTATCTAAATGTTAGCATCAGTTATTCAGGTTTGCAGTTTGGCTGGTTGTAGTCAAAAGCATTATGCTACTAAAACATTCAGGATGTAGACTGGATTACATAGCTGTGGCAATTTGCCATCATAATGGTGCCCTTCAGACATGGCTTATTCTTGTGTATGAATAAGAAATATTGCTGAAAAATGATTTTTTTATCACTTTCAGTTTTGCTCTTACATCTGTTTCCGGGAAAGAAGAAATTTCGTGCCAACAGTAAGTATGCTAATTTCAATTTGGGCCATAGCTTCAAAATCTTTGACCAAATGATGGATATTTTAGCACAGTGAGGAAATTTGTGAAGACACATTTCTCCTGGTAGCGGCCAAAGACAATGTCTGTTTCTAATGCTTGAAAGATATATCAGATTTACACTTTTAAATGATCACAGTTTTACAGCTCCTATTGGAATTTTATTGAGCCCCTGACTATATTTTGGCATTGCATGTCAGAAGTAGTCCATGTTAAATGATGGTTTCTAGTGCCAGCCATATACCTACCCTAGAGAGCAAAGGGCTATTTGTTTTCTTTTTAACTCCACATAAAACCAGCATTATTAAATGCTACTAGACATACACCTTCAATCTGCTTGTATGCATAGTGGCAAAGGATAGGTACCAAGGGGTAAAGTTCAAGCAGCCTGTATTCATACTCAACTCCACAATGTAGCAACCTCTTTTACTTTCAGATAAGCAAAAAATAGGTGTTCCCTATTCAGGCCTCTTCATTTTCCTCACTCAAAACTGGAACAGATTCAAAATGATTCTACATTAGAGACAAATGGTAAAACAATTATCCAAGTCTACTTTTCATACTCAATGTGCTTATAATTAAAGCAATGGAGTCAAATGTAAGTTTCATTTCAAATAATTGAACACATAAATATATCAAAGAAGATACATAAGTATTTTGCATATATTTATTCTATAGTAGCTACTTGTTTTTTGTTTTTTTGTTTTTTCTCTTGATAATAAGAAAACCAACTCATATCCATCAGGAAAAGTTCAAATATATTTACAATAGGTAAGACGTAATGTTAGCCACGTTTGTCTTAGATTTTTAAATGTCTTTTATTTCAATACTTATGACTAATTGTATAACTATTCTGTCTCCTAGAGAGATTTGGTCAGGAAGACTAGAAAAGTTATTAGATGTTGCACATGCTTGAAGAACAATCTTAGCCTGTCTGACCACCCCCTCCCCCAACATCATAAGCCTGTGCTGTGAGACTTTAACTGTGAAATTTTTTTATCAGATTTATTTATTTATTTATTTATTTATTAATTTATTTATTCTCTCTCTTTCTCTCTGTGTGTGTATATGTGTGTATGTGTGTGTGTGTGTGTATGTGTGTGTATGTATGTGTGTATGTGTGTGTGTGTGTATGTGTGTGTGTGTGTGTGTGTGTGTGTGTGTGTGTATGTGTGTATGTGTGTGTGTACATTCAAACAAGCATATGTGAGACAGAGCCAAAGTAAGCAGCCTAGGCTGATCCCCAAATCATGATGCTCTTGTCTGAGCTTCCTAATTACTAGGATTACAGATGTGTCACCATGCTTGGACTTGGGCTTTTTGTTTGGTTGTGTTTTCGCTCTTGTTTCTTGTTTTTGTTTGTTTGCTGGCATTTGGTAATAGACACTCAAGCAAGGGTGAGGCAATCCAGACCTGCCCCCCACTTTTGTGCTTCACGTTCTCAATTTACACTTACCTCAAGTAATGGACTGAAAATATTAAATGGAAAAATCTCAAAACAAGTAATGAGTGTGTTTTAAATAAATAGTGTTATTAATTTCTATTTATTATTATTGACAATTGATTATTCTGTTTACTTTATAAATTAAAATTTATCATAGTTATGCTATGTACAGGAAAATACGTGTTATAAGATTCAATACTATGGTCTCAGTCATCTACAGGATGAGGTTCTTGGTTTCTTCTCACTTCCTGTATGTTCAAAAAACCTCTGAGGGAATTTAAGGCATATTCATGAATTGAATGCAAATATTAGATTAAATCTTAGATTTACTTTAAACTTCATTCAACTTCAGATATAACAGAAGCCAGGCCAAATAACATGCCTTTAAAAATTCTTTCCTGATGATTAAGGATGTTGAACATTTTTTCAGGTGCTTCACTGCCATTTGGTATTCCTCACTTGAGAATTCCTTGTTTAGCTATGTACCTCATTTTTTAAGGGGGTTATTTGAATTTTTGGAGTCCAGCTTCTTGAGCTCTTTGTATATATTGGATATTAGTCCCCTATCAGATTGAGAATTGGTAAAATTCTTTCCCAATCTATTGGTGGCCTTTGGTCTTAGTGACAGTGTCTTTTGCCTTACAGAAGCTTTGCAATTTTATAAGGTCCCATTTGTCAATTCTTGATCTTACAGCACAAGCCATTGCTGTTCTGGTTAGGAATTTTTCCCCTGTGACCATATCTTCAATGGCTTTTTTCCACTTTCTCCTCTATAAATTTCAGTGTCTCTGGTTTTATGTGGAGGTCTTTGATCCACTTAGACTTGAGCTTTGTACAAGGAGATAAGAATGGATCAATTCACATTCTTCTGCATGGTAACTGCCAGTTGTGCCAGCACCATTTGTTGAAGATGCTGTCTTTTATCCAGTGAATTATTTTATCTCCTTTGTCAAAGATCAAGTGACCATAGGTGTGTGGGTTCATTTCTGGGTCTTCAATTCTATTCCATTGACCTGTTGCTGTACCAGTACCATGCAGTTTTTTTCACAATTGCTCTGTAGTACAGCTTGAGATCAGGCATGGTGATTCCACCAGAGGTTCTTTTATTGTTGAGAATAGTTTTTGCTATCCTAGGTTTTTTATTATTCCAGATGAATTTGCAAACTGCCCTTTCTATCTCAGTGAAGAATTGAGTTGGAATTTTGATGGGGATTGCATCAAATCTGTAGATTGCTTTTAGCAGGATAGCTATTTTGACTATATTAATCCTGCCAGTCCTTGAGCATGGGAGATCTTTCCATCTTCTGAGATCTTCAATTTCTTTCTTCAGAGCTTGAAGTTCTTATCATACAGATCTTTCACTATCTTAGTTAGATTCACAGCAAGATATTTTATATTGTTTATGACTATGATGAAGGGTGTTGTTTCCCTAATTTCTTTCTCAGCCTGTTTATCCTTTGTGTAGAGAAAGGCCATTGGTTTGTTTGAGTTAATTTTATATCCAGCTACTGCACTGAAGCTGTTTATCAGGTTTAGGAGTTCTCTGGTAGAATTTTTAAGGTCACTTATATATACTATCATATCATCTGCAAATAGTGATATTTTGACTTCTTCCTTTCCAATGTGAATCCCCTTGATGTCCTTTTGTTGTCTAATTGCTCTGGCTAGGATTTCAAGTACTACATTGCATAGGTAGGGAGAAAGTGGGCAGGCTTGTCTAGTTCCTGGTTTTAGTGGGATATTTCGAGTTTCTCTCCATTTAGTTTGATGTTGGCTACTGGTTTGCTGTAGATTGCTTTTATTATGTTTAGGTATAGGCCTTGAATTCCTGATCTTTCCAAGACTTTTATCAAGAATGGGTGTTGGATTTTGTCAAATGCTGTCTCAGCATCTAATAAGATAATCATGCGGTTTTTGTCTTTGAGTTTGTTTATATAGCGAATAACGTAGATGGATTTCCGTATATTAAACCATCCCTGCATTCCTGGGATGAAGCCTACTTGGTCTGGATGGATGATCATTTTGACATGTTCTTGGATTCGGTTTGCAAGGATTTTTGCATCGATATTAATGAGAGAAATTGGTCTGAAGTTCTCTTTCTTAGTTGGATCTTTGTGTGATTTAGGTATCAGAGTAATTTTGGGTTCATAGAATGAATTGGGTAGAGTACCTTCTGTTTCTATTTTGTGGAATAGTTTGAGGAGAGTTGGAATCAACCTTGAGATTGACATTCTTCTAATAGCAAACATAATGGGCATGGGTTACTTTAGATGATGCCTTCTTTCAGAGTCATGCCACTAATGCTATAAATTATAAAACCTATGCTTCCTTCACTCCTGGACTCAAATTAGAAATGACTTTCTTAGATATCTTCTCCTGTCTATATTTTAGGAAATTTAGTCTTGCTTAACACTTGCAGTCTTTTGTGGTTCACTTAAGCATTTCCACCCTTGGATATTTTCCCCACCTATGTTACTTATGGTATATACATTAGACATTAGTAATATACATTACTTTGCTAAATGTAATTTTTATGTCTAATTATTTTAATGTCGGTTCTATCTACATATTTGTATATGGATCTCCTCAATGTGGCAGTTATAGCTGTGTGTCTCTGTCCTTCATAGCCTTTGTAAGAAGAGGAGGTAATATTTACTAATAATGATAACAAAAGTAATAAACAGTAATGTAAAAATGAATTTCTGTAAATATGGAACACAATTATAAGCTTATTATGGGCTAAAGAGTGTCTAGTGGCAATTTTAACCAAATGGTTTCTCTATGACTCAAATTCTTCATGACTAAAACTGAGCTAAGAACCCATTCTTCTCTTAGCTCTTCCTGTTTTGATCCCTACTTCAATGACTAGAGTAGATCACCTAGTAGATCACCTAGCACACTCTGGACCTACAGTCTCCCAACCCCACTTTCATTTAATAACCATGAAATTCATTTAAATGTCTGAGCCTTCACTGCTAGCATAGTGTCTTCAAGCTTTCTGCCTTCTAGGCTCCAGCTGATATACTTTGAGTTGCTCCAATTATTAAATTACTTTTTGCTTAAAATTTGTATTTTGTTACTCAGGCAGTTTTCTTTTATAACAATGTAGTTCATTGCATAACTATTTCTTTTTGCTTGAGACACCATATTTATAACAGCATTGCTGTTCATCTTCTAGTGTGTCACTTTACTCTTATATCTATATTGTTAGGCATCTGTTGTCCACAGAAAACACTCTTTACCTTACTTTGGATCTGTGGGGGCATTTCCACAAATGACTATCTGAGGGGAGATAGTCCATTCTACTTGCTCCTTACTTTCATGGATTCAGCCAAAATTAAATGATCAAGTTACAGAGCAATTAAAAGGTTAATGGATGCGTTTCTTTATACCAGCATTGTGTCAAGTGATCAACATGTATTAAATCTGACTCTTGAGAAACTGGGGCATGTCACAAACCTGTCGATACAAGAAAAAAAAAAAAAGCAAAGTAAAACATGAGATGTAATCACAGAGAAAACTCACTAGAAGGGTTTCCAGAGTTTACACACTAGGACAGTTCAGAAACAAATATTAAATGGCTGTTTAATTGTAAATATTAAAGGCACACCACCAACTAGACCCTCAAAAAAAAAAAAAAAACTAACCTATAAATAGCTTAATTTGGTTAATGAGATAAATATTTACTCAGTAAAATCTCAGTACCCTGAAAGGCACAGCCATAAAGGGTTACTCTGTTCTCTGTATGACTGACATGGAAAACTGAATGCCAAGGGTACTCAGCAGCCACTGGGTCAAGTCTTCATTCTTAGCGAAAAAACATGTGCCAAGGTATTTTGGTCAGGCACTGTGAAACTGCCTCGAAACTGTGTCTTTCCCACAATAAAGTCACTGACATTAAGATATGAATATTCTGTAAAGTTTATTTATTTGGAACCATGATGTTGAGTGTCACCATCTATTATCTGATGCTTTTCTCCAAGTTTAGATTCCAAGACACCTTTGAGTTATGAGAGCCTGGCACCAGACCACTGACTATTCATATCTGTAACAGAGCAGGCTTGGGGATCTGGTTCAGATTCACAATCAAGTTTAAATCAGTGATCCAGAGCATAGGAGTGTAGCAAAACAACAACAACAAACAAACAAACAAACAAACAAAACACCACAGAAACAGATGTAAAGACAGAGCAAAGTTAAGGTTAAGACAGGCAAAGTGACCTGCCCCAACCAAAATGTTCATCTGCAATATTTGTCTGGCTGCTTCTCAGTTTGCTGATCTATAGGTTCATGGTGCAAATCATTGCTTCCACAGATGATTAACAACGTTACTTATATGTAAAATCATTTGGCCAGAAGTTACCTTCAGACAGCAGGCTGCTGAACAGCCACATGGACGTTCCCCAATGGTTTCAGTGAGTCGGGCAGAACACACTAGATGTAATTTAATATAACACACGGTCACAGACAGACAAGGCCCAGGTCTGATCTTATGTGAAGATCAAATTACCTCTCTGTCAACAGAGGGACAGCATTCACAGCTCTGTGGGAAGCCTCCACAAGCAGCTATGCTGCCTTATCAGCAAAAAGAGGAGACCCTCAGATTCCCAGCCTTCCAGTTGTTAAGCCTTTATAAGAACCACAGGAGGTGGAGGTGGGGGTAGGAAGGTAGGACTAAAGAGTTTTAAAGGGGAAAGTACAGATAAATAGTTCTAATTCCTTTGAGAACATAATCCAGGATTTATATTCTGAAGTAAAAATCTAGAAAAAAAAAAAAACAAAAACTAAACACACATTAAACTATTAATGACTAAATATCACTTAGGGATTTGACTATATTTTTCTTCCTATAAAAATGTTATCCATCCAAAGCCAGAATACTCAGAAAGACTAGTAACAAATGAAATCTAAAACACTAAGTATTTGATTCATTCCTGTCAAATTTATTTAGTGTATTATACTGAGTTACATTACTAGAAAAATAAACAAATAAATAGAATTAAAATAAATTTCTTAACTTATACTCCCCTCCCGACAGTAAAAACTGTTAAGAGATGGAAGAAACAGTCTTAGCATTACACAACACCCACTCAGTAAAATCTTTAAAAACCCAACACTTATAATGACCCTGCACTAGGTAAGTCTTCTCTACATGATATTAACTGAGGCTAAAATAAGTCGAATGTTGATTATTTCTTTTCCAATTGTCCCTACAAAAGTTTGAACTTTGAATATTTACATTCTAAAGTATCATGTTCCAATGTATGCAGAATTTTTCTAACATCTGTTTATTAGGATGGCTGGGAGGTGAATAGTTATTCATCACTCTGCTTCCTTGATTCCCTGAGACTGCTTACATAGAAACCCCTGTCTGTTTTATTGTTACCTGACATTTGTCTAGTGCTGTCTTCAAGTTTAAGCCTCTTGGATCAAGGACTCTGTCTTATCCTTTCTGCAGCTATATACTCCTCTGTAAATAACTGTGTCTCACACCACAAGACACTTCAATTGGATTTTCCTTTAAAAGAGGGAATTACTCACTTAAAGGGTGCTTCATAGTCGAAAGACAGCAGAACAGGGCCTTGTGAATCTGTTTCTATGAGCTCAATCACTACACTCCTAACTTTGGGAAAGTAAAGCCATGACAAGATAAAAGTCACAGCCAAACAAGGTTTATTTCTTAGAAAGTTGGGTGAAACTCCAAGTCGTATTGCCAGAAACACCAACTCAGGGTAAAAAGAGATAAGTCTGTTGATTACTGTTGTTTGGGAGTTTGTTGAATTGATTTCACCATTTGTTGAAGTATTAAAAATATAGGCAGTCTTTGTCGACTGAGTCCTTCCTCAGTGTGTAATTGGTAAACAAGACTATTTTTCTAGCAATTCAAATTGTGTTTTCAAAGCCAACAGAAACACTAAGATACATTTGTGTGAATTAAATCACAAGCTGCTAGGATTCTATGAATGAAAGAACTAGATTTCATAGTAAAATCTCAGTAGTTAGGCTTGTGTATCTGTGACTGTTCTAAGATCCAGAGGTTAGATAGGTTTCTGACGCTGAGTTGGAGACCTTCATGGTTAGTCAATACTAGATGGATTCCCAAAAAGCACTACATTGAACTTTTACTAAGTGTCTGGTGTTCCTCGGGTATGTGATGGCATGCATTAGCCAGGCTTAGTGACAGATGGCTTGGAAGCAGGAAGATCTCTGTGAGTTTGAGGCCAGCTTGGTCTATACAGTAAGTTCTAGGATGGCCAGAGCTACAGAGTATGATCCTGTCTCAATAAAAACAAACACAAAACACAACAAAAAGAAAAGAAAGAAAGGAAGGAAGGAAGGAAGGAAGGAAGGAAGGAAGGAAGGGAAGGAGGAAGGGAGGGAAAGAGGGAAAGAGAGAGAGAGAATAAGATAGTTAAGTTGCAAATCAACTTGCTATAATGATTTATTTAAAAAAGGGGCACAACTAGACTATAAACCCAACAGGAGGACAGGGGACAGAAAATAGCTAGAAGACAGCGTAAAGCAACACATGGAAAACATGAATAGACAGAGAGGCGAAAATCCAATATTCTTTTAATAGTTCTAAAAAAAAAGATTCAGAAGATGAGTGGGACATGGCAAAGAAATCATACAAATAATAGAAAAATATCAGATCCAGTGGTACCCTGAAAGAGTATACAGATCACAGGCATGACGAATAACACAGGCATCCATCTAATCCACCATGCTGACACTGCAGAATTCCAAAGATTAAAGCAAAAGCTCACAACATTTCAAAGGGAATGGAACAGGCTAGCTACAAACACAAGGTGAAGCAGAAATGCCACAGCCAAGAGCCACTGTTTTGACAACGCTAAGAATCTGAAGATAACAGAACATTAGCTTTAAAGTTATCACCAAGATGGGATTTTGAAGTTTACAATGTAAACCACTTCACTGCACAAATCAATAGGGAGGACAAAATAATGCCTTTTTCAGAAGCATGGTGAGCCAGAAGCATGACTCAGGCATTATGTAGGAATGTAGAGAAACAGGCTTTCCGGAGATGAGTAAAGGAACTAATCAACAAAAGCAGTGAGTTTCCACTACTAGTTCAGGCATGACATCAATGATAAGAAATTAAATACTTAGATGGTTTTATATAGAGAAGTGATAGACAGCCAACAGTAAGGTTTGATGAAGGAAAGTTTTACTGTCTCAAGAGTATCACCTTTTCATTACAAACCTATAAATTCAGATGAAATATGTGTGAGGCTATTTATAAATAATGACACATTTATCTTATTTTAAGTAAAACCATGCTAAAATAAATTCAATGTAAGCTAAAAATGTATAATTAAGTGTTAGTGAAGTTAACACAACGCCAGGAGAAGGACTTCACATGTATAGTTAATTCATCTAGGTGACAAAGGGCAAAAGAGAAGTAGACATATAAAATAAATTTGTATACATCCAGGCTAAAATAAATGTTGAAAGGTTAAATCAAGCCACCAGTGTGAGTAGACTATAAGTCATGGTTTACAAAACCAAGATTTACTATTTGTGATGGAATAGAAGCAAAATACACAGCTTACAAACACAAGCACAAGCTAAGCATGCTAGTAAAATTAAATGTAAGTGACCAGTGAACATGAGAGTTCAAAAACCTCCTTTACCCACTTTATATGCATGAAAATAGAAACTGAGAGAGGCAGGCAGATCTCTGAGTTTGAGGCCAGCCTGGTCTACAAAGTGAGTTCCAGGACAGCCAGGGCTATACAGAAAAACCCTGTCTCAAAAAAAAAAAAGAAAGAAAGAAAGAAAGAAAGAAAGAAAGAAAGAAAGAAAGAAAGAAGAAAAGAAAAGAAAAATAGAAACTGAGAGACAGACAGACACAGAGAGAGAGAGGCAGAGACAAAGACAGAGAGGCAGAGACAGAGATAGACAGACAGAGACAGACAAACAGAGATAGAGACAGACAGACAGACAAACAGACAAACAGACAAACAGACAAACAGAAACAGAAAAGGACACAAAGCTGCTTGGTATGGAGGTAGGCAGAGCTGAGTGAATCTAGAGTTGAGGGAGGAAGGAGAATATGGCCAGAATACAGGGCACTCAGAAAATTCTCAAAGAACTAATAAAAATTTAATCAGGCAGAATATTTGACTGCCTTAAGCTTTTTCTCTTCTTTTCTTTTTTCTTTTCTTTTCTTTTTATTAGATATTTTCTTTATTTACATTTCAAATGTTATCCCCTTTCTTGGTTTCCCCTCCTAAAAAACACCCTCTCCCTCTCTCCTTACCCCTCCCCCCGCTCACCAACCCACCCTCTCCTGCCTTCTGGCCCTGGCATTCCCTCAAATTGGGGCATAGAGCCTTCACAGGACAAAGAGTCTCTTTTCCCTGTGATGTCCGACTAGGCCATCCTCTGCTGCATATGCAGCTGGAGCCATAAGTCCCACCATGTGTGCTCTTTGTTTGGTAGTTAAGTCCCTGGGAGCTCTGGAGGTACTGGTTAGTTCATATTGTTGTTCCTCTTATGGGGCTGCAGACCCCTTCAGCTCCTTAGGTTCTTTCTCTGGCCCCTTCATTGGGGCCCTTATACTCAGCCCAATGAATGGCCATGAGCATCCTCTTCTGTATTTGTCAGGCACAGGCAGAGCCTCTCAGAGAAGAGCTATATCAGGTTCCTGTCAGCAAGCACTTGTTGGCAGCCACAACAGTGTCTGAGTTTGGTGATTGTAAATGGGATGTATCCCCAGATGAGTCAGTCTCTAGAGGGTCATTTCTTCACTCTCTACTCCACACTTTGTCTAACTCCTTCCATGGGTGTTTTGTTCCTCTTCTTCTAAGATGGATAGAAGTATCTGCATGATGGTTTTCCTGCTTCTTGAGTTTCATGTGGTTTATGAATTGTATCTTGGCTATTCTGAGCTTCTGGGATTCTGGGATAATATCCACTTATCAGTGAGGGCATATCATGTGTGTTCTTTTATGATTGGGTAACCTAACTCAGAATGATATCTTCATTTGCCTAAGATTTCATAAATTCATTATTTTTAATAGCTGAGTAGTATTCCATTGTGTAAATGTGCCACATTTTCTGTATCCATTCCTCTGTTGAATGACATCTGGATTCTTTCCAGCTTCTGCCTATTATAAATAAGGCTGCTATGAACATAGTGGAGCATGTGTCCTTATTACATGTTGGAGCACCTTCTGGGTATATGCTCAGGAGTGGTACTGCTGGGTCCTCAGGTAGTACTATGTCCAATTTTCTGAGGGACTGCTAGACTGATTTCCACAGTGGTTGTACCAGCTTGCAATCCCACTAGCAATGGAAGAGTGTTTCTCTTTCTCCACATCTTCACCAGCATCTGCTGTCACCTGAGTTTTTGATCTTAGCCATTCTAACTGGGGTGAGGTGGAATCTCAGGGTTGTTTTGATTTGCATTTCCCTGATGACTAAGGATGTTGAACATTTCTTTAGGTGCTTCTCAGCCATTCGGTATTCCTCAGTTGAGATTTCTTTGTTTAGCTCTGTACCCCATTTTTAATAGGGTTATTTGATTCTCAGGAGTCTAATTTCTTGAGTTCTTTATGTATATTGGATATTAGTCCTCTATTGGATATGGGATTGGTGAAGATCTTTTCCCAATCTGTTGGTTGCTTTTTTGTTTTATTGACAATGATCTTTGCCTTACAGAAGCTTTGCAATTTTATGAGGTCCAATTTGTAGATTCTTGATCTTACATTTTTCCCCTGTGTCCATATGTTCAAGACTCTTCCTCACTTTCTCTTCTATAAGTTTTAGTGTATCTGGTTTTATGTGAAGGTGCTTGATCCACTTGGACTTGAGCTTTGTACATGGAGATAAGAATGGTTCTATTTGCCTTCTTACATGCTAACTGCCAGTTGAGCCAGCACCATTTGTTGAAAATGCTGTCTTTTTCCCACTGGATGGTTTTGGCTCCTTTGTCAAAGATCGAGTGACCATAGGTGTGTGGATTCATTTCTGGGTCTTGAATTCTATTCCATTGATCTACTGCCTGTCACTGTAAATCTTTCAGACCCAAAATTGGTATAAGTTAGTGCTGTATCACAGCAACACAAATCAAAGTAAGACAAATACAGAGGTGAAGGCCTCACAGTGTGAATAACATTAATTCAAATTAAGTGGAGAGCCAGAAAAAAGAGCGCAAGCAAGCAAGAGAGAAGGGAAGTATTTTACCGTCTCAGCAATTTTAGACACTTCTGATGAACCCCTCTCTTCTAACCGGTGATCAGTGTCCGATGCTGGGGACCATCATTGTTTTCATTGTCGTTACTCAGTCATAGTTTTTCATGATTCAATGTGTCATAGTTTCATCCTTTTTCTTGAGCTAAGCTATCGTTCTATTACAACTGGAAGTGGGAGAAATAACAGATGATTTCCAGGATGGGAAAAAATGTATAATTTCAAACCTCAAAAATGTGTGTTCTTGTTGGGAAACTGATAGCAGTACTAACACAATTCAGTAGGACCTGGAGTAAACAAATGAAGTCTAGGAAGGCATTGGGGCTGGGGTGAGCAATGACAGCAGCAGTTCTGTTACCTTAAGAAAAATGATGTTCTTGCTCTCCATGCCTGACACTAGCCATTTATTGCATGTCTGAGATATACAGAGACATGATGTAATCTGTTAGTAGGTCACCATGGCTGACATGCAGGTAGCACAGTTGGAGACAAAAGACACAGAGGAAGATGATGGGGTACTGAGATGCTTAGAAGTTCCTATTTCTGATTCTGAAAGATAATGCATCCTTGGAACTTTGAAAAGAATGCCCAAGTGTGACATGGGCATCTCGCAGGGCCACTTTCTAAACTCAAGCTTCGATTCCTTAGTAGGGAGTATTGTTAAGTAAGTCAGAACTGGAATTGATTAAAGGACTTTATCATGTCACAATTCATAATGCCAGTAAATGCAAGTCATTGCTTAGAGGCTTTTGTCGGTAGGATATTGTTTAGTTGCCTTACTGGATCTTTCATCGATGTGGGATTGCTATAGACAGCCAGGCCTATGTGTACGCATATGTAATAGAGATGCTGAGAAT
This sequence comes from Mus minutoides, assembly GCA_902729485.2. NCBI lineage: Eukaryota > Metazoa > Chordata > Mammalia > Rodentia > Muridae > Mus > Mus minutoides. The sequence goes on from LR749793.1 coordinate 637,637, forward strand.
CTGGCCCAAGGTAGCCACCTATTTCTCCTCTGGTGGAAGAGTGTGCAAAGGCTCAGCTCACATCTCAACTATTTTATCTCTTATCTAACTGTTTAACTCGACTCTTTCTAGGTTCTGCTCCAGTTTAAGCAAGTCCTATCATTTGGCAGCAAAAGACATTAAAACCCAAATAATTTTACACTTTTCTTTGGCCAAGATTCATCCAGTAACACCCTGGAAAAGTCCTTCCATGCTATATACAAAAATGGAATAGCTTAGAGGAGAAACAAATTGATAGGAAAACTAAGTGGGAAGCCACTAAAAGAGGTCTTTGCACATAAACACAAGACCACCAAGAACCAAGAGTCGCAACAACTAAATAGTTCCCTAACCCCTGAAGAAGAGACTCATTTTCTCACTGCCTAAAATAGTCTCAAGCTGAGAAAAGAGGATCATCAATACATTCATTGAAATGAGTCCACCTACTTTTAAGGCATCAAAACCTAAAACTTAATATACTTTTCTGCTGGCATCTTGTAAAGTGTTGCCTCAGTGTAAAAGCCTCAGAGTTCAGTTGTAGCTGTCGTCAGTCCCCCTGCTGAATGTTTTCAACAGTAAATCTCTACAATGTCCACTTAAGCTGTAGGGGTAATAAATACTTCGTGATAGCAATAAAATAGAGCAGAAATTTGGAAGTTATAATTTTAGTGGATATAACTTCACTATAAAAGGGAAAGCCTCTGGGACCTTGAACAAATGCAAACTTCTGTCTGAGTGAACTGCAGTACTAACCCATCTGCAAGCGGTAAATTATCCTTAGTCCCAGGTGTGGTGCATTATCCAAAGGGTGTTCAGTGATTAAAGGTAAGACTGTGGCTAACATCCAAGGGAACTCTGAACATTAATGATGGCTGGATATTGTCAACAATTTCTCTGTAAGTTTGATTCGTTCCTATTTGCTCACATAGCCAGAATCATAGTTTAGCAAATTGCCAGGGATCACTTCCTGGCTGGTCCACATATTCTGGTAACAGAGACCCATAGAATAAAAGGCTGATTTGGCTCTTCATTTACCCAAGAAGGTGTTCATGGAAGATGAAAGTAAAGCAATAATCCTATTACCTATAATCCCTTTGGGCTTCCACAAAGGATACTACTCGCTAAGGCCATTATCCAAAAATTCCATTGATGATTGCCAAGCAATATGAAAATTTCATTACAACTGTGTCTCCTCCTCCTTGCACATTATAAACTGATGCACAGTTTACAATGTTTGAGCACATTTGCATAAATAATTCTTTACATTCAAATCGGAGTGTATCTGAGAAACTCCCATAAAATCCAGTGTATATTTAATCGATCCCACAAAATCTCATTCCACCCTATTCGTAGCAACAAATTCTGTGCATTTTAAATGAAAGTCCCTATTATTTTCTACTTATATCTACAAATTAAGAAAAGTCTTTGGAATCTAAAATGCCTATATCCTTCATATCCCCCCCTACAATATTGTTGACTTTTCCATCAAATCTATGACATAGAAGAGAGGTTAGTATAGTGTAGAAAACAGGGTTATGATTTTGAATAGTAGTGGCAGAGTAAGAGAACTACATTTGAAGAGTAAATGGAGGCAAATTTTATCATATGGGAAGCCCAAGCTTCTAAGTTATAATTAACATTTGATTAGGGGGATCTATTAAAATCACCAATCACTGTGCAATATTGTATTTTGTCTCCCCAGCTTGAAACAGTCCTTAAGAAATAGTCACCTCACCTAGTTTTCCCATCTGAAGATATTAATGCATTAGACCTTTGACGGTCACTCCTATGCATTTTGTTTTTATTATTGTGTCACTGAAATGTTGACCTTTCCATCCAAGGGTTGCCTTCTAGTGTATGTGGGACAAGAAGGACTGAGAGTGTGTGTCTTCTGACTTGCAGCCACTCTTCATATTGTATGTCCTTTTGTTCGTCTTTGCTTTTTGCACATCCTTTAATCGCCTCCTGCATACTGCTATTTCCCACCTCAAACTTGGTCTGTTTTGTCAGTGACATAATCACCTGCAGAAGGATCACAGTTCCCATTCCAAACCTCTTACTTCATTAGTACTAAACACAATGTTTATACATTGTGATTCTCTTGCAAGTGTTAAGGGTTTTTGTTAGTAAAGTTCCCTTATTATCTATAACAACAACAAAAAAAGTTCCGAATTCTCAAATGTGTTAGCTATACCTTTGGCCTACTTCCAATCTGTGCATGGCTGAGACATAATTGCCCCACAGGGCACACCCCAAAGGATGAGATAGAATGCACGTGACAGCAGGGGTGGGGTTAGATTTTGGAGAAGGAAAAGGGACATCAGAAAAAAGTCTATACTGAAACTGATTACCATCATGCCTCCCAGCCACAGCAAATACAGCCTGCCTAGACTTGGAAGAATGTGTTTCTGCAAACACAGCATCATCTCCTTTGTTGTAATGGTGGTGTCTTAGGTATCCTAGGGTATCAATGACACCCACATGGAGCTGGAGCACTGCCCCATCTCCTGGTATCAGAGGTATGCTGGAACCTGTTCTAGACAACTGATAGTGTGGTTTGGCTATTGTGATTAGTTAATGACTCTGCTTTAATCAAAGTGATTCCAGGAATTTTTTAATTAACTGGGGAAATTAGGGGAGAGTGGCTCTGAATGTGTCTCTGTGTTTGTGTGTTTCCAAAACTGTTAACAGAGATGATGTAGGAAGTCCAAGTATGATCAGGGATGGTAAAAGCAGTCCAAATATTCTCCATTAATGTATTTTTTGCATCTTTCTGATTGATATCAACTCTCTCCTGAATAACAGAATAGACATATTCCTGTGTATCCATGGTTAAACAATCTCTTCAAATTTGTTGCTGAAAGTAGTGATATGGAGGAGCGATTAGACTCTTGCTTTTAACCCTGATAACCTGAATTTTATCCCTTGAACTCACTTGGTGGAAGAGAACTTAATGCTGACAAGACATCCTCTGATTGCCCAACCTTCATATTCTGGTTCTCTGTCTCTCTGTCTCTCTTTCTGTCTCTCTCTGTCTCTGTCTCTCTGTCTTTGCTTCTCTCTCTCTCTCTCTCTCTCTCTCTCTCTCTCTCTCTCTCTCATACACACATATACAAACACACACACACACACAAACATAGTAAATGTAATAAAATGGAAGCTAATGCAATCTAAGTCCATACTGAGAGAGAAGCACTTATGTAAATAGTGTTTTGAACTGCCATGTAGGAAGTTTGTTTCCATCTGTGTCTGCTAGAAAATGAACAATGTTATTGATGACATAGACGCATGGCTAGAAGTTCATGACAAGTAACACTACAAATTCCTCTCATTATGCCAAAAGTGAACTGGTATTGAAACTAAAGTTTTTGAAATCTGATGTCAAATTATTAGGCTAGTAACTATTATCCACTAAATTATGTTTCTATAGGAGATCATAGAATAAAATTTATTTCCGTGCTCAAATTCCTAAGATAAAGGGATAAAGGAAATGCCAGCAGAATTTGGGCAACATTTGCCAATGTTTATTAGGAACACAATCACTATTTACATTTTTCCAAATTCTTCATTGCCTTTTTCAATATACATATATTCATCTCTATGAGAAAAGAGTGGTTTCTATTAGATAGAAATAAACCAATCGAGGGAGAGAAAATTGAGAAATCACTACAGTGAAGCAGATGGTTTAATTGAAAAAAAGTCTGTATTACTGATTTGAGCATATGATTTAATTACACTCAACTAGAATGAAAACTAATTTCTAAATTTTTTTACTTTATCTGAGATTATTTGTCAAGAAGCTAAGTGTTTCATCAATGTCAATTTAATACATTTGTATTAAATTGTTCTTGGTACAGTGTGTTGCCATGTTCATGTGGCAGCAAAGGAACAGAGAGTGAGTAAAACATGAGCTTTCCATTTGAGTTAGAGGAATTATTCTTATTCCAAAAGACCAAGTTTGAGGCTTGCATTTATGTGAAAAAATAAATAATATGGAATTTCTCACATATTCAGTGATAATGTAGTACAAACCTTGCTTCTGGGATCTCTGAGGCCAGAATGAAAATAGACGCAGCCCATCAATAGTTAATAGGCCCTCTGGAGTACATTCTCATTTGAAATATACTCTTAGTTTAGTTGGTTTTTGAATGTGTATTGATGGGCAAATGATATGACTCAGTTGTATAGCATGTAAAGTCTCACCAGCACCATATAAACTAAGTTTGGCCCAGATCTGTAATTTCAGTTCCCAAGAAGTAAAAAAAAAAAACCAACCAACCAACCAACCAAACAAACAAACAAAAAAAACCAGAAGCAGAAGTTTAAGATCTTCCTTGACTACATAGTGAGTTTGAGGCCAGTCTGAGCTACATGAAACCCTGGCTATATAACCAATGCAATCAACATGTCAGAAACAAAAAATTTTGTGCCTTTAAAGAAATACTCTTTTTGCTCTCTGGTATTCTATTTTAGAAATTTCTTCTCTATAGTACAATTTGATTAGGATAGAATAAGAGCCTCTAATGTTGGGGGTTGTTTTTAAAACTTACCTCTCTTCTCTTTTAGAAAATTATACACTGGACCCCATGAATTCGATCCAGTTTGGCCTGATTATCTCCTGAAGAAGTTTGTTTTATCTCTAGACCTCTACACTTACAGAGCCTAACCATCATCTGGTTTTCACCTCTGAGAGTAAAATTAAAAAATCTTGCTAGATCTGGGAGTGGTGGCATAGGCCTTTATTCCTAGCACTTGGGAGGCAGAGGCAGGCAAATTTCTGAGTTCTAGGCCAGCCTGGTCTACAGAGTGGGCTCCAAGACAGCCAGGGCTACACAGAGAAACCCTGTCTCAGAAAACCAAAATAAATAAAAATAAAAAAAATCTTTAGCGTAGTCTTTGAGACCCTCTGTGTTGAGTCATTGCTTTATGTATATTAAGCCATCTATTTATATTTGGAGTTCATTCATGAGATTTCTACAATATTAGCTTTAAAGTCCAGAAAATTATGTTTCATCTAGCATTATATTTAGGAAAATGATTATATTTGCTCTTTAATCAACGGTTATAGTTTGATAACCCCTTTTCCTACTAAAACAATGGTTCCTGCTAGAGGTTTCCCTCATACTCTATGAGTTGTCTACTTGTAATGAACTCCATATGGTCATATAAAGATATAATATGGCTTATAAGATTAGAATTCTAGTTGTTGCACCCAGCAATTGAGTTACCATTGTTTCTTATCTTAGTCTGTGTGGTGTTTTTTTCATGTGGCAGTTCAACTATGTTCAAGAGAGAAAGGTATAGATTTGCCAGATGTGCACTACAAAGGCCATGGGGGTTTTGAAACATGGGGCTAGCATGGTAGTGACCAGCCAGTGGGAACTTTGCAAGCAGCATGGAAAGATTTTGGAGCTCTGAGTGAGAGATTTTTCAGAAGGTAAGAACTGGCTTGCAAGACTCCCAGGCCTGAGAGTAGATGGGTATAGTACTGGAACTTGCTGTTCTTTTTAAATATTTCTTGCAACACCTTGTGATTAAGCATTGGGCATTAACATTGGAGATGGCTTTTTAAGATAGGAAAAATAGTACATTCTATTGTATTCATGACTTTACTTTTCTGGCATAATAAGTGTGAAAAATGTAACAGTTTTCCAACACTATTGACAACATTTATTCTGCCTTTTCAGTTACTTGAAATTGTTTAAGATGATATTTGTGTTTGATATGATAAAGTCTTTCTTTATATGCATATCAAAGTCATATCAAACATTTACTTTCATATGTATGTACATTCAGTTCCAGAAAAAAAAATTACTATATTCAGACCAATGCAAACTTTTATATATATATATGTGTGTGTGTGTGTGTGTGTGTGTGTTCTATATGTATATTCATATATATATGGCATATATATGTCTCATGTATATATATATCCATATGCATACATATATACATGTATATATACAATATATAATTAATACATATCCATATGCATATATATCCAGACACACAGGATGTATATATCCATATGCATACATATAAAACATCAAATAAAAGAGACCTTATTTGAATGAATGTAGTGACTAGTAATATGTAGAATAAGAGTAAAAACAGGGTAATGGAGAGTGGGTTTGTTTCAGATATATAATATATTTGACAACATTGTTCCTATGAAACTCATTGCCTAGTAAACAAGTATCATACTAAATATTTTTTCTATAAATGAAGTGTACATGTATGGGGAGAAAGAAATGGCATGATATTTTTAAAGTTGATAAGTGTTTCCACTAAGCATCTCTCATTTAGGTCAACCTCTTATAATTCAAGAGTACTTTTGTACTCCCTTGATCTTCCTCAGTTGTCATATTGCTATAGCTATGACTTCAAGTTCGACAGATATAAAAAGGGCAAGAACATTCTGATTTTAGTGGAATTGCTTTCAGTTTCTCTCCATTTAAGTTGATGATATCAATGGATTTGTTGTAAATTATTGACTATGTTGACGTATTTTTCTTGTATCTTTGTTAGCAGATGATATGATAGTATATGTAAGTGATTCATAGATTCCACCAGGAAATGCCTCCAGCTGATAAACAATTTCAGCAGAGTAGATGGATACAAAATTAGCACACAAAAATCAATAGACTTCCTAAATACAAAATGACAAAAGACTAAGAAAGAAATTTTGGAAACAACAGTTTTCACAATAGCCTTAAAGAATATAAAATATCTTGGGGCAAAAGACTTGTGTGATAACAATTTCAAGTAATTCAAGAAAGAAACTAAAGAACATGTTAAAAGGTAGAAAGATCTCTTGTGTTCATGCATCAGTAAGATTAACTTAGTAAAAGTGGACATTCTACAAAAAGTAATCTACTAATTCAATGCAGTCCCCATCAAAATCCAACACAATTCTAAACAGATCTTGACAGGACAAATCTCAGCTTCATATGGAAACACACGCTGAAAAAATCCTCAACAATAAAAAAATAAAAATAAGAAACTATTCCCAATTTCAAGTTGAACTGCAAAGCAATAATAATGCAAACAGTACAACATTATCATAAAAATAGATGCATTAATTAATTCATGGAATTGAATTGAAGATAAATCTATAAATCCATACACCTATATAAAACAGTGTTTTAATAGAAATCAGAAATATGAATTGGAAAAAAAAGACAGCATCTTCAACAAATGGTAAATTTGAATCACTGTATGTAGAAGGATGCAAATAGATTTGTACTTATCATCTTGCAAAAACTCAACTCCAAACAGAATAGAAAGCTTAATTGTATAGAGCAATGAAATAAATACCTCAGCATAAAATCAGAAATACTGACCTGACAGAAGAGAAAGTAGGTAATAGTTTTGAGCATATTGACCCAGGAGACCAGTTCTTGAAGAGAATACCATTAACACAGGTATTAATATCAACAATTAATAAATGGGTTTTTTTTTAATAAAACTAAAAGCTTCTGTAAGGCAAAGGATACCAACATTCAGACAAAGGAATAACTTATAGAATGGGAAATTGTTTTCCAACTACATATCTGATAGAGGACATATCCAAACTTTATAAAGAGTTCAAGAAACTAGGTAACAAATAAACAAATAATCCCATTTATACATAGGGTACAGATCTAAGCAGAATTCTCAATTGGGGAAACTAAAATGGATGAGAAACACAAAGAAATGTTCAACATCCTTAAAGGATACATGTGATATGTATTAAACTATATATGCATATTAGCAGTTGAGTAAATAATGACAAAGCTATAATCTGTGTACCCAGAGAGCTTAGTTATAGAGGAAGTGACTATGGGAGACACATGCATCTACAGGAAGAAAGTAATAGAATAGATTTTATGGGTGGACTGGGGGTAAGGTAGGGAACTGAACTTTGAGTATTAGGTGAGGCAGGAGAGGAAATGCAGTAGAGATAGCTAGACTCAGGAATGTTGGAGGGGTGGTATGGAAACCTAGAGTAGTAGAAACATCCTATGATATATGCAGGTGATCCAAATGAAGTCCCCAAATAATACAGGAGACAAAGCCCCAAATGGTCATCACTTGTCACCAAATGAATGTTCTGGTTTCAGGACTAGGTTACATCCAATTGAGTTATTGGCCAAAGGGGTCCCATGGATATCTTCAAATAAACCAGGCTGTTCCCAATACAATACGTTGCTCTCCCACAAAATGGTATCAATGTCCCTTTGCTGAAGACAACACCCAAGTAATCATTGAACATGAAGAGAGGTCCAGCTAGTGCCTACAGAGAACCTTCACCCCTATGTTGAAGCATCTTTGGTAGTGAAAGGTGCTCTGCAAGATACCAAAATGGAAAATGTAAACACCAACCAAACCACAAAGTCTTTGATCCACACTGGTGTCCTGCCTGCAAAATATGCTAGGCCAATGGTGGCACAAAGCTTGTTTGAGTAGCCAACCAATGTCTGATTTGACTTCTAGCCCATTCTATGAGATAGACTCTATACTTGACATTGTTTAGGTGACCAAGAACCAGAGATAAATAGCCCAGAGATCTATGGTAAAACCAAACACTACTGGTCTAAAACAATACAAAGGAAAACAAAAAAACAAAACTACCACCACCACCACCACCAGAAATCAACAAAAACAATAACAACATCAAGGACAACAACAAAAACCAAGAATAATAAACTGACTCCTAATGACATTATTATAAAAGCAGTGTCATATTCTGTCAACATAAGAGAGGCTTCCTCCTGTAGGAAATAAGATCAAATAAAGAGACCTTCTCCCAGGCATTATACAGAGACCTTGGAACACAGAGATCTAAACAAGGTGTCTCCATCAAATTCTCCCATCAGATCTCAGGAAAGTCAGAGAAACAGGGGATGGAAACCGAGTAAGAGCCAGAGGGGATGGGGTGGCACCAGGAGAACAGGGTCCTCTAAATCTCTTGAGCAAAGCTCATATGAACTCACAGAGACTGAAGCAGCAAGCTCAGGGTCTACAGGGGTCTGCCCAGTGGCCTCTGTTCTATATTATAGCTTTCAGGTTAGTTTTTAATGAAACTTCTGAATGTGTGAATGAATGACTTTGTTTCTTGTGTCATCTCTTAGGCTGTTTTGCTTTGATTGGTTTGCCTTGTCTAAATTATGAAAGTTTTGCTTTACCTGATTATATTTTATTTTGGTATGTTTTGTTCTTGTCTCTTAGAAGCCTGTTCTTTTTTAATGAGAGACAGAAATTGTGTGAATCTAGATAGGAAGGGAGAAAGGCGGAATAAATTGAGTGAGAAAAACAATCTCTTTTCAATAAAAGAAAAAATAATGATGTCTGTCTAGAGAGAGATAAAGATGTGGGAGTGGCAGCTTGAATGCTCTAGGCTCAAGCTATTAGATGTATAGATGCACCTGTAACAAACTGTGTGTATCTAAAGACTTCTTTCTACAAAATATTTGACTGCATCAAAGAGGAAAGTATTTATGTACCAATTCAATTTACACTGCCACTGAGACTGTCCTTTGTAACAATGTAGCAAATGCCATGAAGTCCATATGCTGGACCTTATAAAGTTAGACGATTCTAAACATAACTGCTTTGTAGGAGAAACATTGTTTCTGAATGTTACTGAAAAGAATGTTGAAGTTTTTAATTTTCCTCATAAATCATCAATCATTTTCCTTTATTTTGTGTCTTTGTAATGTCCTTTCGTACCACTTTCAAGAAACTCCCTGTGGAGATTTTGACCCGAAGACAACTGCCATCATTCTTACAGCTACAGAGAAGACGCTTATTACAGTCAGATCAATGTGCTTAACCATTTTCTAATTAGTTTCCTCCATGATTAATCTTTGATGAATGCTTTCCTCTAACCCAAACATTCCAACCCATTAATGCTGTGTTCCTTTGTCTTATTCTGACAAGGACAAAGTAATTTTATGCATTACACAGGAATATACTTGCAACCATTAAATTGCTTATATTTGCATTGGTTTAAAAAATGCTCAGGCTCCAGTCATATTGGAAACAGTAGAAAGGCTGTTACCCCATAACGTAAATTCAGCCTTTGTATTGGACACTTCCACAAGCAATGTACTTGGTACTAAGATGATGATAACCAGATAGAAATGTGACTCAAAGCACTGAGTAGATATTAGGCAATAGCACAGCTTTCTAACTTCCATATCTTTCATGCTGGAATTCAAAGTGTCTTTTGATATTAGGACTGAATGCTCTGTTTCCAAAGTTAGGAAAGAGACTGTGAAGCTCATACATAGCTTTGACAATGCCAAAGCAAGCTTGAAAAATGATATTCCATCTCATCAAAGACTTGATGGCATTTAAAAAAATAACCAACAAATATGTTAATTGGTGTTTTTTTAAAATATTGAACACAATTAAATCATTTTAATGTAGAACCAACCTGTGAAACAGACACCATGAAGGAGAAAAATTAAACAAGGAGGGCCAAAGCATCCATTCAGCCACTTTTTCCAAAAAGTAATAAAAAGAGGGACAGGAGAAATGTATCAAATGCATGTATATCTTTGCATTGGACACACTGATAGTTAACACTTTTACAGCAGGAGAAACTTTATCACCAATTTTTAATACTCATAGTTGCATGCTTATAAAATGCCACTGAAATATTAAAATAGCAACATTTTAACTCCACAGTGATGATCTTCATAGGTGTGCAATTTGATTAAGGAATTTTCTACATCAAAATATATTGTGAATTAGTATTTATTTTATTCTTTTTAGAACATTTGCTGATTTTGCTTGCCTAATTGTTGAGTTCCAGAATCTGGCTTAATGGACATGGATGGCATTTCTGAGGACGGCACTCAAAGTCATCCTTTTGCCTACATATGCACCCATATACATGTCAATGCACACCTATGCATCACATACCAGTATGTACCTGCATACCCAAGCACAAGCACACACACACACACACACACACACACACACACACACACACACACACACCACAAAACAAGGCTACTAGCACTTTTATTTAACCAGTAAATATAACAATGCTTAAAACATTAATAGCAATAATCACGTATCAAAACCCACGGGATATGATGATATTGTGTATCCTCTTCAATTTGTTTATTAAACAAAGTTTAAGGTTAGTATCATCATTCTCATTCTATAGATAAGGAAGCTTGTTAAGAAACTTGCCAACATTAATTGCATCATTATTGTAAAGCTGAAACTCAGATCTAGACCTGATGATACAGACATCTGGACAAGGGCTCCTGTTGAAAACTGAGAATATGATCTCTCCTGGTCAAGCTTCTCTTTGAACATGTACTCCTGTTCCTCTCCCTCACCATGTTTCTCTCCCTCACCATAATCACTGAAAAAATATAGGAAGAAATTTTTCTTGAAGAGCAATGAAGAAATAAAATCAAACTAAGAAAAATTGAGAATTAGGGTTCTGTACAGTAAAACAGAAACAGCCTTAAGGTAAGGGATGGTGGGGGCAGTTGGGGTGAGATGGTCATCTTTTCAGATGCAATCTGTTTCCGGTCCTTTGTCTATGCTGCACGTAGCCACATTTCTTCCCAGCAGGACGTTTACAACCGACAACTTATCTTGTGTTAATGAAAGCAGCTGCAGAAATGGGGACCAAGGAGTATCTCACTTCCTGTGCTATCAAGGCATCTGAGAGTGGCTATCTCTCCAGCGTGTCACATTTCTGCCATTCTTTCCGAAGCTCCAGATCCTGCGCTGGCTAGTCCTAGCTTCTGACTGGTGGCCCCACTGGCTGGGCTCTGTAAACAGACGCGTATGTATGCTATGACTTTCCAGTTGAAGAAAAGTATTACCCTTCTGTCTCTGGTGATAAACTTTACAATGACTTAACTGTGACCTTTTATCTTTTCAACTCAGCTGCATAACCGTGCAGATAACAACCGGGTGGCTTTCTGTTTTCTAACCCTTGAAGCGCATGCTATGAGGTTACAGAGAGCAATAGGATGAAAGCAAGTACAATGCGTGTGTGTAATGATTTACTAGCCCAGAAGCTACCAGAACTTGAAGACTGACATACTTCAACAGTGCCTATTCCATGGGGTATTGAAGAGGCCCAACAAATGTGATTGGAAGGCTTCCATTAACAAGGTCCACATTAACCATAGGTTAGAGATCCATAGCCAGAGGCCTAAGGTTAAGACATAGTACACAGCAGAATTCTCGGCATGGCACATGAGCTAAGTGAAAGAAGTTGTATGCTGGTAGGGTAGATAAAGTCAAGGAAAGAGAGAGCAGGAGAAAGGGAAAGAGAGAAAGAGAACATCTATCCAGAAGAATATCAAAATGATAATTTCAAGCTACTGTAGTAACCGAGTCTTCAGAACAGTGCCTGCAAAACTGGGTGCTAGTTCACCCCAGGAAAAGGAGTGGAGCTACACCATGGAAAGTACGTTACAAAGTGCTCTGAGTCTGTCACAGAAATCAAAGTGTGAAAGAGGAAAGGAGGTGAAAAATATCCTTGTGAAACCAGAGCTTCTGGAAAATGACAAACAGAAGAAAACAATAGGATTTTCCATACTATCTTCTCCTAAAAATCTTCTGATAACAGAATGGCGGCGAAAAGCATTATAAGCCAATGCTGTGGTCTCGTTTGTTCAACTCGATTGAGTAAAACCAGACAATCGGAACGTGCGGTGTTATCATCTCCCAAAGACAATACTCAGCACCAGGTAAAAGCACTAGGTACAACAGCAACCAGTTCATCTGGATAGAGTCTTTGATCATTTAACCAGGGTAAATGTAGTGGGGGTACACTATTTTAGAGATCAAGTCCCCAAAGATGATAAATTAGTGAGTTTGCCTTAAAGAATTTCAACTGGAAATCAAGTCAGCTGTGTTTCAAGTTTTCAGGGATTTGGGGCTTTGGTTTATTGATTTATATAACAGTAGAAGAAAACGTCTGACTTCTAATTTTTGTTTATTTATATCTGGTGGCAGTCCCAGAAATACCTAGGGATGCTAATGTGGCCACTCACTCAAAGAGACTCCCCAGTTTACACCAAGAGACTTCATCAGGATTTTCCATTTTCGCAATGATTGTATCATCTCATCTCTGCCCTTTACATCACTTTAGAGAATAAGTTTAGAAAAACAATAACATATCTGGTAGCCATAGCAGTTAGAATAGAAATCTTCAACTTTTTATTTTTCTTTTCATCAAAATAATAAGAGAAAAGTACATTTAGCAAAGGATATTTCCAAAGTCAATAGTGTCCTGGCACAGTCATGGGTAGCTGGGTGACTACAGTGTGGTTTGAGTGAGAAACCTCCCACACAGGCCCCTGCATTTGAGTCCTTGGCTGACGCTGCAGTTTGTGGGAGGGGCTTTGCTGACAGAGGTACATCACTGAGGGTAGGTCCTACAGAATTATAATCTTGCTCTACGTCTTGATTCACTGGGCTTCCTGTTTGCAAAATAATGACCAGCCAGCTTCCTGCGCAGCCAGCCAACCACCAGGCCTTTATGGACCACCCTTCTGAAACTTTAAGCCAAAATAAACTCTTCCTGCTATAGGTTGCTTTTGGCTGTGTACTGTAATCCCAGTAGACAGAAAGTAACTACTACAACCAGTTCACTTTAGGCCAAACAATACCACAGGAAAGACACATATTACCACGGCTTGCTAAAGATTGGTTGTGACTGAATTTTACCCCAATATTCTATCCTTGACTTGTACTGAGGGCTGCTGTAAGAGAAACAAAGAGAAATACGTTGGCTAAAAATGATGGTAGTCACTTGTGGTATCTGTACTCAGGAAGAAAAGGAGAAACGAGTGTAAATCCACTGTCAGAAAGTGGTCTCTTTTCATGTCAGTGCAGTTTGCTTTTGCTGGGAGAATCTTCCTGGTTTGGGGGAACAAATATTTGCAAGTTTCATATGTTCACAAGAGAGTTCAATCTGATTGCTAGCAAAGAATCTTCTGTCTGGTTTAATATTTATGCTGTTTCTAGTCACTCTTTACATAATGGTATCTGAATTCGAATGTGCATGTTTTCTATCCTTCAGGTTCGATTTCTCTAATTCACTGTACCAAAAAAACTTGGCTCAATAATATCTACTTTATTTCCTTGTAGCCAAAATGGAGAGATGGTAGCATTGTACAAGCTCTTTAAAAATAAAATATTTGTAGATTTCATTTTAGTACATTTATTTAGTGTGTGTGTGTGTGTGTGTGTGTGTGTATGTATGTGTGTAAGCACATGTGTACACATAAGCCCACGTACACCACAGCATGCAAATGTAAATCAGAGGCTAAACTTCAGCAGTAGATTTTCTTCCACCAGTTGAGGTCAGATTTTGCAGCAAGTTTCTTACATGCGGAGTCATTTTGTCATCTTCTACCATAAAAATAAAACTTTTAAAGTGGTTTGAGTATCATTTCTCTTTTCTCAAAATTTCTGAAGAGATGATACATGACAACAGAATGAGAAGTCAGAACCTTAACCTTCACACAATCAGTGCATCTGAAATTGAAAATTGTGTACCCTCACACTAGCTGTAGTGACTTTGACACTTTTATATGCAGAGGTCACCCTGATGGTGCATATTATCAGCATAAATGCTGGAATAATTTTAAATACAAATGACAGAGGCACTGGATGATTACCCTGAGAATCTGTCACTGTGTGCTAGAAAGCAGCATCAGGTGTTTGAGATGTGAGAAGCCATTGAGTAAGAGGTCTTCGACCATTTCAAAAGGAGCCTGTACAAGAGGCTTATGCCTTGAAATCTAAAGATAAAAGAGCAAGCACTTCTCTTTCGAAAGAGAAATCCAAACATGATCCTGAGTGAGAAATGTAAAGTGATCTTAGCTGATGTCTATGCCAGGACATCGTCCCTCTGTCTTTTATTGTACTTTAAAATAGAAAACAAAGGCCACCCATTTCTCCTGAGCAACCAGCCAAATCTACATTAACTTACAGTGTCACTCCTATCACCTCGAAACCTCAATGACATAAATCATGGCTCTAATGTCTGAATGTTGTTGATTCATTAACTCCTCACTCTTTCCAATGTTTTTCTGACATGGTTGTCTCTGCAGGCATCAAGGACAGGGATGTCAATATCCATGACAGTTCATGCGCATGGTAAAAGTTGCTTTTCTTCATAACAAGAACACATGCTATCCTCTAGAGGAAAAGAAAACAAATTGGAAAAATTAATTGGAAAAGCTTCTGTATTCTGGAAGTTGTGTAAATATGAACAAAAGCAAAGAATTGGAAGTGTAAAAGATGTTTTTAGAAAAAAAATATTGAAAGAAGCATTGAAAAATTCTCCAACAAGCTCAAAAGAAGCTAGAAATCATGTTCTGCCTTTACGGCACTCTTGAAAAGGATCTCAAAAAAATGTTGTCAATATTCTTATTTTTCAGGTAAGAGGATGGAGGATGGCAGGATAAACAGGTTTATATTTCTTAATTCATTCAGGAAGGGAATCGCCATGTACAGATTTCAAAGTTAGGTTTGGCAAATAATTTATACTTTACTTAGTGTGTCTTGAAAAGAATTTTTGGATAGGTCAATGTATATAAGATTTATTAAATCAACACTTACAATATGCCTGGGGAAAGCCTGTATAGACATTTTTCAAAAAACAAGATTATCATATTTGTACCTTAGCCAAATGTAGAGTTAGCAATCTGCTCTTGCTCTCAAATGAATGCATCAGAAACAGCTTCATCCAAAGGGAAGAATTTACCATGAAACTATGCCAAGTAATGTTTAGAGATTTCGATTAGAGTGTATAATTTAAATATCTGGCTACCTTGTTGACATGTGCTCATGGGAAATGTCTCTAGCAATTTGAAATTCAGCTGTGTTGAGGTTCTGGGGTTGAATGTGGATTTAAAAGGCCTCAACAAACAAAGTGAGAGTCAGGACTCTGGGCCAAGTTCATACAACTGCTACTAATATCAGGGACGGGGATCAGACTTCAGCTCAAGGTGACCGTGAGTAGTATGGGTGGGCCTGGTCCTCAAAGTCACTGATAAACTTATTTGAGGCTAGCCTGTGTAAGAACGAGAATGTCTTACATTGGTCTGATGAAAGAATATTTTTTTCCTGTTTCTCTATGAATCCTTCCAGAGTATAAATAAATGAAGGTCCAACTCTTTGATAAATAACCCAAGACAGAGTCCACAATACTTTCTAAATGAATCTATATACCAAGCTTGCAGTTCTTCTCATCGGAGGATGATTTTACATACTCGACTAAACTTTGTTAGTTATTTCTTACCTAACTTAGGTTTAGCCAAGACTATAATTTAAATTTCTCCACAGAATATCATTTTGTTTTCTGTTAGTTTACCACTTAGATTCCACATGCTATCTTTAAGCATTCAGTTAATTGTTGCAAACCATAGCTTTTTGTTCTTATAACTACATTTTCATTTTTCAATGTTCCATGTACATATGAATTATGCATGTGCATGCATGTGTGTACATGTGTGTACATGTATGTGTGAGTGCAGGCATGTGCATGCCTCGGCACACACGTGGCAGTGAGAGGGCAGTCTTGAGTTCCAGTCTTTGATATCTACCTTGCTTGAGTCAGGATTTGTTGTTTACCAGTAGATATTCCAGCCTAGTTGACCTTTGAGAGTCTAGGTGTTCTGCCTCCAGGTGTCACCTCAAAATAGGAACTCCGAAATCAGAGACACGCCCTACCACACCTGGCTTTACATCTGTTCTAGAGATCTGAAATTCGATTTTCACTCTTCCATGGCCAGCTCCCTGACAGTACAAACTGATTTTCACTGATTCAGTGGTATTGTTTCTTTCTCAGTCACAAAGTGAAGCACAGAGTACAATGTGATCAAGTACATGGATCTTACTCTTTGCTCTCATTTTTATGTTCATTAGGAGCTGAACCAAAAGGATAGCAGAAGTGGCAAGAAAGGTTTTGAAGGAGACTGGGCAAGTGGAGTGCCTTTTGAAAGAAATATCAGAATGCTTCCTAGACAGGGCTTGTAACAGGATGCATGCAGTAGAAGCCCCTGGCCCAGTTCACACCTGAATCTAGAAGCCCCTGGCCCAGTTCACACCTGAATCACTCTCCTCTTAGCTGACTCTGCTCTTGCTTTCCCCCAGCTCTGCTTTGATCTGGACAGACAGAACCATCTACAGTGGCTGTCAATGGAATCTATTCTCACCTTTAAGGTGTGGTTTTGATCTTGTTTTTGTTTTGTGACTAAGATATCACCACTTTAAGTAGCTCCCTCTGGTAGCCATTCAGATTCTAGTCTAAACCTCTCATTCAATCAAAGCACCTCCTCAGTAGCTCCTGGCTTCTCTTTCTCCCCTCTGTACTAGTCACTATGTTTCACATACTACCCCTACAAGTCACTAGTATTGTAATTGACTGATTACAGATCTGGATCTCAGCCCTTACAGTATCCTTACTAAAAGTCACAGACTTTCACAAGCATCTGTTTGGGAAGGACACGATAGAGACAAAAGTACCCATTCAATAAGTAAACTAGTTTCATGCAGTAGTTGTATTAGATATGGCAGTTATCTTAGCCAAGTTTATGAGTAATAATTACCATTGTTATTCAATTTACTGTAATGTGTTTAATAGAGAAAAATATATAACCATATTATGCTTTTTTAAAAGCCTAGATAAAAGCAACTTGAGAATAGATAGAACATCTTACATTGCTACGAGTAAAAAAAATAAACTTTCTTTTTCTTTTTTCTTGTTTTAAAGAATTTGCTCAGCTATTACAAAATCCATCCTTCTAGTCTTTAACTTATTAAGAGAAATTCAAGAGAAGACTAAGTCCATGGAGCTTTGAGACCACACACCTGGGACAGCACTCCTTACTTACTCCCTTGGAATTATACCTAGCCAGAATCAATGGCCACTTTTCATTGATGAGTTATGTCAGGCATTTGGTCGTGTAGAACACCTTAAAAGCTCTGTGCAACTTTGCCTTGATCTTGATGGATTGGATGAGACATCTTCAAGCCTAGATGTTCTTTCTACTTTATGACATCTGAGAATGACACATTCACAAATATAATGCAATTCAAGTTTTTAGATAGACTGGAATGTAAAATATTTGGGGATTTGGGGGCTAAGAAAGTGGAAGAGACAAGATGTTGAGGTAGTAAAAAGGCTGAGAATGGTAAGCGAGGAGTACAGCAGGGGAGTGAGGTTGTCACGTATAATGAAGATTTAGTGTTTCGGTCATAAATCTAATTCAGACAGAGGAGAACCCTGCCAAAACACTGTGCAGGAATAAGCCCCAAGGTATCCAATGGGGCCTTTTTAAACCCTGTTCACTTCACGTTGCATATTTGAATACAGACAGTTGGAGTTCAAAGAGCACACATCTGGGTCATTGTGCAAATCCCTACTCTCCTTTAAAACTAAAATAAAATAGACACACTCCATTGACACTAGACGGACCCCACTGTCAACTCTGCCAAAGAAAACTGTCCCATTCTGGATACAAAAACCAAAACACAAAGTGGAACTAACCACACAGAGTCAAGCTCAGTCACTTTATGTATTTAAAGAAGGAAAAGTATTCAAAAGACAGATTCTCAGAAGTATACTCCAACAGGCAACTAGAGTCAAGATTGCATTTCATAACCATTGTCTCCTACAAGAAGGACCAGTCTAACAAAGCTGAAGGGGCTCAACCAATATCTACATCATCAGATGATGATTCAGGAGAAATTAATCATGTCTGATTCTTAGAAAGCAACAGTAAAAATTGTTACAATTGGTACACAATTTATTACATTCTATCTAGGAGAATCATGTAATGTCCATCAGTTATCATTATTGAAAGATAAAGGTTGAGATTGGCTGGAGCTACATTTGTTTGTAAAGATTTATATTTGTTTGTAAATTTGACACTTGTTCAACATTTTGCTAAAACTTAAATCATTAATTTTACTGCAGAATTATAAGGCATCATTAGCATCATCTGCTACATCCACTCCAGTAGCAACCCGCGTGACAGGNACATATAGCCAAGTTAGATCCTAGGCAGTCCTTGATCCAACCTTGAGCATGTATAGCTAAGTCACTGCCCTACAAAGGAATTCACCACTACCTAGGAATAAGGAAGTTTGCGATCTGAGAAGGAACCAGACTAGATAGTTAGAACTATAGCTAGCTAAGTTACACCCAGATACAAGTATTCACAATGGCCTAGGGGGAATGTGGACTACTACAAGGGAATGAAGCCCTTGCCCCTGGCTCCTAAGTTTAAGCTGACCTCAGGTGGAATTGTTTTTGATCCCAGTGTTAACCTTGAATCTTATCCCCGTTGGTTCTTGCCAGTCCTTCCTCGCTTGTATTACTGTTTTGTTATCTTGCTGGTGTGTCACCTAACTTCCCCATTTTCTTCTGTATAAAAGTCTGATGCTCAATTTAACAATTTACACTCAGATATTACACACTCCCTTGTGTGTCCTGTCTGTTTGTCACTCGCCGAATCTTTGCCCACTTCCTCAAGAGAACTCGACCCACGCAGGCAGGGGACCCAGAGGGCCTGTGGCAATCATCCATATAGCATTCATTGACAATTTCAGTTTGATATGTAAAGGGCTAATATATAACTTCTGTATTAAGAACTAACATTTCAAGATTACAGTAAGAGGTAATAATATTGCATCTACTACCTCATTAAATTCTTACAGCAATTCTCTGTGGCATGTTTAATATTGTTGTTAACACATGAGGAAATTGAGTTACAATGCTAATTCTAACTCTGTCCTAAAGAGGGCTGAGGGGATACTAATTCAGCCACCTGTGTGCTTTCTGGAAGTGTTGACTCCTTTAATAGAGGAAAACAGTAATATTTAGTGAGAATAGATCACATTAACTTTTGAATCTATGTTCTTCAATATTTGTAGTCTAAGTTAGTGTTTGGTTATACACATACCTGAAATTAACTTATGTTCATATCACTCTCTAACTTCACAATAGGAGAAATCATATAAGAATGGTAAAATTATTAGAAAATCTTTTGACTATATATGGAATTCATTTTTTTAAAAATTACATTAATCAAAGCCAAAAATTTGACTTCCAGTAATTTAAGATATAATAAGACTGTAGATTCCTAATAGTATTGTGCTTAGTGGAAAATAGTTTGCAATTCCATCAATTTTGCATTTCCATAAAGAATTCAAATGGTTTTTAAAGTCAGAAATTGTGTTCAAAATACTATCCAGTTGACTCAAAATGAAACTCAACAAGGAATATAATTCAATACTATCGTATCTTAAGCCAATCTTAGTGTAGTTAATTTATTACCAAAGGAATGGTTGGTAAAATATTGTGTTTTGTCATACTCAAAGAAACTTTCTTTTGGTTTTCTAATAGTGTAGAGATAAACCTTTTCTGCACACAAACATATCATTTTATTTTAGCACTAACAGAAACACATGAATGAAAAGCTTTCTGTCTTCATGTGATTACCTCATTGTACCACTTGAAATTTTGTTTAAAACTTTTGTAGTGATTCCAGAATGCTTTTATCTTTAAAAGAGTTCTCCCTCATTTCTTGTGTGCAATAACTGAAGATCATGGAAAGAGATAAAGGAAAGTAATGAGGGTACTATTCCATCATGGACCATAGACACACTACAAAGAAACCAAACACGTAGTTTCCAGGTGACCGCCTATGGTGGACTAGTTTGTAGAAATGGCCAATGATAATATCATGAGCTCAGCATGTACATTGTTGCTACTTGAATCATCTGTCACTCTGTATGAACAATAATGGAGAATATAGAGGAAATATTCAGACATATACAAAATAATTGTTTCTATATGGTAAATTTTATTTTCTGTCTTATGTTTAATTATCAATATTAGGTACTAGCTATAAATAAAATGGAGAAATTGAGGGTAACATTGAAGAAATAAAATTAGACAGGTTTTGAACAACTAAACCAGGAAGTCTAAACTTCCATAGTGATTCACTGAATGTTTTAATTGGATCTGGAGTCATTGTATTTGCATTTAAATGAGAAGTAATCCGCAGTCCTGTAGGACAGACTTGTTGGAACCAGCTAAATAGATAGGAAGCCAAAAGCCACTGATGTGGGGATACTTAGGCAAATAATTGCAGCAGCTAGTGTTTAAATACAGCTTCCATGTACCCTATAAATTCTTAGCAGTTCACATGAATCTACACATTTAATCTTCAGTGTAACCTTAGGAGATAGATAATCAGTTGTCCTTTTCTGTCACAGAAAGTTCCAGTACTTCAGGAAAACATTTTTTTTTCCTAGCATGAAACTCTAGAGGTGGGCAGTATTTTTTATTTTGGCCAAAGTCACATTTAATCTTTGGCTCATAGCTGGATTGACACTATATGGGGTATTCTATAACGGCGTCTTTTCAGAGGTCTTTCTCTACCTCTCTAAAAGATTTAATCAGGATTGCTACCAAACATCTGGGAAATTTTTGAGAGCAGATACATTCCAGAACCTGAGAAGCTGGGCTCAGAAGAGACACTATCAGGTCTTATACATTTTGTTGACAAAAGCAGGTCACAGTCCAGCCCAGATAGGAAATCAGCTTCATTTGGAGATGTTAAGAGGTGCAAAGCCACATGGTAAAGGGGAAAGGGGAAAGAGGAAGAAGAGATTATGGTAGTGTTTACAGTCTGCTCTGGAGAAGTAGTATCATCAGCAGAACTATTTTACAGATAGTGAGTGTCCCAGAAGCACAAAACTGTTAAGTAATTTGCCTAACTCATTCAACTAATAGTTTACTTAACAGTATGTATCAGCATCTGCTATCAAAGGAATGTACCTGTCTCTAACGTTTTTTAAAAAGGGACAGTAGATGGAGAATTTATTATGTGACTCAAAAAAAAAAAAACAAAGCAAAAAAACAAAACAAAACAAAACAACAACAAACAAACAAAACCAGGATAACCAATAAGTTTGGGAGCAAAGAGTCAAAGAAGGAGTCAGAGGCTAAAATTTCGAAAAGTTGTAACACTTTGAGAAGTAATAGCACTGGGTTAATGAGTTAATGAGACTGGGTTAATTGTTTCTGAATAAAGACAACTGCAAGATCCATATAAAATGAAGTAAGACATGTAATTGGAGGAAAAGCAAAATATAAAGAGTAAGCATCAGGTTGGAGTACACACAGGAACTTAGAAGCTTCATTCATCAACAAATATTAAAAATTACTACAAATAGTGTTTGAGATGAAGACAAATTCAAGGCACTGAGCATAGACTTAAGAAATATATAGAAAGAAATTATTCAGATGAAAATTCTAAAGGATAAAGACAAGTAATAAAAAAAAATCAGTTCTGACATTTACAGGCATGGCTCTTCAGTTACAGCTGCCTTTCCCTGGGGATTCCACATCAGACACACAACCATGGAAAGATGTCCACACACCCAGGTCACATTGTAATGACACACTATGAATGGCCAAGACAATATGTCTTCCACCAACCCAAATCCTTTCATCCATTTTTTTTTTTTTAATGTCTTTCGGTGTGAATCACCAAGATGAACTACAGGACACAGAATTTAAAAAGACAATCATAAAATTCACCAAAGAATTCCAGGAATTTAAAGAAGAATGGAACAAACAAAGCGATAAAGTTAAAAGGGACAGGAATAAATCTTGATGAGGATGACAGAAAAGAACTGACAGTCACTGTTGATAAGATTGCAAACTGGTCAGTCGTTATGGATGTCTCTTAGAAACTTCTCAAAAGGATCTAGCTATACAACTCCTTGTGATATGCCAGAAGAACTTTGTACACTACAGAATCTTACCAAACCACTCTATTCACAATAGATACAAAACATAAAGTCCTTTAACTTTGAATATACAAAAAACCAGGTGGTAAATATACATAATGGAGTTCCACTCAATTGTAAAAAAAAAAAAATCTAATTTTATTGGAAAGAGGCAAATGAGACTAATAGAAGTAGGGAAGGAGGAAAGAAGATAAATAACACCAACTATGTTTGAAAAAATTATAGGCAAACATTTTACATTTAATATATATAATACTCTTAAGTTATGAATGTATGTATATATGCTTGCTTGTACAGTTTGAATGAAGTTATGCCACTTAGGGTTATCATACTCCCCCCAAGGATCATAAGCAATCTAACAAAAGCCACAATACCAGGCATGGGGAACTTCCCTTCAACTTGTTAGTCAGGAAACCTGAAAAGACTACCAAATCAAATAATGTTTTGCCTTTGTTTTTGCATCCTAGAATTTGAATGTAAATCCCTACTGCTGAGCCTATTATGGTACATAGAAGAATCAAGGTATAACTAAATTTGAAGTCCCGTACTGAAGATTAGCTTCCAAAGTATCCAATGATGCTGTACAAATTGCCAAGAGAAGAAAATAACCAACAGTCTTACCAAGTTTTATAATGCTTATGAACAACAACCAGAATGACAAGATAACCTCCATGGGTGTGATAGTGGTGCACATGTCTTGAGAGTAAATAACAGCTGTCTAATCGGACTTAAGACTATTTAATAAGAGGAAATTCATGTCGGGTATTATAAAATTATGCATTTACAGTAGAGAGAGGCCATGAACCCTAGAGGATAATGTACTACTACTTTGCTGAACTAGTATAATTTCTAGCTATATTCCTAACAATTATCCTTATATTCACCAATAAGAGTGGCTCTTTCCCTCAACAATGAAACTTTATTTTGCTGCACACAGAGGTAATTAGAGAAATCCAAAACCCGTCAAAATGCAAAGAACAGCAGGCCATATGGTCTCCAACCCCCACTAATACATCTTCAATGCAATCATATTTCACAGAGACAGAGGACCAGAGACAACCACTGTAAGACAGTGTCTTCCATACATGCCACAGAGAAGCTTCACCCATGCAATTTCAACAAAACAGTCATCTAAAACAGAAGGGCACAGTAATATTACCAGTTAGCATAATGACGTAAATGGGAGAAATCTCACAAGGCCCTGCTCCTTGACAAAGAACCATAAACTGTAAGTGGCTGTTGTCGAGCAAGAACCAGTCTTCTCTAGGGATAGATTATTCAATCCTAAACTGTCTGCCCTAAACATATACACAAACAAGAATCACAAAACGGCCCCAACAGGTAGGTGTGTGTGTGTGTGTGTGTGTGTGTGTGTGTGTGTGTGAGCAAGCATGCATGTGTGTGTGTGTGTGTGTGTGTGTGTGTGTGTATGTGTGTGTGTATATGTGTGTTTGTAATACCTACAAAAAGCCCATGAATTTTGAGAGTAAGTTGAACTACATAGACAAAAGAGGGGTTTGAAGGAGGTGGGGTAAACATGATAACTAGAGTATTCATGTATAAAATTATCAAAAAATAATAGATTTAAATAAAACAATATATACTGAAAGGGCTTAGTCAAAGATTAATTAATACCCCAAAAGAATAATATGGGGAAAAATAGTCAGAATAAATTATAAAGCATCATTATGTGAATATCACAGTAAAAGGATTAGTGAAAGAGACCATAAGCAAGATTTTTTAAATGCCAGAAAATAGATAGAAATGATATACAGAAAAAATTTTGAACAGGTAATTCAAAAGGTCAATAAATGTTTTTAAAGTGTATTTTATTTGGTAGTAGTAAAAATTAAAATAAAAATACCACCACAGATTTTCCAAAGGTACTAGAATTTAAAAGGTCCAAAACTCAAAGTTTAGTCAAGATGCTGAAGTAACAACATATACTTCTAGCCAAAAAGAAAAAAACAATAATTAACTGGTGAGCAGACTCTAAGAGTGGGCAGACACTATAGCTGTGGAGACATGAAACCTGCCTTTCCCTGAGAGGAAGGACTGCTGGGAGCTAGCCATAAATTAAGTTGACATCGAAATAGTGAGAAAGTATGGTGTGAGTAGGTTCAGAATAAGGATCTATTCTTTGTCAACCACAGTGAAGGCATTGTAGAGGGGAAGAAAATGGATTTCTGAGAGACTTTGCAAATGCTAAACAATGCTAGAAGAGCTATTGTGAAGAATGAAAGTTAGAGGTGTTTCCTGTATCCAGCAAAATCCTAGGTCCTGTTTTCATATCCAGCCTCCTAGTCTATGTCTTTTTATTGGGGTGTTGAGTCCATTAATGTTGAGAGATATTAAAGACCAATGATTGTTGCTTCATGTTATTTTTGTTGTTGGGGTAGAATTATGCTTGTGTGGTTCTCTACTTTTGGGTTTGTTGTAAGATTAGTGTCTTGCTTTTTCTTGGATATAGTTTGTCTCCTTGTGTTGGGCTGGAATGGTGGAAAGATATTGTTTAAATTTGGCTTTGTCATGGAATATCTTCCTTTCTCCCTCTATGGTAATTAAGAGTTTTTCTGGATATAATAGGCTGGGGTAGCATTTTTGTTTTATTAGGGTACATATGACATCTGCCCAAGAACTTCTGGCTTAAAGGAGGAAGTCAAGATATCACTATTTGCAGGTTATATGATAATATACATAAGTAACCCAATAAATTCCACAAGAGAACTCCTAAAGCTGATAAACAATGTCAGCAAAGTGGCTAGATACAAAATTAACTCAAACAAATCAGTAGCTTTCCTTTACTCAAAGGATAAACAAGGTATAAAAGAAATTAGGGAAATGACACCGTTTACAGTAGTCACAAATAATACAAAATATCTTGGTGTGACACTAACCAAGCAAAAGAAACCAAGTGAAAGATCTATATGACAAAAGCTTCAAGAATCTGAAGAAAGAAATTGAAGAAGATCTCAGAAGATGGAGAGATCTCCCATGCTTATGGACTGACAGGATTAACATAGTAAAAATGTCTACCTTACCTAAAGCAATCTACAGAGTTAATGCAACCCCCATCAAAATTGCAACTTAATTCTTCACAGAGATATAAAGAACAATTCTCAAATTTATCTGCAATAGGAAAATCCCCAGGATATCAAAAACCATTCTCCACAATAAAAGAACTTCTGGGAAAATCACTATCCCTGAGCTCAAGCTATACCACAGAGCAATAGTAATAAAAACTGCATGGTATTAGTACAGAGACAGACAGGTAGATTAAAGGAATAGAAATGAAAACCCTGAGTTAAACCCACACAGCTATGGTCACTTGATCATTGATAAAGGAACCAAACTATCCGGTGGAAAAAAGACAGCATTTTCAACAAATGGTGTTGGTTCAACTGGTGGTTGGAATGTAAAAGAATGCAAATTGACCCATTTTTTTCTTTTAAGTTATCAAAATGATGTATAATATTTAAATACCTCTTAAATACACATTATCTTCTGAAGCTAAAAGTAATAAGCATTTAACCAATATTTAAAATCTATTTGAAAGATTAAACATCACAGAAGTAGAAAAAAAATCTCTTACAAAGTCCTCTATGGAAGAAAATTGTGCCAAGTTCCTGATTAGACCAACACCCTTCTATTTCCAAGGGAGAATATGCAGTGGAACTGTGGCTTCATAGAATAAACTGTGTAGTGCTCCTTCTGTTTCTATTTTGTGGAATAGATTGAAGTGTATTGGTATTATGTCTTCTTTGAAGGTCTCTGAACTAAGCCCATCTGGTCCTGGACTCTTTTTTGACTTTGAAACTATTAATGACTGCTTCTATTTCTTTAGGGCTTATGGGACTGTTTAGGTGGTTTATATGATCCTGATTTAACTTTGGTATTTGGTATCTGTCTGCAAAAATGTCCATTTCATCCAGTTTTGTTGAATATAGACTTTTGTAGTAGGATCTGATGATTTTTTAAATTTCCTCAGTTTCTGTTGTTATATATCCCTTTTCATTTCTGATTTTGTTAATTTGGATACTCTCTCTGTGCCCTCTGGTTAATCTGGCTAAAGATTTATCTATCTTGTTGATTTTCTCAAAGAACTAGCTACTGGTTTTGTTAATTCTTTGTATAGTTCTCTTTGTTTCTACTTGGTTGATTTTTAGCCCAGAGTTTATTTCTTGCCATCTACTCCTCTTGGATGTATTTGCTTCTTTTTGTTCTAGAGCTTTCATATGTACTATTAAACTGCTAGTATATGCTCTCTCCAATTTCTTTATGAAGGCACTCAGAGCTATGAGTTTTCCTCTTAGTACTGCTTTCAATGTGTTCCATAAGTTTGGGCATATTGTACCTTCATTTTCATTAAATTCTAAAGTCTTTAATTTCTTTCTTTATTTCTTCCTTGACCAAGTTATGATTGAATGGGGCAGTGTTCAGCTTCGATTTATATATGGGCTTTCTGTTGTTTCTGTTGTTATTGAAGACCAGCCTTAGTCCATGGTGATCTGATATGATGCATGGGATTATTTCAGTTTTCTTGTATCTGTTGAGGCCTGTTTTGTGACCGATTATATGGTCAGTTTTGAAGAAGGTACCCTATGGTGCTAAGAAGAAGGCATATTCTTTTGTTTTAAGATAAGCTGTTCTATAGATATCTGTTAAATCCGTTTGCTTAATAAATTTTGTTGGTTTCGCTGTGTCTCTGTTTAGTTTGTGTTTCCACAATCTGTCCATTGATAAGAGTGAGTGTTGAAGTCTCCCACTATTATTGTATAAGGTTCAATGTGTGCTTTGAGCTTTAGTAGAGTTTCTTTTATGAATGTGGGTACTCTTGCATTTGTAGCATGGATGTTTAGAATTGAGAGTTCTTGGTCAATTTGTCTTTTAATGAGTATGAATTGTCCTTCCTTGTCCTTTTTGATAAAAGTTAGAACAATTGACCCACTCTTATGTACTTGTACAAAGCTCAAGGACCTCCACATAAAACCAGATACAATGAATTCAGTAGAAGAGAAAGTGGGAAAGAATCTCAAACATATTGGCACAGGAAAAATTCCAAAGGTGTATGCTCTCAGATCAAGAATTGACAAATGGGATCTTATAAAATTGCAAAGCTTTTGTAAGGGCAAAGGACATGGTCAATAGGACAAAACAGCAATTCACAAATTGGGAAAATATCTTTACCAACCCTACATCTGATAGAGAGCTAATATCCAAAATATGCAAAGAACTAAAGAAGTTAGATTTAATAGGGTTAAATAACCCTATTAAAATGGGGTACAGAGCTAAACAGAGAACTCTCAACCAAGGAATATCAAATGGCTGAGAAACACTTAAAGAAATGTTCAACATCCTTAGTCATCAGTGAAATGCAAATCAAAACAACCCTGAAATTCCACCTCATACTAGTCAGAATGGCTAAGATCAAAAACTCAGGTGACAGCAGATGCTGGGGAGGATGTGGAGAAAGGGGAACACTCCTCCATTGCTGATGGGATTGCAAGCTGGTACAACCACTCTGGAAATCACTTTGGTGGTTCCTCAGAAAATTGGAAATAGTTCTAGTCATATGCCTAAAAGATGTTCCAACATATAACAAGGACACATGCCCCACCATGTTCATAGCCTTACTTATAATAGAAACAACCCAGATGTCTTTTACCAGAGAAATGGATACAGAAAATGTGGTACCTTTACACAATGGAGTACTACTCAGCTATTAAAAACAATGATTTCATGAAATTCTTAGGCAAATGGATGGAACTAGAAAATATCATCCTGAGTGAGGTAACCTAGTCACAAAAGAAGGCACATGGTATGTACTCACTGATAAGTGGATATTAGCCAAAAAGAAACTCGGAATACACAAGATACAACTCACAGACCATATGAAATCCAAGAAGAAGAAGAAAAAAAAGATCACACCAAAATGTCGATGCTACAGTACTACTCAGTAGGGGGAACGAGAATAATCACTGGGAAGTATAGGGAGAAAGGGATCTGGTGGGAGCAGGGGAAAAAGGGAGGGCCAGTTCACACATGGAAGGAGATGGGGGTACAGAGGGTCGGGAATTTGAAAGTAGGTGAGTAGGAGTAGGGTAGGGGAAGTGGGGGTAGCCACTAGAAAGAACCAGATGCCAGGTACCCAATAGGTTCCTAGGACCTAACAGGAAGGACTTTATCTAAAATATCCAACAAAGGGAACATAGAACCTGTAGAGACCACCACTGGACAGGCACAGCCCCCAGTTTAGGAATTGGGCCACCGATCCACCTCAAAAATTATTTATCCATAATTCCTCCTGTCAAAAGCAAATGCAGGATTGGAGCAGAAACTGAAAGAAAGGCCGTCCAGAGGCTGGCTGCCTCACCTAGGGATCCATCCCATCTGCTGACACCAAAGCCAGACACTACTGCTGATACCAAGAAGTGCTGACTGACAGGAGCTTGGAATAGCTGTCCCCTGAGAGGCTCTGCCAGAATGGGACCAATACAGATGCAGATGCACACAGCCAAACATTGGATTGCGTGTGGAGACCCCAATGGGGAAGTTAGGCCAAGGGATGTAGGAGATGAAGGGGTTTGCAGCCTCAACAGACGAACAGCAATATCAACCCAAGCTTACAGGGACTAAACCACCAACCAAAGTGTACACAGGGGGTACCCATGGCTCCTAGCTGAGGATTGCCTTATCTGGCATCACTGGTAGGGGAGCCCCTTGGTCCTGTGAAGGCTTAATGACCCAGGCTAAGGGAACACTAGGGTTCTGAGGCAGGAGTGGGTGGGTGGATGGGGGAGCACCCTCACAGAGGCTGGGGGAGGGAGGAGGGAATAGGAGACTTGTGGAGGAGTAACTGGGAAGGGGAATAACATTTGAAATTTAAATAAATAAAATAAGCAATAAAAAAGTGAAAGAAGAAAGAAAGAAAGAAAGAAAGAAAGAAAGAAAGAAAGAAAGAAAGAAAGAAAGAAAGCAAGCAAGCAAGCAAGCAAGAAAGAAAGAAAGAAAGAAAGGAAGGAAGGAAGGAAGGAAGAAAGGAAGAAAGGAAGGAAGGAAGAAAAGAAAGAAAGTCAGAGGTGACCAGGCTTTGTACAAGAGAAGCAGAAACTATCAAGAAGCAACCTGATAATACAGTGAAGTAATCTTAAGGTTTCAAGGGTCTTTCTAATCTCCATGTCAAAGTCGAGACACAACCATTACTGTAATTGTTCTAAGGCCAATCCCTTTCTTTAGTGCACATGATGGTTAGATTGTGGACTCAACACAATATAGAGAGGGATATACTGGGAGGGATAAACAGCCTGTCAGTATGTCTGTGAGATACCTTTTTATTTGGAGTTATTGAAGTGTGAAGATACTATCCTGATTGATGGGTAGCACCATTATAACGGCTGGACCTGAACTTAATGAAAAAGAGAGAGAAAGGTGATCTCAAGCATGAATGCATGAGTTCATGATTCTCTGACCTTGACTATGGATGCTATAACTACTTCAATTCACTGTCACCTTGATTCTCTGCAATAATGAGCCAAAGACCCTGTTCTCCTTTAAGGAGGTTTTGTCAGTGTATTTATGAGAACATCATGAAAAGAATATAGGAGCAGAAAGTGTTTACAAACTGGTCTCTGATGTTTCAGTCCTTGAAGATTTGAATGGTTTAGAAACCATTAAACTTCACCATAGCAAAAAGAACACAAAGAACATGAAGACAGAATACTTGATTTTGGGTCTGTGATAAACTGGATCTTAATCCATACATGTGCCAAGGACAAGTTAAAGCATCCTGGGTATTTGAGTCTGAGTTACTTAAACCACCTCAAGCAACAGAGTGTTTGATATCCCTACATATTAAAAATGAAATATAACTAAAGTCCTCTAGGAATATGTATCTAGTAACCATGGTAGATTACTGTAGTTTCTCCCAAGTCTTATAGTCTGGGAACACTTTCTTATATGTTTCATGGTCTAGTTAACTTTCCCCAAAGTCTGGAAAGCCTCAAAAGCCTGTTGACAGCAAGGATTTTTAAAAGTCTTCCCAAGGCAGCTGAACCTCCACTGCAGAGTCTGCAGAGAGGTCTTGATTTTTATAAGGCACCCTGTGACAGGGGCTTCCAGACGCACTCAATTGCGTTCCCTCATTTTTGTTGAACTTTGCATGTGAGTTTTGCAAACCTCGCTTTGAAGAGATGAAATGTTAAGTATTAAAAGACAGGATCATAGGAACACTTGGACAGAGATACATCTAATTAAAGCAGCTTATCTAACAGCAAAGAACAGGTTACCCTGTAAGTTGCCCACTGCACTTCCTCTCCTCTTTACCATGAAATTCTGATGCAATCATGAGCAAAAAAGAACACAAGCCAGAGATGGGTGTTCTGAGGATGTCGGATCAAGGGAGGCAGATGTGTGTGCTCATAAAGTTTCCCATCTTCTCCCTGCAGGAGAAAGTCAGGATAGACTTTCAATATTTGAAAATTTGTTCCTGGGTCACAAGAGGGAAGCCAGAGTACAGTCTACAGTGTGTCAAAAATGCCTCAGAGCTCGTGAAAAGGAAAAAAACAGCACCACTGAGTGCAAAAAGGTCAAGCATCTTTGGAAGTGGGTAAATTAAAACAATACAAGATAAAAATGTCTAAAACTGTATTCTACTCTCACAATTGGCAAAGACAGTGTAGGACATGGATTCCTAACAGTGGTCAGAATAAGAAGGAACAAAATTAAAGTGCTATTAGAATGTTCAGTTATTGTTTGGATGGTGATGATATCAAAAAAGGAAAACAACACAAGCATAAATACATAGCTATCAGGTCTAAGGAAGACTTGAAAACTCTGCGAACACCCACATGTACCTAACATCAAGTTGCAGGATTAAATTGCACAGATAGTGCCACAGACATATATTAACATCTAATCCAGTGTCACATTTCTGCCCATGGCTGCTAACTAGGGTTCACTTGCTCTGTGTTCTTTCATTGTTTCAAGCCAGGCAGAGACTTCTCTTAATAATGGGTCAATCCTCAGCCAAATGTGCTCAACTGAAGGCCACCATGGGAGAATGGCAGGATATTGTCTTTCCAACAGCAAGTGAATTGCAGGCAGCTTAAGGCAATATCCATTTCACTATAATGCTGGTTTATGTTACAACCCTTTTCAAACTTCTAATTGCCTCGTATTGTGGACATTTATAGACATGCACTATTTTAAATGAAAACACAACACTGAGGTCACAAAGAGGTTCTGGGACAGCAGATACCCCAGGTGAAGCCAAGAGAGAAATTACTTTAAAACTTCTAAATGCCAAACATGTTTGAAAAAAGGAGGGAAAAAATAAAGTCTTGGGTTAGAAAAAACATTGATCATAGCTCCATGGTATAAATTAATAATATCTGTATTTAATACTCTTATGTAAATATTCTATGGTTGGATTACATAATTTTTAAATGAAAGACAATATTATTTGCTCGGCTTGGTAAGTCAGGTAAGTCTTGGCTTATGTGAAATAACTATGAATGTGACTTTTTTCTCACAATTTGACTTTTATTTGTTAGAAGTAAATATGCCAAGCTAACCAGGTTTGTCAGCTACTTCTGGCAATTACTGTATGTCATGGGTCTTTCAGATCATTCTAAAAGTCACACCGAGTAAAGTCTTATATAACGTTTACACAGGCTTTTCACCTAGAATCTCATGCCCTTTTCAAAGTGATAAATCACTCACACAAAAGACACAAGCACAGCTTTGAGGGGTAATTTCGTTCAGGTAGCTCCAGAGGAAACTAGGTATGCAGAGAGCCTATAATCATTTTCACTTGGTGAGCCATATGTTCATCTGCTGAATTACTGAGCCATTGATTCATAGCCTGAGCAAATGCGTATTGAGTGTGTATGTGTGCTTGACACTGGGTAGATTTCAAGCTATGTAAATGAATACTAAAGGGCTTTTACTCTACTTTGGTTTGGGTTATTAAATCAGTTAAGATTCTACTCTGAATTTCCAGAGGCAACTCCTCTAAGGACTGTCTGTTCTTATTCCCCCTATTAATATCTTATTGAGAAATCAGACCTGAGAGAATAGACACTGGCAGTTTTAATATGATATACAAAAACATGTTATATATACTCATATAAAAATATAAAATACAATACTTTTTTATAAAAAATCATCATATTTTCACTACACAGGCATTACTAATAACTTAGAATACAAATTTCTGGCCAATTTTCAATTTTCTGTATGCACGCAAACATAATCACTTCTTACATGAGTAAGCTCAATATACCTAATGAGAACTGATTTTTTTTTGTTGCTGTTTTTGCTGGTTTTTTTTGGTTTTTGAGACAGGGTGTCTTTGTGTAGTCATGGCTATCCTGAAACTCGATTTGTAGACAAGGCTGACCTCAAACTTAGAGATCCATCTGCCTCTGCATCCCAAGTGCTGGGATTAAAGATATGTGCCACCATCTCCTGGTGATAACTGATATTTAAGGTTAACATTTTGCTATATGATTCAATTTAAGCATCCACATTTTTAAACTGATACACAATGATCATGTGATTTAAAGTTATTTTAATCCTCTTTTACATTTGTTTTTAATTCTGCTTCTGAACTACAACATAAAAGCACATACAGCAGTAAGAACCCAGAAAATTTCTTCCAATTAGTTAAAATAAATGGCAATCAACATGGATATTTTTGACTTTTTTTTCTTTTCCTTGATTTAAAAATCTGAAAAATAGAACACTTATAAATCCCATTCAATGGGAATACAATGTATACAATCTATAATTATGGAACTATAGCTGTAACAATATAAGAGATTGAGAACAACTACCAGAAGGAAAATTTTAATATTCTGCTAAAATTACATTTTATTAAACAACTAAATTATAGTAAATTAAAATGTTATGGTTAGCCCCAAGCTAGTCATTAGGAAATAAAATAGCTCAAAACATAATATGAATTAAAAGAGGAGATTTTATTTGATATACTGAAAGCTAAGAAGGAAGCTGTAATGAAGGTAATGTCAGAAAGTCATCAGCCAAGGCCAATGGTAGTGAAGAATTAATGTAGCAATTCCAACCTCTGAAGGTTCAGCAGGAGATCTTCTCTAAGCTCTGACTCAATGAGGCTCTATCTCAAACAAACAAAAAAAAAGTTTACTATTGGGATGGAGAGATGGCTCAGTGGTTAAGAACACTGTCTGCTCTTCGAGAGATCCTGAGTTCAATTCCCAGCAACCACACAGTTGCTCACAACCATCTGTAATGGGATCCAGTGCCCTTTTCTGGTGTGTTTGAAGACAGCTACAGTGTAATCACATACATTAAATAAATTCTTTTTACAAAAGAAGAACTTTAAAAAAAAAAAAAGAAAGTTCACTAGCAAATAGCAAAGTAAAATTCATTTTGTATTAGCAGTTAGATTAAATGTAACTAGATTAATTTTTCTAAGCAAAATGTAGAAGGTTCACAAAGAAGAGAGAGTGAAGCAGACAGAGGGTGAAGGCAGACAACCCAATTCATCCTAGCTCTATGACATGATTTTTAAAAAGTACAAATTCAAAGTCATAAGTACATTGAAAATAAAAGGATGAGAAAAATTTTACTTTTCATATACTAACCAAAATAATAACAGATTATAATAATATCATATTGATAGCAAGCAAATGGATTTAAAGAAAAACTATTTTCACAAACTAAAATGATGTTTTATAATAACAATTGACCGATGCATCCTAAATATAGTTAATATATATAGACTGAGCGATGATTCCCAACAAACATGAAGCAAAACTAACTGAAGTTGAGAAATAAATAAGTCAACAGTTATATACAAATGTATCACTTCCAATAAACAAGGCAGGTCAACTAAAAAATAGGTAAATTGGACAACGTTGATTGTATTAAGATCAAATCATACTCTGTAGACCCTCAAAACAGCAGAATACACATTCTTCTCAAGTGTCCATGGAATTTTTCTGGGGGAATGCCATATAATGAATCATCACAAATGTCTCAGTAAATTTACAAAGATTGAAACCATGAAAAGTATATTTATTGACTGTAATGCAATGAAATTAAAAATCATTAGCAGAAGAAAAATAAACTCACAAATACAGGACTCAGTTAAATACATTCCTCCAGGAAATGCCAAGAAAGGAGATAAATCACAGGAAAATGCTTTATGTGATGGATACAAATGATCACCATGAAGTATAGAAAGTGTTGCTCAGAAGGTAATCTATAGGTACAGTTGCTACATCTAAACCCAGGAAGACTTATATTAATTACTCATTTCTGTCCTCCATCCTGAGAAATCATTGCAGGTCCAAACTAAATCTCAAACAAACAGAAAGAAGTAAAAAAAGAAGAAACATAGAATAAGAAAAAAAAAAGAACAGTAAAACCAAGATGGTTCTTCAAAATGATCACTGATATTTTTGGCTGCCAACTAAGTTACCAGGGCAGTGGGATGCAGACAGGGGAGACAATTTATTCAAATGTAGTTAGAAAGAAGGAACATCTTATTAACATAAAAAATATGTAATAATATGAGAAATTTGAAAGCATTTGTTGAGTAACAAATTAGATAAGATAGATGATATAGGCAAAATTCTAGAAGCATATAAACCACAAAACCTGATGAAATAAAAATAGAAAAATTTCATGAAACTAAATCTTGTAAGATATTAAAACAGCAAAATAAGAGGCAGGCAGATTTCTGATTTTGAGGCCAGCCTGGTCTACAGAGTAAGTTCCAGGACAGCCAAGGCTACACAGAGAAACCCTGTCTTGAAAAACCAAACAAACAAACAAACAAAGAAACAAACAAAAAATAACCCAGCAAAATAACAAGATATAAGACACAGTAAAAATCCACAGCAGAGAAAAATAAAAGCCCAGGGCTAGTAATCTCTACTGGAGAATCTGCTAATACTTAAGGAATTAATATAAGTCATTCCAAACAACTTCCCCAAAAGAAATAACATAAATAAATATTCTAGTGAGTATATATATCTTCAAGTAGAATAAAACCTGCAACATCTAAGCAGAGACAAGCTACCACAACCCAGTTGGACTTAGCCTAGAAATATCATGTTGGTCCATACAATGATGCTTATCAATGTAATACTTCACAGTAATAAAACAAACAAGAAAGCTCATGATTATAATAATCAATGCTAATTTAGCAAGAGATAACATTTTTTCATGAATAAAACTATGCAATTGGCCATAAATGAGCGGTCATTTCCTCAGCCTGACAAAGGGCACAATCTTCAGCTTGTGTCAACCTCACACAGGAAACTTAATAGCTTTCTATCCAAGAAATGAGATAAAAATATATCTATTCCCCCTACTTCATTTTGCAGTGTATAGAAAGTTCTAGCCAGGAAATTTGTGAAAGGAAAAGAAATGCCAGCATGATGATTGGGAGAGCATGAGGTAAAAGTGTATTTGTTTAGGATATAATACATAGGAAACCTTAAGCAACTCATTAATAAGCATGCAAAATTATACTAGAGTTATTGAGAGGACTGAACAAGGTTGATTGTAGACTATAGGTCAATATTCAAATTTCAGTTCCACTTACATAAACCTTTAGAAAATATTCCAGATTTAAGTTTAAGAACATAATTTCACTGATCAAAAAAATTAAAATCCTTAGGAAAAGATTCAATAAAATAAAGTCAAGATTTTGACTAAAAAATTATAAAGCATTTTAAATGAATATAAAAAGAGAGTGAAAACTTCTTCTGCTCTTAGACTGAAGCTCATAATATTAATTCCTCATATTAATTTCTCAAAAATTCCAATTTATTTTCTAATAAAAGTGAATACTTTTATCACAGAACTCTTTTATCACAAATGCAAAGGACACAGAATAACAAAGCAATCCTTAAAGAAAAGAACGAACAAAGGATTTACTACTCCCAGTTTAAAGGTATGTATTAAATAGCCATGGCGGGGTGGGGGCTAAAAAGCCTATAGTGTAGAGATCCAGGTAGATGGAAGAAGATATAATAGAACTGAGCCTAGTTACAATTGACATATATATGGCAAAGCAACTCGATGTGGAAAAGCTCCTAAGGCCTCAACCTTACACAAAGAACCACAGGCAACTGAGGAAAGCTGTAAACAGGAACATTGGGCATCCCCAGCAAAGAACACATCAGTCAGTTATCCAGTGAATATTATGCACTGAAAACAATTAACACTACATAGACTGGACAGGTTATATTTGGGAATATATATATATATATATATATATATATATATATATATATACACACAATAACATCTTGTTAAGATAGCTAAATAATAATAGTTAAAATAGAGGCCATGAATTTTAAGGTGACCTGGAAGAGGTATATTTAAAGGTCTGGAAAGTAGAAAGAGAGGAGAAAATTTTTGTGATCATATTATAGTTTCAAAAATTAAAAATATGAATGTCAAGACCATTCAGTATGAAAAAAAATTATCCTAAGGAAGGATTTTTAAAACAGAATGTCCTCCATATGTAGCAGGTATGCAGTTTGATCTTCCTGTTCATTCCAAAAAAAAAAAAAAATTGGAGTGGGGGGAGGGCAAAAGCTGTTGCCTCTGTGTGGGCTATGACCTTGTAGTTGGGCTGCCCTGTCTGGCCTCAGTGGGAGAGGATGGCCCTAGCTTTGCAGAGACTTGATGTGCCAGGAAGGACAGATACCAAAACGGGCACACCACTCACTCAGAGAAGAAGGGGATGGGGATGAGGGAAGGTTTGTGGGAGGGGGTGACCCAGAGAGGCAGGCAGTAGGTGGGATGTAAAGTGAATATGTAATAATAATAATAATAATAATAATAATAATAATAAATAAATAAATAAATAAATAAATAAAATGGAGTGTGCTTAAGTGAAAGAATGGATTTGGATTCCTACAAAATATTACATATGAATATTAACTTAAAATTAATAAAATGTATGAGCTGAGATGATAAAATAGAAAAAAAAAACTGTACATACAGGGGTTTTCTTTTTGACCCAGAATTAAACAGTAATTGCCTAGATAAGATTAAAAACATAATAACCAAAACAACCAAAGGAAAATGATTTAATTGGTCTTGACACTAGTTAGGGTTCCCCAGAGGAAAATTATATATAAAGCAAAACCAACCAAACCAAACCAACCAACCCAACCACACCAACCAACAAAACAAAACAAAACAAAACAAAACACTACCAGAGCTACCAGGGTAGTTCAGTGGGTAACAGAACTAACTGCCAATTCAGATGAGTTAACATCAACCCCAGAGACTTACAGAGTAGAAGAAAAATGACTACCACAACCTGCCCTTACCTCTACACAAGTTCCATGGAGCACTGAATGCCCTGTCCAGAAGAATAAATGTATTATAAAAAAGAAAAATAGAAAAGGAAGAGCAACTGAGAAGCAAGTGTTCAGTCACATGAGCCTATGGGAGACATTTTACATGCAAGCCCTAACAGGTGGGGGTTAATTAGCATGAATTTCAGAGTTCAATGCCAAAAAGTATGGAGTCAGAAAGTCTAATGGTACAAGAGTGCCCCAGCTCTAGGAGAGAGAAAGAACAAATATACAGAACTCTGCACTTGAGTTTTTTCCTGGCCGTTGGGTAATTGTGTGTGCCAATCCCCCTTAATAATAAATACTGCCTTGCCAACCATCTCTGTATCCTTTAATCTAATCAAATCCATGCCTAGTATTAACCATCCAAGACTGCATCAGCATTAATTTTTTTTCATTTAAGGGCACTGTAAATAAAATAAAAAGACAGGCCACACAGTGGAAGGATATGGTTGCCGGTCATAGACCTAAGATAGATCTCCTATACAGTACATATAAATAACTAATAGAATTCAATGTCAAACAGACCAATTCAAAAATCAGCAAAGAACCACTATAGACATTTCTCTAAAGATGTATAGTTGCCAGGAAGCATATGAGATGTTCAGCAGTGTTAGTCACCAGCCAAGTGTAACTCCAAACCACAAAAAGATTTTGTTTCAGCCAGAAGGATAAGAATAGAGGGCTACAAACAAAGTGAGTCTTGGTAACAATGTAGAGAGACTGGAAGCTCATACATTGCTAGGGAGAACATAAATGTGATAGTTGCAGAAACCAATTTGGCATTTCTCTACAGTGTTAAGGGTAGAATTACTAACACAATTTTTCTCTTGTGTATATGCCATGAAAACTAAAAAATTACAGTCCTACAAAAACCTGCACGTGAATATTCATGGCAACATTTTTCATGATAGACTCAAAACTGCCCAGATTCCATTTTTTTGAATAAATGAACAAATTGTAGCATATCCTGAAAATGAGATACTCTTAGAGGAGTGAAGTAGGAATGCATGCCACACATGACTGCATTGTGAAAATGTTGAGCAGACAGAGACCAGAGAGAGGAGGAAACACAGTTCATACAATTGCATTGATCATTCCAGCTATGCCAATATCATAAACTACAGTAATAGCCACCAGCAAAGGGCACTGAGTAAGGGCAAATGGTAACTCTGAAGGGGGGTAGGGCTTCTTTCTATGTATGGAAATGTTCAGAACTCACAGTGATAATT
Organism: Mus minutoides; assembly: GCA_902729485.2. Classification (NCBI taxonomy): domain Eukaryota; kingdom Metazoa; phylum Chordata; class Mammalia; order Rodentia; family Muridae; genus Mus; species Mus minutoides. The sequence continues at coordinate 677,058 of LR749793.1, forward strand.
TTGAAACTTTGTAAATGTACCAAAGCACACCGAATTATGCACTTTAGAGTATCTGAGTTGTATTTCTTTTACTTGCACTTGAACAACAGTAGAAAACTATGGTTAGTTAAGAATCAATACATAGAGAAAGGTATAAAATACAAAATAATAGAGAGAAAATGCACAAAGTGACGTATTTGCTTAGAGAAGAAGGATAACACACATGGCAAGACGAAACAAAAACTATGAGAGGCCATAGAATTTCTACTCTATCTTTTTTTAATTAGATATTTTCTCCATTTACATTTCAAGTGCTATCTCATAAGTCCTCTATACCCTCCCCGCACCCTGCTCCCCTACCCATCCACTCCCACTTCTTGGCCCTGGCATTCCCCTGTACTGGGGCATATAAAGATTCCTAGACCAAGGGGCCTTTCTTCCCAATAATGGCCAACTAGGCCATCTTCTTCTTCTTCTTCTTCTTCTTTTTTTTTTTTTTTCAATTTTTATTAGACATTTTCTTCATTTACATTTCAAATGTTATCCCGAAAGTCTCCTATACCCTCCCTCTGCCCTGCTCCTCTACCCACCCACTCTCACATCTTGGCCCTGGCGTTCCCCTGTACTGGGGCATATAAAGTTTGCATGACCAAGGGGCTTCTCTTCCCAATGATGGTCAACTAGGCCATCTTCTGCTATATATGGAGCTAGAGACATGAGCTCTCGGGGTAATAGTTAGTTCATATTGTTCCACGTATAGGGTTGGAAACCCCTTCAGGCCATCTTCTAATACATATGCAGCTAGAGGCACGAGCTCTGGGGTGCTGGTAAGTTCATATTTTTGTTCCATCTATAGGGTTGCAGACCCCTACAGCTCTTGGGTACTCTCTAGCTCCTACACTGGGGACCCTGTGTTCTGTCCTATAGATGACTGTGAGCATCCACTTCTATATTTGTTGGGACTGTCAAAGCCTCACAGGAGACAGCTATGTCAGGGTCCTTTCAGCAATATCCTGCTGGCATATGCATTTGGTGGCTGATTATGTGATGGACTACCTGGGTGGGGCATTCTCTGGATGGTCCATCCTTTCATTTTAGCTCAATCTACTTTATCTTTTAAGCACTCTGTCCACCTATGGGAAGCATCCTGTTGGGGATCCATTTGCATGTCTTGATGCTGCCAAAGTAAAACATGGAATGTATTTTTGAAATGCAGATAATTCTGGAAATACAATCTACAAAGTATAATCTTACCACATAATTGTGTTCAAATTTTTTGTATAAGAATAGGCAAGTGACAGCTTGGGAATAATGAAGGACACTTCCTCCACTAATAAATGAACTACTATTACAGGACATTGTCATAGGCACAGAATTCTGAATAGCTTTAAATTTTCCTCTGTAATCTAGTCTGCCAAAATATTTGATTTCTATCATAATAAAACTAAAGTATAGAGAAAAAAGTCAGTTCAGTTATAACTTTTTTTCTCCTACAAAAAGTAAATCATGGATAATGCAACTTATTTAAGCACATTTTGTCAGGAAATTATAACACAAAATCTTTCACATACTGTAGAAAGAATGTCATTCTATCAAAGAAATAGCCTAATATAGAAGCTTTTAGAGATGCCAGCAATCTGGGGTATAGAGCTCATGAGATACTGTAGTTATAGTGAACATAGATGAAACTAGAAGAACTAAAAGGTTCAAAGGTCATTGTGTGAAGCAGTAAAAGAGAAATGCAGTATTAATGATACTGGCGACATTAGGATTAAAAGTAAGGGGAATATTAACAAGCCACATTTATTTATTTATAACAAGAGAAAGGAAAAATATGAAATAAGAAAAGGCAAATTATGTCCTGTCAAAAAGAAGAAAAAGAGTATTACATACCTTTGTTAACTTATTATCCTGTTTCTTTGTAAAATGTTCACTTGGTTTTCCTACTTGCTCGATTATTTAAACAATATGTTGTCACAAGGCATTTCAGCTTTTCATATGCGGGCAGAATATGAAAACCCTATTTCAAATACTCAATTGCATGCTGTTAGCATTGTTCTTTGTGCTTGTCATTTTCAAAATCCTTCATAATTGTGTGTATAAGTGTTATTACTGTTTGTCTGCATGTGTTATTATCATTGTGAGTAAAACTGAAGAAAAATGAGCAATAACAGATAGGGTATCTCAAGTATCCACTGTCATTGGCCATGGTAATATGACCACAAAATGTGAATTATGTTAAAATTATTGTCATCCACTAATTCAGGGACCCTGATATACCAGTACCTTTCTTTACCCATGGAGTTCTACAGTTAAAACTTTAACTCTTTGTGAAAGGTGAAAGGTTTGGAAAATGTTTCATATGTGTTGAGCATATATGCACTATCTTTTATTATTCATCCATTAAGTAACATTGCATAATAATTACTTTTATAAAATTTAAAACATACTAAGTATTGGAAGTAATCTGGAGGTGATACAAAAGTATACAGATGGGAGTTGCTAAGCTGAAGAGATAATTGTCCAGAGGATCCAGATTCAATTCCCAGGAGCTTTGAATTCTAATTCCTGGGAATCTGATGGCCTCTCCTGGCCCCCACAGGCACCAGGCATACATGTAGTACATAGACATTCATATAGGTAAAACACCCAAACACATGAAATAATAAAAACAAAAGCAACCCAAAACTACTTGAAAGATATGTATATAGTTATATACAAATATCAGGCCTTTATATTCAAGAATCTCCAGTATCTGCAGTTTTGAATATCCATGATGAGGAGAAGGTTCTGGAAGAAACCATCCTCTGTGGACACAGCGGGATGAGTAAATATAAAATAGTATTCAGCTCATTGTATCCATTCATTAAGTGAATGTATTAAAATTCAGATATTTGAAAACCAGCATTTCCCTTTTGTTATTGCCCAATAGAATGGTCAAAAGCCAGTGGAAAGTTAATACAATTCTTTACTGTGTGTGATTGCTGCACTCATTAGGAGACTTCAAGCATCTCTGTCTCTTGCCATAGAAATATAAATAGCAATAAATTTTAGCATTGTGGTTTGTGTGTGTTTGTTTCATGAGATCAGATCCATGAATTATGGCTTTGGCAGCAGTTTCCCGAATAAATTGGTTTGCAACATTTCAAGGTCTGTTAATAATGTCTTAGATTGAAATCTCATTAATTTAGGATAAAAGGCTTTAAATAGAGGGCTTTAAAATTAGTGGTGCTCTGTTATTAAGGAGTAGCTGAAGAGTCACAGTCTCTTACAGTATTAGTGTAATTACAGTTTCTAATCAGTTTTTCACTACCATCTATTAAATCCTTCTGATGACAGCTCCTTTCAAACAGAACAATGACATTCCAAAGAGCTGCCTCTCTCGGTGAATCAAATTCTCCAAGGTACAATAGTGACCAAGATAAAACTCACATTAAACATGAATGCTTATTTCTTTCCACACTTTTGCCGATTTCTCAAATATTATTAGAAAAAAAAGTCTGGAACCCCCCATCACAGTTTCCCATTTTACTCGAAAATATTGCCAAGGAAATGCTGACCTAAAGTAATTAGGAATCCAAAATAATTCAGTCTTGAGAAATTTGAGGGACTTTCTGTAAGGTTTGATATATAACATGTTTACAATTGTCTCATTTCTTCTGTTTGGACTGAGGCAAAATAGACATGCCACTGGACATTTAATTGACATTCTCAACATCTCCTCAAAGGTTCCAGATAGCACAATTTTTATATGTAGGGAAATCAATTTTCAATAGGATAAGTTTTTGTAATCACATCACAAGGATGGAATAGAGAGGAAGTAAAAGCCAAGGATCTCTTACTCCTCCTTCTCCTCCTTCTCTTCCTCTTACTCCTCCTCCTCCTCCTTCCTGACTTAAGGTGGGATTTTCTTTACAGACTTCCTGGAAATGAGTCACCACTCTATCCCAGATTTTCCAACACTCCCAAGATGTCTCTTCCTCCTTGCTAACTTGAAAATATATCTTCTAGAATTATTCCTGAAGCTGGTGGGCTAGTATCAGGACAAGTTTCTTGCATTTAGGGCCCTTTTAATTCCTTCCAACAAAGAAGCAAACCTGTGAACTCTTCTCATGAGTCACTGGCTTCCACTCTGAGAATATTCTCTGGTTCTACATTCATCCGCAGAGCAGATTAAAGCAAGTATTCAAGGTAAAATGCTTTTCCTGCCTAAGTTTTCCCATAGTCTTAATCCATGTTTTCCTAGTCACTTAAATGCAATACTATTGCACTTTCTCAAGAGAGTGATGTGGGAATTATTTAGGAGGCTGGAATAAAAACTTTAATATAAAAATTTAAAAGCAGATACAAGTTTCTTGAAAAAGTGCCAGACCATTTTCCCAAGAAGATTTTATTGTGTATAAATTAACCCATTTATTCTTCTCAATAGTTGGACTAATAGGACTGGCAACAAAAAGATGTGTTTCTGCTTATCGAATATTTAAAATTGGAGAATCTCTGTGGATAATAATTTATTTGATTTTTTGGTTTCTCTGTAAAATATTATAGTCCAAAATGTTCCACAGTTGTCTATTTCAAAGAGGTAATAAAATCATGCCCTGGGCCAGTATTGTTTTATAAAACATCTATTGTTCATATGACACAAAAGAGCTTTTTAAGTTACCAACAGTTCATTATCTGTCAGAAATTTGGGCAGAGTCTGAAAGTTGTTTAAAGCATCTTGACGTGGCTCATTCAACTTCTGCTTCCTTCTGTCTTCTCTCAGGCTCTGTAGAGACTGTCATCAAAGTGCTTACACTAAACCCCATATATAACTCCAAATCCTAGGTTTCTTGGGCTACAGGTTCTAACTCTTCTGTCTGCATATCAGCAAGGTAGTCATCTGAGAAGTCTAACTTTCAGGTACTGAATAGACAAGTAGAAATAGAAGAGAAGATGGCTGGATGAGCAGATGAATAGAGAAAAAATTAAAGTACCAAAAAAGCCTGGGCTCATGATATTCTGCTAAATAAAAAACATACATTCTACAGTAAAAATGTATTAAAGTAAAAAATTATTCTCTTTTGTGAATAAGCATGTATCATCTAAAATGAACTACCTTTTATCAGTACCAATGAACTAGATCTTAATTTGGTACAACTGTTAATCTCACAATTAAGGTAAATACAGCCCTAAAGTAAGTAAGTGGAAACGAACAAAGAGACTGAACCATATTAATTCATTCTCCCACCAAAAGCAGACTCTGGGTTGAGAATAAAAACTCTTGGGTGGGGGAATCCATCGAAAACATCTGCCAATAGTGTTTCAAAGAGTAAAGAGGACACTTATTGTGAATGTTATTTCCAAAGCCCCCCAAAACACAACATCAATAGAGTCCTGTTTGTTTTTTCTATAGTCAGTGGATCAAAAGCCTGAACAGCAGTGTGATCTGCTCTTTGTAAGGAGAAAAGGTCTGTCCAGAGGAATAGGGAACACATCTGGAAATATCTGTCTATGAAGCCGCTTGAAAAATCACCATGTAGAAACAATAGGAGAAACATCTGTGCTGTGTGAAGCAAAGCCATAGAGGAAGAAAACTACAGGGGAGACATCGGCATAATCCAGACAGCCTAGAGCAGAGACAGGCCCCCTTTGAGTGACAACGCTTCCCAAAGACTGTTTTGTACTCACATGCAATCAATAAGGACAGTTTTGCCCCCAAAGTATTTAGATTAGCAGCACCTGTCCTAGACATAGCAGAGCAGAGACATAATACATAAATGTGGAAGCAACCACAAAAGAGACCTTCAGATGCACGGATGCTCTTAATCTATATGGTACTCAGTCACTGTGAAGTTGTAAATGCTAACTAGTTATATTAAAGTCATGCATTAGAACAGCTCATAAATATATTTCAACCCAAAATAGTCTATATGTTATTGTTCTTATACAATTTACGTACATGAATTTTCAAATACAAAATAACCCTTTTCATCAAAATTAATACAACTATGTATTATCAATCATATTATCGATTTGAAGTAGAACAAAGGATGCAAATGAATAGTCTTTAAAATATAAATTCACTGTAATATTTTCATTTTCTTTAATATGTCTATTCTTTTATTTTTATCAGTTAAACCATTTGCTACTAAACTCTAAAAGAGCTATTCATCCATACATTTAAAAATACTTTGTCTGTATAAATGTGAATTAAAAGTACACTGTTGCATCTGTTTCCATCAGCTGCTAGATGAAGCCTCTCAGGTGACAATTGTCAGAGCTCAGGGAAACTTGTGGAAGAGCCAGGGGAAGAACTGGGCAACCTGGAGGGGTCAAGGGCACTGCAAGAATATCTACAGAGCCAACTAACTTGGGACCATGGGGGTTCAAAGAGACTGAACCACCAATCAAAGACCATGCATGAACTGGACCTAGGGCCCCTACATATTTGTAACAGATGTGTTTGGTCTTCTTGTGGGTCCTCCAATGTTTGGAGCAGGGACTGTCTCTGACTGGTTTCTCTGTTGACTGGCATTTGATCCCTTCCTTTAGCTGGGTTGCCTTGTGGGCCACAGTGAAAGAGGACGTACTTAGTTTTGATGAGACTTGATGTACCAGGGTGGGTTGGTTCCTAGAGATGGTGGTCGTGGTGGCAGCCTCTCCTCCTCAGAGAAGGGAACTGGAGGATGGAGGAAGGGAATGGGAGAGTCAGACTGGCTGAGATGAGGGAAGAGGGCCATGATCAGGATGTAAAGTGAATGAATAAATAAATTAATTAATGAAAAAAATAAAAGTACACTTCTTGGGTTTTGTTATGCTTATGATTGGGCCTAGCAGCACAGTGTTTCCAATGGCAGTCAGTCATGGTCAGTAAGCTGTCACCTTATGTTAGAGCCCAGTTGGCTAATGCTTTCGTCACATCTTGAGGCTCTGTTTTTGCTATGAAGGGCAACACGCAGAAAGTTAAGTAGCTATTTCAAATCCCTCAAAAATGTGATGTTGGAGAAAACACAAGTTTTTCTTTTCAGAAATCACCACATTGGCTTTTCCTCTCTCTCTCTCTCTCTCTCTCTCTCTTTTTATTAGAAAATTGCTTATTTTCATTTTACTCAGCCTGTGGTGTTGTTATTTTTAAATTACTTTTAACTATCAAGAATCTTCAATTTAATTATCTTGCACATTTAATTTATGAATAATTTTATTCTGCTCCATTAACTTTCTCCTACTTTGTATATTTAGGTTTTCTAAATTTGGGTGATAAAATTGAAGCTGTGGCAAGCAGTTTTGTCTACTGTCTATGGTTTGGGTAAATATCCCTCAATGATACATGGGTTAAAGGTTTGGTGCTATGACCTTGGTACTATTTGGAGTTTGTAGAATTTTTATGAGGTGTGCCCCTGTTTGACCTCTTCTTCTCAAACAGAAATGTGTACTTGAAGGGGATGTTCGAATCACACACCTCTGTACCATAAGGTGAACTACTACCCATAATACGGTACTCATCCTCCCTTCTATGGTCTGAAACCATGAGGCAGAATAAACTTTATTAATTAAGTTGATTATCTCAAATATTTTGGTGTTATAACAGAAAGTTCACAAATAGATTTGATTTAAATTATATAACTCATCTTGCAAGATAAAACATCTGTTTCCAGAAATAATCCCTTATTTTTTTTTCTAAATGTTTTTCAAGAAGTTTATGGAGCTATCAGTTACATATAATAAAGTAGTTCACAACAGTTTCAATGTGTAAAGTCTACTGTAATAATTTGTATATTACTTGAGTTAATATTGCTCATAATGCTATGAAATCCATATTTTTCTCATGAGTACTATAGTATATTTTATCATAAATGTGAGGGATTGCGCCATATCAGTCGAAAAAGAATCCACAGGTCAGATAATATTTTATCTGTCTCCACTGAGTTAATAAACAAAATGGAGATGTTTAAAAAAAAAGGCATTGCAGGGAAAAAAGATATAATAAGCAAATATAAGATCATTGTGAAGAACACAATTCATTTAAATATTTCTGCCTAGATTAATTACTGATGGATCATTAGGGGTTTTGCTGTTTCAGTTCATACATATAAGCAGTGAAGACCAGCCTCATAGTTGACATTTGTCCAATTCCTGTGTTACTCCTTAAAACTGTATTTTATGGCTTCACTTCAGCCTTAGCTCAAAGCACATGATATATTAACTACACTGAATCGCACATCATCACATCATGTAACACCAATGAACACTGTCTCAAACACCTTCACTAATATTCTAGACAACCATATATTAGGAAAAGCAATTTTTTTTGTACAAACAAATGTTTCTGCTTTTATAAAATCATAATGGTTTGATTACTGAATACAAAATCTTGTGATATTTTCCTATCATCAAATCTTCTGGACTAACTCATTATATTGTGGATAAATAATTAAAACCACCTTCTTAGACTCTTTCTGCATACAGTTACTCACTTTTGAAAACCATCTTATACCCTGTTAGTCCAACACAATCCTGCATGCTCCCGGCTCTTCTCCTTAGAGATCCTGGGGGCTTGAGATTGAGGCTCCTCTGCACTCTGTCCAGAAGTTACATTTTACCACTTGGATTCTGACCAAAGAAAGAATATACAGTGACCAGAATTCTAATATATTTCAGTGGGAGTTAAGAATCAGAGGGAAAGTCTCATAATTTATATCTATCATATGACTCAGAGACCCTATTAGGCATTTTCTCCTTAAGGAAAAGAAAATATGACTGGGAATGGTGCTGCATTCCTGTAATCCTAGCACTCAGTCTGTGGTTGCAAATTACCTGCACATTGTTGCATGTAAGGCAGCAGTTAGAAGAGCTGACAAGGGAACAAGGGATTCTGATAGCAGTTTGTTTTGGAAATGGGTGAGTAATGGTAAGATTTATCAAATAACACATTGAAGACTTGTTTAGTTATTATGTATAACTTGAAGGTATTATTCATAACTTGTTCCCAAAAAAGTACATAGTGGGCTTCCTGATAAATGTGTTGGCATGATTAGGGGCAAAGGATTTGGAAATGAATTTTTAAAATGGATTGGTATGTAGAAACAGGAAGACAGACATATGGGTAGATGAGAGAGGAGAGTAGTCAAAGAATGTTTTGATGTGTAATGCATGTGATTTCCCATTATGCCCTCATATGTATCTTCTGTTCTATCCAAAACAGTCTACTTGTTTGAATACACTGTTCTTTGTCAACTCTTGGCTTTTAATATAAAAAATATCCTTCTCATTTTTTTGAAATCAAATCCAGCCTTATATAAGCTTCAGTTTTGATACAAATTTTGTCTAAATAATATTCTCCCCTACCCCTCCTCAGGTTAATTGATATTATACTCTTCATTGTCACTTAATTATGCATTTTGACAAGAGGCATGTTTCTATATTGACACTGCAACTCTACGGATGGTCAGAGAGCCTTTGTTATGCATTCTTACCTTAACCCTATAAATCTGCTACATCCTTAGATGGTCATTGCAAAGTTATGCTAACCCATGCTATTACTGTGCATGACAGAGCCCAGTAAATGGTAATTATAGTCTTTGTGACATTTAACCAATATCTTATTCTTCATTATATTATTCAGTATGTATTTGATAGAAGTTAAGAGTGCCTTTGCATTCTTTTGTACAGTTTAGCATAGATATTAAGAAACTATTTTTTAATGGGTAGATGAAAACACTAACATCTTAGTGTGCTTCACTGATGTACTATTTATTTCTGTTTTATTCTGTTTTCCTGAAATGCAGTTTTAATTAAATTATCTCCTCTTATATGCAATGCCAAACAGAATTAATTTAAAATAGTCAACTATGCTTTTAAAAAATATTCTTGTGCTGTTCAATTGGCCTTGTTCATCTCGGTGATATTTAATAGACATGTTGACATGTACTGTATTTATCAGTGTTTCTTTCTGTGGTTGGATCCAATTAGTCATTCATTCATATTCTAGCTTAAGCAGCTCTGGAGTTCTGAGGATGTAGAAGTCTTAAGGCCTGACACAAACATAAATTTTATGTCTTTTCGTTTTCTCTAGAAAAACATTAAAACATTACCAGAAGCTGTAATTTGGTGAACTTCAAAAACTAGACCCTATCTAATATTCTAGAGATCAGGACTAAGACTCATCACCTTCATCAGAACCAGTGATGACAGCACAATCATTTCTCTGGGATACAGACTACAAAAAGCACTGAGAGATAACATTAACAAGAGGTGCATCTTGTTGGAGAGTCCTCTCCTGTCACTACACCAGAGGGACATCATAGTCATTTTAAGTGACTATAGATTTTTCAGCACATCCATCAGAATAGTAAGTTTTGGTTTCAACAGCTTACACTATTGTTTAGAGTTCCAGAACTGTGGTCCATGACTGCTATTGTGTGAATAATCTCCATGTTCTATGATATCGCAAGAACTTATGGTTCATGTACACACGATTTTAAAACATCAACATAGCTTTCTGCACGTTACAATAACTACAACTTTCAGAGGAGCTGTGCCATCTCTAATAGATGCAGAAGGCCCAGAAAGAACACAGCTATAAAGAAAGCATGCTGATTTGTTTTTTAGCTTAGAGGCAACAAACCAATACTTAATGCCATTCTGATTTCTTAGAAAACATGTTTCATGTAAAGACTCATAAGGCTGTCAGAGGATATCAGGAGATATGCAACACAGGCCTGCTATTGCTTAAGATAAAGAGGCTCAAAGGTCTGTACAAATCAGACGCTCATTCAGTGAAGAGACATTGTCTGACCCTGTCCACAAGAGCACAGGTGCAGAAACTGCAGTTCTCATGAGCATAGATGCCTGAATTGAGTCTCTTTAGGTTCTTTATGGGCTGATTATCAACCCAGTACATTCAGTATAATAGAACCCATAGGAGAAAAAAGGCAACAAAAATCCCAAGAAACTAAAAGATATTTCTGCAAAAAATAAAAGGATATGTAAGTCGCCCTTTGACTTAAGTTGGGGTTTGCCAAGGTACACCATAGAGAATACTATATAAAATATAACCTAAAGGAAAGCTTAAAGAATGCTAAGGAAAAACAATTCAAGAATCCACAGAAAACTATGGGGCCTCTTGTGCTCCACTGACTGGAATTGGGGATGGGGGGAAGCAGGCACTCATGCCTAGTGACAATCACTGATCTGAGCCCCGTGTACATCATGTGCTGCACCTTCTCATATTTTTTGAACTCACTGTACTTTTGGACTTGCTTGCTCATTTATCATCAATTATTCAGTTTGTATACATTTATTGAATATCCAACCTGTACCAGGCACAGAATTATACCCTAGGGATGTATCTTTGAGCAGAATGAGTATAATCTCCTTCCTCCAGCTTCTGATTTGGGGATAAGAGCTCTTGGCTTTTAACTAAAGTAAATCACAACATATCATCTCTCAAATAAAGAATCCTAGGCCAAATACTTCACCATAACAATCATAGAATGTAGTCGAATCTAAAGTGTATAAGACCCAAACCAGATACAGAAGGAACTATAGGAAAAAGAGGCAGAGCCACCTTGCTTTTAGTACCTCTCCTTTCAGATTCTCCTTTCAGAGCAAACCTAGGGTATTTCTAAGTTGTGCTTGGATAAAAGAATAAGAATTGCTATTCAGCTGAGGTCTTCAAAGTCCTCAGAGATTTGGGAATGCAGGGCTCTGTGTCCCTTCATGTGCCTGTTTCCAACAGGGCAGCTGTTTTGAGTTTTACATCTTGGGCTTTCAAATAAAATGTTCTGTTAAAAAAAAGAACAATGGAGGCTGAAAACTTGATTTACAAGAATAGACCCCACAGTGACCAAGAAGCCCTGCAATGGACCATGCATGGGAAACATCTTCAAACCCATGCAGAGAGCATAGCTGGTCAGCCACTATCCTGGAGGAACACAGGACATCTCAGCCAATACTTATCCGATGGTGGTGACTGGTGTTGATGATAATAACCTGATTTATTCTGGTGTTGCATTTTCTTCCTTGTGTGCCAGAAACAATAACCATGAAGGGAATGAAGAAAGGCAAACACTGTTGTTTCTCACAAGTTGTGTCACCTAACAAGTGACAATGTCCCTGCTTATGCCCTGAATATTCTCCCTTTTGAAGCAGCTTTATGGCTTTCTAAAGAGCTGTCCAAGGAGATTGAAAACATAGATCATGAAAAATTGCATAAAGCAGAGCCAAAATAGCCAGAGTGGAGAGTGGGGTTGTGATCTGGAAATTTGATGAAAACCTTCTTTAAACCATTATGTTTCATTTTTATTATCTTACAGTGCTTTAGGCAGACATGTGTAGCATCTATTTTTCAAACTATTCTAGCCTCTACAGACTATTGATACACCCTGGCCCTGTTGTTGACTAAATTAACCTTTAGATAATTAATTTTTTTTTACATTTCCTCCCTCCCTCCCTCCTTTCCTCTCTCCCTCCTTCCCCCCCCTCCCTGGGGCCTCCAGTATTTTAAGGGGTTAGGCACATCTTCTCTGACTGAAGCCAGAACAGGCAGTCCTCTGCTGTACATGTGTTAGGGGCCTCATATCATCTGGTGTATACTACCTGATTAGTGTTCCAGTATCTGAGAGAAATCAGGGGTCAAGGTTAATTGAGACTGCTAGTCCTCCTGCAGGATCGCCCTTCTCCTCAGCTTCTTTCACCCTTCCCTAATTCAACAACAGGCGTCAGCTGCTTCTGTCCATTGGATGGGTGCAAATATCTGCATCTGACTCTTTCAGCTGCTTGTTGGGTCTTCCAGAGTACAGTCCTGATAGGTCCCTTTTTGTGAACACTCCATAGCCTCAGTAATAGTGTCAGGTCTTGGGGCCTCCCCTTGAGCTGGATCCCACTTTGGGCCTGTCACTGGACCTTCTTTTCCTCAGACTCCTCTCCATTTCCATCTCTGTAGTTCTTTCAGGCAGAAACAATTATGGGTCAGAGTTTTGACTATGGGATGGCAACCTCACTTGATTCCCTGTCTTTCTGCTGGGAGTTCCATCTCCCCAGTATAGGGCATTTCATCTAAGGTCCCTCTATTTGAGTCCTAAGAGCCTCTCACCTCACAGGTCTCTAGTATATTCTATATATATATATCACCCTTCTACCTCTCAAGGTTGCATGTTTCCATTCTTTCTGTTGTCCCTCAGGGATTTCCGTCCTGTTACCCAACCGAATACAAGATCATGTTCCCCTCTCTGCCCCCCCCATCCCCTTTCCCTTCTTTTCTGAGATAGTATGTTGTACTTTGATGCCTAAAACTCTGAAGCCATTTCATTCTTGTTAATACAATTTCTTTAGAAAGCTATATATCAAATGTCAGTAACTAGGTATGGAAAGACATGCGTGTAATCCCAAAATCAACTCAAACAGAAAGATGATCACGTTTGAGGCCAACATGGAAACTTGTCTCTGAAAAACATAGGTGAACAAAAGACAAAAAGCAGCATATATTCCACTGTTACATATACTCTCTTGTAACAAATGACCTGTTTAAAGATTCTAGCATGTTCTTAGACTTTGTCAAATCTTAGCTGTACAGAGACTTTGTAGAAAAAATGAAAATAGAGATATTTGCAAGATTCAAGTATCAAATGGGATAATGACTTTCATTCTCCATCAAAGAAACAAGAGACAGACAAGGCCAGAGTGTGGGTTCATACCACCAGTATTTTGGCTCTACCTATCCAAGTATTTCAGAATGTAAAAATAATCCTAGGGATGGGAGGACAGAGATACTGACTTACTATATGCTTTTCCTCTGGAAGAATAATGTTCACTTGATCCACAAATTTTTATATGGTAGCTTTATGAACTAATTGGAAAAGTTTTCCATATATAAAATATTTATGAAAATGTAGGTTTATATTCATTAAAATGATAAGATGGTATTATAATGTGATATTCATGAAATATTAACATTATACATACATTTTATAAAATACTAGTATTTTATATTAGAAACAATTAAATTTACATAATCTACACCATATTCTTTCTATTATTTTGTCTTTTAATTTCATATGATCAAATTAAATATTCTCTAAAGTCTATTCCTAAAAGCTTCCATTTATGCAGCATTTCATTGCTTTATAAATATATGTTGAGGTCAACTGGATCACTGTAGCAAGCATTTATGTAAAAAAAAAAAGTACATATTATAGTTCCATGAATTAAGAACAAAAGATATAAAAGAGACCATAATGAAAGGGGTTAAGTTCTAAAGTCCAAGGCTCAGTGAGAACTGGCTCTTAGAGGTGTAAGGCTAAGTTCTCTTTCATAATTACTATCTAAACATTTTATATACAACAGAAGGGTGGCTCTGTGTATAAATTCCTGTTACAGCGTGTTTATCAGTTTAGTGCACTTGTAGATCTTACAAAAGACCTGAGTTTGGTTCCTGGTATTCATATGGTATCTCACAACCATGATAGCTCCAGTTCCAGGAGATCCAAGGCCTTTTTCTGACCTCCACAGGCACCAGGTACACATTTGGTACACATACATAATTGCTAGCAAAACACCCCCCCCCCCGCGCACACACACACACACACACACACACACACACACACTAATCTAAGTAAGTTTTAAATTCCCATCAAAGAACTCAAACTTCATTGCTGTTTAAGGAGGTTGTGGCAACTCTCTGCCAAGACTACAAAGCTGCCACAAATACCACTGCACCTGCAAAAGCAGGCTGGGCAGGGGATACTGGGCAACAGAGTATTGTTTTAAGAGAACAATAGATCTTCTGGTAAAGTCTCTAGAGACAAGAGCAATTCAGCAACTACTGGGGAGTCTGTGCATCTGGAATTGATAGGAAGAAATGGCATGGGACCACTATTTGTCTTAGATGAATTCAAAAGTCGTCTCGTTGAGCTCTTTATTTTTTTTCCTAAGGATATTTGTACTTCAGCACGGGTATAGCTCTTTCTTGTACACAGATGTAAATGGTGGATGAATAGAGCACAGGCCTATGGTTTCAATGCGCTCACCCTCCAGACTGAATTATACCAAGATGCTGCTAATTACACAATAGTTCTTTTAAATGAAAGCTCACAGTAGGGGGTTCTAATGAATGGTGTCCTAATAATGAAGAGCTGTCTTTATGTTTGAAGAGATGTGCTGCTATTAAAATGAGAGGTAAGCAAACCTGGAATAGGAAGCATCCATACTATTAATTAAGAGATGGAGTAGTGCCAGGAAGAAATAAAAAACAACTTCCTGTTTACGGTGACTCATTCTCCACTGCAATTTTAGACATCTTTTATCTAAGCAAGTTATCTTGTTTGCCATCCTACCATGATTTAAATATAGTATTTACTTTATATGAGAATATTTTATGCCACATTAAAAAGGAACCCAACTCAAGCCAATAGACTTCTTCTTCTCCTCCTCCTCCTCCTTCTCCTCCTCCCCTCGCCCCTCCCTCTCCCTCTCCTTCTCCTCCCCCTCCTTTTCCTTCTCCTTCTCCTCCCCTCTCCCTCTCCCTCTCCCTCTCCTCCTCCTCCCCTCTCCCCCCTCTCTCCCTCTCCTACTTCTCTCTCCCTCCTTCCATCCTCCTCCCCTCCCCCTCCCCCTCTCCATCTCCTTCTCCTCCTCTCTCCCTCCTCCCCTCCTCCTTTTTGTCCTCTTCCTCATCCTTCTTGTCTTCCCTCTTCTTCTTTTTCTTCTCCTCAGTGCTAAATACACTCTACTGATGTGGAGATGTGCTTGGATCCATAGCTAAATGCTGGGGGAAGTAGTCAATGGTAGAACTTTCTGCCTCTGCTGCAAGAGATGTTTTTACCAAGGATTACTGGGATTTTGCTGAAATCTGGTTTTTTGATACTCATCAATGGCTGTTGCTGCCTAAATATACGTTTGATCTTTTGTCTACTTAAATGAAATTGTAGGATAACTCAGAAGATAAACAGATTAGCTCTAGGGCTCATATTAGAACCCCCAGGTGGACTAGATAATTATCTTTCCAAGAAAATAGTATAAAAGTAGCTCTTCTTCCACATGAAATCTTAGCAAAATATCAAAGTGACCTTGTGTTACTGGATGGCTATTCATATAAACACCAGGACAAATCCCAACCTTAACCTACTTGCCAGCATAAGTACTTTTAGATAATATAAAGCAAATCTTTATAGTCCTGGACTGTCCCAGGCATTGCAAGACATTTGCATTCCTGATTTCCACCCATGCCATAGCAATAATAACCAAAGACTCCCACACAAATACAAACTCGCAAGCAGAGGTGGTATTGCCCCCAATTAAGAACCAGAGAGCTGGGGCTTACAGTGTTGTACAGTCATCAAGCAGTTACTCTGAACTGCAAAAAGCACCCCTGCTCTTACGTCATTTTGGTCCTAAATCAAGAATGTTGGGAGCAGATAGCATGAGGCTGCAGAACAGAGTCACATTGAGCCTCTGCTGTGGGACAAAGCTCTGTTAGATCAAGGGAAGAGGATTAGAGAGTCAGATAAGAATGTGTAGGGAAAAAAAAGGTCAGTCTCTACATGAAGAGTCATAGTTGCAAAAAGAAGGAAAAAGCAATCCCAGTAGGAGACAGGCCTCCCATGACTGGAAGGACTGAGTAGAAGGAATGCAACATATAGCTGGCTGCCAGCATCTCAAATGCTATTGGTTCATGATATGGTGAGTCTGTCTGAAACCCTACAATCCCTTCAGCTTTTTAATCACTCTTTAATAACATAGTAACTACCCATTGGTCCCATAGAAGACAAGCCAAATATCTACTTTCATGTCTGTTATAACTTATTCTTGAAACATGTCACTATGAAGACTGCAACGCTTGATGCCCCATTCAACACATTTTGAATTATATTTTTGAAAAAGGATGTTTGGGCAATGACACACAAATTGCATGCACAAAGCAAATTAATTATTTGCAGATATGTAGTGTAATTATATGGGTTTATGCTATCCATCTGTGAACCTTAGGTTTCCCTAGCACAAGCACTGCTTATAATAAAAAGGGTTTAATAGCTTTAAGAAAAAATGTATTATGCTGACATTTGCACAAGAGGACCATTTGTTATATGATGCTGTTCATGGGTTCATGTGGGTCCAGGGAACATGCAAGGACTCCGTGGTCCATTCCTGGTCATTCCAGAGGGAATTTTTCAGCATACCCTAAGGATGACAAGAAAGGAGCACCAAGGGCACTTGTAGAACCTCTCTATTGTTTAATATCTTTCATCATCAGGAAATTTTATTATCATGTCTACATTTCCTAAAGCAATCTAAACTATCCTTTCTCATTTGGATCTCCATGGGGAATGATTCTCCTCACTCCACTGAAATGTGTTATGACTGAGGGGTGTTATTTAAAGATATTAGCTGTTCTTGCAGTCTAGACAAAAATCACTACATTTATCTTTTCTATATAAGTTTTATGATACGTAATAATTTATGGTATATTCCATACAAATAATGCATATTCTTTTTTCCAGTGCTGGAGGTGAAACCCAGGGATTTGCATATGCTAGACAATCACTTTATTACTGAGGACATCTATAATCTTCCCATACTCACATGTATGTGTGTGTATGTGCACACACATGTGCTGTGTTATTCAGAGATGCCTGTGGACAAGTGTGTCCATGCACTTAAAGTTCAGAACTTACTGTCAGGAGTCTTCCTCTGTCTCTCTCCTCCTTCGTAAGTGTGAGACAAGATCACTCACTGATTGACTAGATTTTCTGGCATGCAAAGTCCCCAGTATTATGTTGACACTGTCTGGAAGCACCAAGATTACAGGGCATGTCCTACTGTTATTGGCTCTTTCTGTGGGTGCTGAGAACCTGAAGAGAGGTCTTACACATCTGCTTGCACGTGCACTTTACTGACTGAGCCTTCTCATCAGCACTGTATTCATTTTTAATCATAATCACAACACTCCAGTCAGTGCAGGATTTTATAGCTGAGAAAAACATCTCAGAGATCCTTTCATGTATTTTTATTTAATTGTGTTGGCATAACATCAGCTTTTAATAAGTGTCATATGACTGAGGGTGCCCTCCATGTTTAAGCACTTCATTCTTACAGTGTATAAGCCCAGTAGCTGACATGGTAAATGCACAGGAAGTAGAGAGAATAAGAAGACAGAACAGTGCTTTTCCCAGGGGATCTAGGGGAAATGTTCCAAAAGATATATGCTTTAACTTACAGAACGAGTAAGAGATTTCCAACAAGGAAGAAGGAGTTACTTCGAGAGGAATACATGAAAACATATAGGTTGATGGTAACAAAACTGAGATGAAAATACTCCATGCATGTCAGCTCTCTGACATAAGATAAAGTAAAAGAGAGTGAGTGGCGTAGGCTAGGCTTCTTCTATTTATTTCAAAGATCATATTTAGCTTCATTTATGACCATTACAAATATGAATGCTAATCTACATTTTACCCAGAAAGAACTCTTAGGTAATGGTTTTCATAGTTAGACACCTCATGGTACCAAAACAAGACTAGGAAACTGCCTTGGTTGAGAGAAAAGCACCCATTATGTGTTCCTCATATCATACTATCATTACAAACGTGTACAGTGGTCAGATCATGAAGGTCTTCAATTACCTTCCACTAGCCAAAGAAGTTTGGAATCATTCTTAAGTTTATTTTTTTAGGGTCCATCAATACTGCTCAGAGTATAAAGTAAATTTGTAGACAAGCTTGATGATCTGAGTTTTAGCCCCAATACCCACATGATGGAAGGAAAGAACCAATTACTGCAAAGTTGTCTTCTGACCTTCACACCAACGCCATGGTATATTCTCATGCCCCCACCCCACTCCCACCCCCACACACATAAATAAAAATGTGTAAAGAATTAATTTTTGTTTTTATAAAATAAAACATTGTAGAAATGGCTCTTGTAATAGTGGGACATTAGAAGTTTTAAAGTAGAGGTGATAGTTAAAAGAATATAATTGAAAAAGCTAAGGAAATAACCTAGATTCCCATCTGATAAAGGCCTCACTGAGGCAGTGATGGAAGTGCACCACAGAACACAGAGACCAGGAGCTCTTCCAAGGCCTCCATCCAGAAGCACTGGGAGATGCCTTGATATGGGATTGAAGCTCTGCAAGGAGTCTGGGATCTCTCTCAGGTTACTGGCTCCAGCAGAGGATGTGATGGTACTTAATTCTAGTACTATAAATTAAAGTAGTAAACTACAGAAAAAAAAATGGTCAGTTTGGAGTATGAGATAAAGAGTTCGGTTTGGAGCCATGTAGAGTTTCAAATAAAAATGTCATGTACCAAAAGAATTCTCTGAGACTATGGTTCAGAGCAGAGGAGGGATGGCTGAGAAAAATCACCCCGGGGAAAGATACAAAGTCAAGACAACATGGTCTAAAGATGCCCAAGGTTCCAAGAGTATTTTGTTTTGCTTTGATTTGTTTCTTGTTTGTTTGCTTCAGCAAAAAGTAGCTGTAGAAAAGAAGATTTGATCCAGGCAGGGGAAATGAACCAAGAGATAAGATACCATAAAACCAGAAAGAAAGGTATTATGAAACATAAACTGAGGCAGGAGAGATGCTGTGATTTTAAAGCCAGTCTGGGGAATTCAGTGAGCATCCTGCTATCCAGGGATATGTAACAAGACCCTGCCATAAAAAAGAAGCCACCACCACCAAAAAGAAAGAAAAGGTCTTTGATACATACAGTTGTTATATTATAACATCACTGGTAGCATTGGCCAGAGAAGTTCAAGGAGGAGATCTGGGTAGAGAACAACATAGTGCTTTCAAGAATAAGTAAAAAGTGAAGAAGTAAAATTAATAGCTCAAAATGTGTTGCAAGAACTTAGAACTAAATACTCGAATATGTGGAGACTTTAGGATACATTCATGAATATTTTTTCATGTTGACTTGCCTCAGAAAATTCCAACTTTAGTATATATTTGTAATAAAATTTGTAAGAAGTAGAACATTCCTAAATAAAGATATCAAAGTTGTCATAGTTTTTTTAAGTTTATTTTGGTTTCATGCAAAATATAAAGACATGTAAAGGCTCAAAAATTTGTTTGCATAAGTCCAATACAAAGGAAAAGATAGTAAGCATGAGGTAAAGGAGTATGAATTTTCAATTATTTATTTTTTATTCTACAAAATGGGATTAATAGTACCTCCTCACATGAGAGGCTAAAAAAAAAACAAAATGAAATAAAATATCCAATCTGGCCAGGTAGTGGTGGCACACGCCTGTAATCCCAGTACTTGGGAGGCCGAGGCAGGCAGATTTCTGAGTTCGAGACCAGCCTGGTCTACAGAGTGAGTTTCAGGATATTCAGGACTGCATAGTAAAACCCTGTCTCAAAAAAAACCATATAAATACACACACACACACACACACACACACACACACACACACACACACACATATATATATATATATATATATATATATATATATATATATATATCACCAATCTGAAAAAAATTAAATGGTATTTTAGAATCAAGATGTATTATCTCTTTTTTTAATAACAAAGCTATTAATCCTGTTATGCTTACAGTATTTAGTTATTAATGTTTTCATCTTAAAGGGTTTATTCTCCAGGATTATGAAACATGTGTCTTCTCAAGGTATCTGCAAGCTGAATCTGTATTGTCCTTTCTCTTTCATTCTTGTCACTGTTGATAGCATTCATATTGTGGATTAATACAGATAATGTTTGGCCCATGATATTTTTCAGGAACATTCTAATCTTTTCTGGGTCTTTATAAAAAATAAATATACCTGGAAAGATTTGATCTCCTTTTTTAACTGTGATAAGAAAAAATATCTAGCAAACACTGAATACTCAGATCATAGTGTGCCATTGCTAAGAAGGGTGGCTGTATAACAGGTTTAACATGCACTTTCCTTTCTACAACACTTTACCCTAAAGCAAACAAGCAGAGCCAAATAAAAACAAATTAGTCCTGTGAGATAGGCAGTTTTACTATCTCTCAGTTAGGTGCTTCTGATGCATGGGTTAAAGGGAAGATTAAGTTCTGAAAATTTGAGATCATGTAAATTTAAGTTCCAGCTTAAAATAGCATCCAGTGTGTCAACAAGACTTTCTTTAGGTTACTTTCCATTTGTAAAATGTCATGGGGACTTGAAAGATGGCCCAGGGCTTAAAAGCCCTGTCCATACTTGCAGAGGACCAAGGTTTGATTTTCAGCACCCATATTTTGGCTCACAAACCCTAACTCAGTTTCATTGGATCTGATGACCTCTTCTGGCCTCTCTGGGCATGAGACATGTAAATAGTGCAAAGACATATCATGCAGGCAAAACATCCATGTACATAAGACTATATGATCAAATTAAAACTGTACATGAGGCAAAATCCCCAACATACAACATTTTCTAACTAATTTACTGAAAAAAACTAAAACTGTAAATATTTCAAAATGCTAAAAAATTAATTATTGAAAAAGTCTCAAAATATAAAAAGTTTCAACATAATAAGAATATCACAATCATTATTATATTGTGTATTTATATGCTTATATATAATTAGAGCTAAAATAGTTTTCTTTCCATGCTATAATTATTGCATTATTTCCATTAAATTATTACCCCTATATTTAAAGTTATATAGTAAGTCTTATTGCAAAAATGAAGTCTTTTATATCTTTATAAAATTATTTATATTAATGACCCCTTGAGAAAATCAATAAAAATCTAGTTAATATATAATAAGGTCAACAATGCTACTAATTTGATATTCAAAAAGTGCTATTTTTATCTATAAAATGTTTTTCGGTGAATCAAGACAGCTATAGATACAAGAGTATATACATGACTGACTATGTACACATAAGAATTTTTACTTTTTATTCTATTAAAGCGACATACTTCTGTGTCTTATTTGCTCTTGTGAACATAGCATCAAGCATAGCACACAAGAAACATGAGTTTAACAACCATTTTATGAATCAGTTAATGACCTCTATTAGATACTTAACGTGTAATTCTATCTACTTTGTACAAACTTACAAGACATTGCCTAATCTCTCCTTAGATATTACAGTGAACTGAGAGACGAAGTCTCTTGCATAAAGTTATTAGGGCTCATTAGAGAGTGAATATCTTGAGATAAGAATATAGGATGATAAATATGTGGTTAGGTGTGAACAACTGCACTAACAACTGAGCCAGACAATGGTATTACATTTCATCAACAGTAGTCCAAAGGACTTCTCAAACTCTTGTATCCAAAACAATGGTGTCCTTATTACACAGCTATTTGCAAGGCTAGAGCAATTCCAACCTTGAAGTTGAGATGACCAGAACTCTATGCAGGCCCCAACATGCTTCTTTGCTAATGATACCCAAAGTCTTGATTGAGACAAACAGGTGTCCTTGGGCTTAGTAAGTTGCTGTGTGCCCCTTCTATGAGGTTACAGTGCTTTCTGATATCTTTAATACTGACACAATAGCTAATTATACAAGTGAAATGAAAGACTATCCTATTGTCCTTGCAGGGTATTGAGAAGAATCTAGTAGGCCCCGAAGCTAGCTGCCCAGGGCTTTCTCCAAAAAAAGGACCAGAGTTCTGGGAAGCATATAATAAGGAAAGAAATTACTAAATTTTCAAAGGAGGTGTTAATTGTTAAAATTTAAGAACACTTTTATTTGAGATGTGATGAGACCACCACAAGGAATTAAAGATAAAACAAGCACAAATTGCAGTATGGAGAATATAATTTTATATTCGAATGAAACTGTTTTATATCCAAAATGAATCTGCAAAAAAACAAAATGCCTGACAGAAGAATTTGTTTGTTTAATCTTAACCAGTTATTTTAGAATTAAGCTCTATAGTGAAACTTCCAGGCTAGCACAAATGTTTGCTAGAAATAGAATTCCTAAACATATCATGACTATTTTAAAAACTGAAAAAGAAAAGTGTAATGCATCACATAGCTCATGTTCACATGTCGAAGTCACTATGATACTCATCCTGGAAGCCAGTTCAGGTTGTTTTTCAGCAAATGATAGAAGTGATTTCTATTGTCATGTCTGGGTTTCTATAATTCTTTCCAGGGTAGTATTCATTAAGACTTTTATAACTTTATGCCACACATTTCAAGTATTTTTGTCTTATGCAAGATTGTGTCTATCCTATAATATTGGGTGAGTAAAAGGAGATCACCTTGCTATTTCAGTATTATACAACTAAGATTTTTCAAATATATGGGACTCTGAGTCTTGACATAAAGTATTAGACATTATGCATAAGTTCTGCTTTCAAATTTCCCTTTTCATTAGCATAGTCTTGTGGTTTTTGTCTGTGGTTTCATAAGTTCTATAAATATTTTGGTAAGACATTGGAATAGAGGGTTTCATGTAGCACAGACTGTCCTCAAACAGTATAGCAAGGATTGGGCCTGGAACGTCTGATCCTCCTGCCTCTGCCTCATGGGTGCTGAGATTACAAGCCTGTGCCACAAAACCATGCTGAAATCAAATCCAGGGTCTTATACAAACTAGGAAAAAAAGTCTACCATCTCCTTAATTGCACTTTCTGTCCCTAAGGTTAATAAATCTAAATTAATAAAAATAGATTTAGAGGAATACTTTGTCAGTAATTTATACATAAATCTTATCACTGACAAAAATGCATGCAACTAGAGCTAACCTTCAGTGCTCTTTCCTTTTGTTCTCAGAAAGAACTTGCCTATACTTATCTCTGAGATACTGTGATCATCTTAAATAGTTACCAGAGTGAAGCTTTATGCTAGAGCCATTTCCATTTGATACTGATAACATTAATATTATTAAATACAACTATTATAACATTGTTCTCAGTCAAATCACAAAGGCTAGAACTAACCATCAACGAGTTCCTGCTCTTTATGGTGCAGATCTCATTCCCCACAGTTGCTTTAATACCTTGTCCTTCGGTGGCAATGTGTTTCTCAGTTTGCTTTTTTTCTCTGTTCAAGTAACATTGTGTGAGTCTTCTCCCTGATCATTAATATCTCATGTGGATTGTATATATTACATGTTAAAGTTTTGTTGTCCCATAAGCAATCACTCTTAAAACCACCAGAAGACAACCATGTTATTTGTGTAATTACTTGAAGCTAAAATATGTAGGAAGGTTTCATTCTGTTTGATGAATGACTATCAACAATGGGCTTGATACCAGCTGGGATTGGCACAGTAGTGTAAGATAAGATTCCTTTAAAATTCTTCATCTATGAGTCTTATATGTAAATGCTCCAGGACATGTTTCTATAACAGAAACCCCAGTGCTGCTTGAGCTTTTTAGATGGCAGCAGGCTTCCAAGAGGTTGACAGAGGTAACTTCTTGCTACGCAATATTCCGACTAAATACTTCCTCTATAATAATGTACTGCTTCCTCAATGAGGTAACACATGTCCACTGGTCCTGTACTTAGAGCATCTTCTGCCTACTTCTTTTCCATTTCATCCCTCTTCTTCCAGTCCAAATTATGTTACTTACTTGCAAATTAACTTTGCTTCTTTAAAGAGTCCTTCTCCCTCCAAACCTACAAGCCATCATCTTATATAATTATGTGCAATGGAAATCCCTTGTTTTTGACTGTTTACTAGGGAACCCTTCCCACCTACAAGTATGCCAAAGGCACTTAAGAAAGGGATCATTGTATAACAATTTTTGGGTCAGTGGTTGCCTCCTGCAAAGTAAACTGATAACCAAGATTCCCTGAAACACATACAGAGAGATTAAAAGAGAGAGAGAGAGAGAGAGAGAGAGAGAGAGAGAGAGAGAGAGAGAGACTTGTTAAAGCACTAATCTGAATTATTTTTAAGATGATGTGTCCTGGATTGAAAATCAGATTGAAATTAGTAAAGCCTTAAAAATTTCTCGGTGTCTTTGTCTCTCTGTCTCCATCTGTCTGTCTGTCTTTCTTTCTCCTTCACTCTCTTTCATATATATATATATATATATATATATATATATATATATATATATATATATATATCACAAAATA
Source organism: Mus minutoides (assembly GCA_902729485.2). Lineage (NCBI taxonomy): Eukaryota > Metazoa > Chordata > Mammalia > Rodentia > Muridae > Mus > Mus minutoides. Next base: position 702,041 of record LR749793.1, read on the forward strand.
GATGTATATATGTATGTATATGTATACTGTGTATGTATATATACAGATGATAGATAAATAGACAGAGAGACAGATAAAAGTGTGTGTGTGTCTGTGTGTCTGTGTGTATAAAACTAGAAATATAATTCCTGGCATAAGTACTCAGGACAATGTAGTCTACAATAATGACAGCCTAGTTGACACATCATCAAGAGAACTAGTATTTTGATACTGGGGTGTTACGGTAGTTTTACTATATGATATCAAGTTCAGGGCTTGAACTATTTATGCAACATCTTATTGCATACTTGAAATATTTTAGTTATATAGAGAAAGGAATCTTAATAGCAAAGAAATCAGAGATAAAGATGTAAGTTGGCTTTTTTCATAGCTATAGTTACATCTCTATTTGAATTAGGAGGTATAAAAAAGGTGTATTTTTTGAAGTTCTATCATTAACTCCATTTGACTTTAGCAATGAGCACCATGTCCATTGTGGGGTGATTAACCATAATGGGTCAGACACAGATAATAACTGCATTAAAAGTTGCTTGAAGTGTATGCAATTTTGAATATTATACTAGCTGAATTGTATTTCAAGTGGAGGATTTCTAAAACACCTATCATGATGAGAATGTATAATTACTGATACAGACTATGTCTGTCTTTTTTTTTAGACATTGCTTATTTATTGTTAGAATTCTTCTGTTTATAGAGAAATGTTTGAAATTACTGTTATTTATTTCCTGGGAAGATTCTAAATCTGTCAACCTAGCTTTCTCTTTAAATTAAAAACCTTTGTCATTTGGATTTCAGGTAAACTCAGGTTGTGGAATTCAGTTATTACAAGTGGACACATATTTCATCATGACTGGATGGCAGCTACTTAGTAAAGTAACGAGATGGATTGATTCCAAAAATATTTGAACCTATTCTGGGGACAAAAGTACCAAAGTACATGAATAAATCAGTGACACCTTTCCATTTCTTCATCATTGCTGACCTCAACTATACTCAGTACCAGTCACATTTAATGTGTTTAAGATGAAGCATCCACCCAGGTTCTGCTTTCCTCAGCACCTTGCTGTGGACAAATAAAGAGTAAATTATGGTGACACTGGTGCCCGCTCAGAGACACACAAGGCATCCAGCAAAGACAAAGTAGTTGATTCTGTTGCATTTCCTCTGAGAAACAGAGAGGGAAATATTTCAAAGACTCCAGAATCCAACTCAAAAGGAAAAATATTTATCATGATTCAATGCTTCCATCAGAGACTCTAATGGATCTCCAAAGATGGTTTCCTCATATAGAATGGATCCATAGTCTTTCTGAAACCTGAGAAGAAGAGAAAAACCTGAGAAGAAGCCAGAGAAAGAAGTAGAGGAAGGGAATTGGAAATGATCATTTAGACTGGTGACATATTAGTTCTGTGGCTCAGTGCTACTTTGCATGGACAGGAATTGGGAGTTTTGTCATGTGACTCTCCCTTCCTTCTCCTCTTTCTCTCTTTCCCTCCCCTTCTTCTATTTCTCTGTCCCATAAAGCAATCTACTTATCATAGTGCCCAAAGTTGATTAGATTTATAGTTTGTTTATCTGAGAGCTCAATGCTTTATTACATCCAGAAGCCAAAATACGTGCACCTCCACAACCCAGCTGAATAAAACAAACTCATTTTGATCTTTGTGTACAAAGCCATCAGCACTGGTTCAAAGTGTAGTGCAGCCAGTTCTGGGCAGCAGATGGGGAGTTCAGCGCTTCTCCCGGGCCCTTGGTTTCAATTAGGCTGTCTGCCAAGCTGCCCATGTGCCTCCGTGTGCTGAAACATTTCTTTGAGGCAGCTTTTTTAAATTAGGAAATAAAGACTTCCCATGTGATTTGCTATATATACAATTTATGACAATTGATTTTTATAGTTAAAATACGTACATTTTTTACATATTTTTCTTTCTGCAAAACAGCAGCTTTCTAACAAGAGAGGAGAATTAGCAAATGTAAATACTTATTCATCCTACTCTGAAAGTTACTCAAATATACATTAAAATGATGCTGAGGTCCACTGGGCTTCCAAAATGAATCATTCCTTTGTCTTGAAATGAAAACAAAAAAAGGACATTGTAATATAGGAAAATATTTTCTAACTTCTAGGAACTATAAGGGAGGAAAAATAAATGTGGCATTAAAAGAAGCAGCAATGAGCTTGAGCTTGGCCTCTTCCTTCAATGGCGAGGATGTCTCCCTTGCTTACACTGGCCTGTTATTCTTCTACCTCTGGAACCCTCAAATCCTAACTTCAGTATTGTCAAGAGACATAAAAAATACCAAAGGTCAGTTTATAATGTCTAGGTATTCCCAAACAGTGGATATCTGAAGTTCATATTTACTACATGTTAATAAACATCTCATCAGAGACCACATTACCTGGCAAAAATCTATAAACTATTAAAAAGTAATGTCTGCTGCCTCAAATTATTCCTAATATCCCTTTGTTGGTACTTAGACAAAGAATAGCCAAACCCTCAGAATACTGGTTGAGCAATCCATTCCAGAAGATGTTTAAGACATGTTTGAACTGAAAAATGCATTACTACTTACATCATTTTGCAAATATTCATGAGACTTTTGTGAAAGTTCCCACTTAGTCCTATATACTCATTGAGTGAGTTCATGAGCATTTCAGCTATAAAGATGTGGGCCTTAAATTTGCCAACACTACAGCTGTTACCACTGCTATGGCCAAATAGAAAATAACTTGGAACAAACACTATCAAAAGACAGGATGACAACCAGCTTTTAGTGACCACTGCTGTGTAAGTGCCCAGCCTAATATGGGTGATCAGGTCTAGTGTCATGCAGGGCCACATACACAGGATACACATATGCACATAGATATAGTTAAGAAAGCATCTAGTTCAAATAGTAATAAGACCACATTGTCACATGGTCTTAGTACCATACTATGAGAGTAAATATGAAATAAGCACATGAAAATAGAACATATGGGAGCTGAAGAAGCAGTTTAGACTGATGACTGCTCTTCTAGAGGCTTTGATTCCCAGAACCCAAATAATGGTTTGCAAAAGTGTGTAACTCCACTTACACAGGGTTCAGAGTTCTCTACTGGCCTCTGAGGTACATGCTACCATAAACATAAGATAAATATATAAATCATACATGTGTCTTCCTTTGTCTCTCTGTCTCTGTCTGTCTGTCTGTCTGTCTGTCTCTCTCTCTCTCTCTCTCTCTCTGTGTGTGTGTGTGTGTGTGTGTGTGTGTGTGTGTGTGTGTGTTAGCCAGTTTAAGGTAGAATCATTTCAATGTCTGCTGTGAGTGAATATCCCTCCACTTACTTGGAGCAAATTCTTGGGTAATTTTCTATGACTCCCTGACACCCATGTTTTTCAGTGAATTGTTCTAGGAATTCAGTATATTTGGAAGCAGAAAACCATCATTAAATACTGGAGACATTAAATACTGGAATTTCTTAAAGGGGCCTTAATTAGCTGAGGGAGCTCATGCACACATTAGATGAGCCCTTCTTGATGTCAAGAACTCAGCTTTTTATCTTGTGCAAACACATATGCATACACATTAGTATTTATGACACTGGAAGACCTGCTTTTAGACTAAAGCATCATACATCTTTAATGGGATTTACTAAAGGAGGAATGAAGGAATCACTCACAGACACATTCTTTTTCTGCAGACTTTAAAATCCAGTTGCCAGCAATTTCTATCTTGAACAAGTGCTACAGACATCTAACCAATTGCTCATACTCCCACAATTCTTACCTCTACGTTCTGGCTCAAAATGATTAACACTAATGCTGATGGCACATTCCACAACATCTCACTGAATAATAGCAAAGTAAATTTACCTTCTCCCTTGGCACTTTCACTTTTCTGATTGTAATGTTTCCATGCTACTAGAAGAGAGTCCATAATCAATATAAAGTTTGTAAGACCCTCCTGGCTGCCAGTAAGCTAAAGATGGTATAAGATCTGGGTATATTTACATTTTAAAAGATAAGAGAAAAATGTCATTAAATACTAGCACAACCGTGATTTCATTGCACTGGCAGAGCTGCTGAACTTGAGCTCTTAATCAAAATAATAATCTTTTAAATATATGGCTAGGTAATTATAAATCATTGAGTGACAGAAAAATTGCTGAAATTAGGCATTATTCTATGAGCATCTTCTGTCACCCTAAGTTAACTGACTCAGATAAATGACAATATCAGTGAAAAAATAAGTACTATGAACTTTCAAAATATTTCTTTTGAGCTGAAAGGATGCACTATTGAGAAATGAATTCTGAAGTTCTCAGCAATTTTCCAAAGCGGTAAAAATCAAATTAAGGCCAAAATTGCAACCACAAGTTAATGTAGCAACTTGGTATTATCTACTGCCTTTTGGTTTCTGAATACCTGTATAGAATAGCTGTTGAGTTAGGCTCACCCACCTGAAGACACAAAACAAGTCACAGCTAAAATCAGTAGTTTGCTTTTCCATGAGCCTGGCACCATTGCCAGGGTCATGACTCTGTCTCCAGAGAATTGAGTTTTATCACTATTAGAACTCAAAATTATTCCATAAACATCATTATCTTGATTTTTCTAAATTATTTACACAACTCTTCAAGTTTTAGAAATTATCATACATTTTGCAATCTTTATTTTTAGGATATGTTATTTGGAAACACCATAAAATTCTACTTCATTTTAACTAATGGGATTATATTCATTTAATTTTATTAGGCTGTTTATTTATCTATTTATTCATGTCAGTATTTTGCCTACATGTATCTTTGGAGGTCATAAGACAGAATCAAATTCCTGAAACTGGAGTTACAGATGGTTGTGATGCAACTGTGGGTGCTAAAACTTGAACCCAGGCCCTCTCCAAGAGCAGCAAGAACCCTTAGCCCCTAATCTAACTTTCCAAATTTAATATTACCTCTTAAAGTTACAGTAATGTATAGTTCAGATTGAGTTTAGATACAGTTCAGATTGAGTGCCCCTTACTGTAATTGGTTAAAACCAGATATGCTTCAAATTGTACACCAAACATGGTTTAATTTGGTAATATTTGTGTCTGCATAATAATGTATCTTATGATGGAATGAGTGGCTAAATGTGAAACTCATAAAAGATTCATATCTGTCTTACATATATTGACTGGAGACCTTTTAATATAACACTTTTACTGTGCTTGTATTTAAGTACAACATCACCTGAAATAAGTTAAGGATTTGCTGCCGACCTCTAGCATGTTGGTGCCTTATACGTTTCAAATTTGAGATTCCTAATCTTTTAGTTCTTGATTGCACATTTTAGATTAAAGACTTTCTATCTGCGGGATTCAGGGTGAACACCACTTCTAGTATTTAAGCATCTGCTTATTTCTTATGACAGCCTGATAGAAAGGCTATTCTGCTTTTCTCTCAGGAGAGATAGCTGAGGCACACAAGTTTCAGAGCTTGCTGAAAATGAGGTGAGTAAGAAATACAAACCAGGAAAACAAATCTAGAAATTGTCCTTCTTGTCTGTGCTCATGTGTACTCTCTTCTGCCAAAGCTTCTTCACTTCCAAACATCACAATACAACATTCATAGCCAGTAATCACAAGGTAATGACATTCACATGTCCGTGTGATTTTTTTTCGGCCAATGTTATAGTAGCACAGTCCTCTCAGGTCCACCCCACCCTTAAAAAAAAAAAGAGTTCAATTTGTGTTGCTCATAACTCATTGGGACATGGTCAAAGTGGTAGCCAACCTCTTAAAGAAAACTGAGTCGGTCCCCACTCTCACTCCACCAGGAGCTATAATGGTGGAGAGCTACACTTCAGCATCCTTATCACAACCTTTAGGAATTCTCTTTGATGACTTCTTTTCTAGGCTGTTACTTTGGGATAGAGGAGATGTCATATAAACCTTCTATGTCTCTCTTTCTCAACTCCACAGAGAAATTCTTCGAGTTCTTTCGAGTATCTGATATTTCCTTCTCTTCATTTGAAATCTTTCATGCATTAAATATTTTCATAAACCCATTGATCTTAAAAGTAGTATGTTTCAGAAAGGACTTTGAATGCCACCATGTCAATAAAGAAATATAAATTAAATTTCTAAATTTACTTTAAAGATCCAACACCATTGTTATACATGATTAATTTTGATTTTTATTGATTATAATGGTACAGTCCTACCTTAAGAATAGCTGAATGGTGGAAATGTTTGTAAGTCTACAAAATTATGGAAACTAGTGATTTGTAGCCTTGCCAGTGTCATGTAGATTCATTTTTTGTCTCTTTTTCTTCAAAGCTTGTGGAAAAACATCTGTTTTCATACCCTCTTTGTTACAAATAGGCCAAGGTGGCAAGCAATACTTTTATATGGTATACTATCATACAGCTGCTCCCTTACAATAGGGCTAATTCCTGGTGAGCCCAGCAAAAGTTAAAATGCATTGAATAAACTCTCATAATAGCATAGCAAAGCAGTACAGTATATAGTTCCCACTGCTACCCTCATAAGAGACACATATTTGATGTGTAAAATATGAAAGTAAGCTTATAATACATACCTCTTCACTGTTGCTGTTTGTCTATCTCTTGAGACAAGACTGAATGTCCCCTCTTGTCTCCACATGTACACTCATTAGGAAGTTCATCTGCATACACAGATGCACACAAATGCACACAGATGCTCCCACTGTAAACAAAAACAACAATAACAATGACAACAACAATGCATGAGAAAAAAAGGTAGGGAAAAATTTCTCAACTGTGCAAAAAAGAGAAAAATTTCAGAAGAGAAACACAGTCCATGACTCTGTGAACCCTGTGGATTGGCAATCTGAGCCATGATGGATTACATTAGAATGTGGGAAGAGAAATACCAAGCATTGTTGTGTACCATGATTCTTTAAACTGCCCTTTGCCATTTCTTTAATGTTTGCTTTATATTAATAGTGACTGATATGGAATAATCAAGAAACTTATGCTATAAATCCAGTGAGAAGACTGCAAAGAATTTAAAGATTTTTGTCTCATATATAATTCTGTCAGATAACTGGAGAGAAGCCAAAGAAATGGGATGAAATTTAAGGAATTCTGCAGTTAAATTTTATGCATTGTGACTTGATGTACAATTCCTGCTGAAAGAAATATAAATACACACACAAACATACACACACATATACAACTCAGCTTATCTTTCAACAAGTGTGAGTTACTAGTGTCACAGAGAAGCAAAATAAATTATTATGATTTTGAATTATAAATTATGAATAATGAATAATGATTATGATCACCATTACTATCAGGATTCACATGCATGTTCATATATTTTCATTTGCATTGGGTTAGATGTATTTAGAGCACATTAAATGGCTTCTATCTTATGTGGTTCTATCTTATGACTTAAGACAGGAATTATAAACATAACTAAACAAGAAATGCAATAGAACATGTCATTCAGAGAAAGACAGAAATCGATAGATGAAAACTAAGTAAACTAACCCCTTTCTATTGTTTATAGGATGAAGGTCGAGAAGGGGGAGTGCATGTCCCTGGGAGGCTCTACACCGGCGTTTATCCACCTGCTCTTCTTAAAGGGCTGCTTTGTGGGGAATACTGCCCACATATTGTTAGAGAATAATCAGAGAAATTTTTAAAAAGTCAGAAAGCTAGATCATTATAGGTTCTGAAAACATAAAAAGGTATTTCTATGTTAGACAGGCTCTAAAATAGAGAATCCATATACTGAAGTTCCTTTTTCATCATTATGGGACAACTCTAGCTTCTTTCAAAAGATGGAATAATATGCTGAAATCAATGGATAAAGAATAATCTTAATTGCACATAGGAAATATAGCCAGTTCAATATTTTAAATCACAGTGGCAATTTCCTAAACTTGTAATCTTATAAATATTCTAATAGCATCATTTTCTATAGTTTTGCAATGATCTTGTTTGAAACCCACGTTACCTCTCGATCCCATATTGAACTCGAGTTGGAAGAGGCAAGTCCGGTCTCAAAATGGAGGGCCATGATCCAAAGGAACCAGAGCAGTTGGGGAAGCTGTTTATTGGTGGTCTGAGCTTTGAAACCACAGATGATAGCTTAAGAGAACATTTTGAGAAATGGGGCACACTTACAGACTGTGTGGTAATGAGAGATCCCCAAACAAAATGTTCCAGAGGCTTTGGTTTTGTGACCTACTCTTGTGTTGAAGAGGTGGATGCTGCACTGTGTGCTTGGCCACACAAGGTTGATGGGCGTGTGGTGGAAACAAAGAGAGCTGTTTCTAGAGAGGATTCTGTAAAGCCTGGTGCCCATCTAACAGTGTAGAAAATATTTGTTGGTGGTATTAAAGAGGATACAGAAGAATATAACCTGAGAGATGACTTTGAAAAGTATGGCAAGTGTGTCCATCGAGGTTATGGAAGACAGGCAGAGTGGGAAAAAGAGAGGATTTGCTTTTGTAACTTTTGATGATCATGATACAGTTGATAAAATTGTTGTTCAGAAATACCACACTATTAATGGGCATAATTGTGAAGTGAAAAGGGCCCTTTCTAAACAAGAGATGCAGTCTGCTGGCTCACAGAGAGGTCGTGGAGGTGGATCTGGCAACTTTATGGGTCATGGAGGAAACTTTGGAGGTGGTAGGGGAAACTTTGGTCGTGGAGGAAACTTTGGTGGAAGAGGTGGCTATGGTGATTGAGGTGGTGGCAGCAGAGGTAGTAACGGAGGTGGTGATGGTGGATATAATGGACTTGGATGTGATAGTGGCAACTATGGTGGTGGTCCTGGTCACAGTAGTAGAGGAGGTTATGGAGGTGGCGATGGTGGATATAATGGACTTGGAGGTGATGGTGGCAACTATGGTGGTGGTCCTGGTCACAGTAGTAGAGGAGGTTATGGAGGTGGCGATGGTGGATATAATGGACTTGGAGGTGATGGTGGCAGCTACGGTGGTGGTCCTGGTTACAGTAGTAGAGGAGGTTGTGGAGGTGGTGGACTAGGCTATGGAAACCAGGGTGGTGGATATGGTGGTGGTGGAGGAGGATATGATGGTTACAATGAAGGAGAAACTTTTGGTGGAGGTAACTATGGTGGTGGTGAAAACTATAATGACTTTGGAAATTATAGTGGACAGCAACAATCAAATTATGGACCTATGAAGGAGGGAAGTTTTGGTGGAAGAAGCTCAGGCAGTCCCTATGGTGGTGGCTATGGATCTGGAGGTGGAAGTGGTGGATATGGTAGCAGAAGGTTTTAAAACAAAACAGAAACTGCTACAGTTTTAGCAGAAGAGAGAGCGAGGAGTTGCCAGGAAAGCTGCAGGTTACTTTGAGACAGTCGTCAAAAATGCATTAGAGTAACTGTAAAAATCTGCCACAGAAGGAACGATGATCCATAGTCAGAAAAGTTACTGAAGCTTAAACAGGAAACCCTTCTTGTTCAGGACTGTCATAGCCACAGTCTGCAAAAAGTGCAGCTACTGATTAATGCAATGCAGTGACAATCAGATGTGCATTCCTGAGGCTTTTATCTGCTGTAGCTTTGTCTTTGTCTTTGTCTTTGTCTTTTCATTACATCAGGTATATTGCCCTGTACATTGTGGTAGTGGTACCAGGAATAAAATACTAAGGAATGTTTAACTTTTCAATATTTGTGTAGTTCAGTTTTTCTACATTTTAGTATAGAAACTTTAACAAAATGCAGTTTCGAATGTGTTTCCTTGTGAGTTAACAAATAAAGAAGATCATTGTTAATTACTATTTTTTATGAATTTTGCTAAAGTTAACTGTAAAGAAACACCTACTGACTTGCAATTTAAGGGGAATCTATTCTCCCCATTTCCAAAACAATGATGAGTGGGCGCTGACATGGGGAGAGAATAGATATTTGTATGTTTGCAGTGTGTGTTTTAGATAATTAGAATTGGGAAATAAAAATAGCATATTTGTGAACTTAATAGCATTAAGATTACCTTCAAATGAAAAAGATTTCAAAAGTTAAAAAAAAAAGAAAAGAAACCCATGTTACTTTACCAAAACAAAACCAAAAGTTCAGAAGGGGCCATATTTAATAATTAAATGCAAATGTAAACCATCACAAAGTTATCTTTACATGCACTTATATTTGTCACTAAGAAAGAGAGAGTGTGTAAAGTTTTAAACTTAATCTCTGTAATTTAATTACTTTTTAGTAACAGCGTATCTCATTCAATATGGTTCTCAAACATTCTATGTTGCAAAGAATGGTTGTGGCAGTTGTACTATTGTAATTTTTAGGAATACCCTTGGTATTAGTCTGTATTGTTTACTTTCTTAATTTGTTCTTTGCTGCATGCTTTGCAATAGAACATGTGTTTGTAATTGCACTTAGCAAAATTCACGATCTTAACATTGTACACCAAAGTCAATATGCCTTACTGGCACAAGACGGCCAGCATTCAAACTCTTTCCTAATGCTTGGGGTTTCTTTCTCAATTGACAAAATTGAAAAATATGTATTAGCCAAGAAAAACCACTATCTCAAAGCCATGTTGAAAATTGCTCCAACCTGTCAGAGCCAATTGAAATTCTCTTCCCAGCCTAATTCCCAACTTCATTTTGTATGTGAAATAGGAAAAGTTGAATTTGATTATAACCACATGCAGAAGGAATCAACGAATCACATACATACCTTATATGTCCAATTGAGCATATTTTTATAAAGAATTTTTTAATCTATTTCTCTTTCTGTGTTGGACATCATCTCACCTGTTCTGAGTAATTACTTACTTGTGTTGTCTGTTTGTGGAGTCATTAGTTATTTGTGTGCTGCATTCCAAACCCCTGAAGCTGCACTATAGCAATTTTACTTAGGAGAAAGACACCTAACATCCAAGGCTAAGGAAAATTCAATAATTTGGGATGCTTCTGGGTACCACCTTAGTTTTCGTATCATACTTCCATTTGAAGGATCCTTTAAATGTGGTACCCAGAGGCTGATAATCTGTTTCCTAAGGCACAGGATGGAGGCTTCCAAGTTTATTACAGAAATAAGTTCATTCATGTAGGGTTAAAATCAGCTTGGATTTACATCAGAATAAACCATGATTCTGATATAGATGCCTACAGCTAAGGTTGTCCTCAAGATGAGCAGAAATGGATGAAAGCTAGCTTGTTAACAACTGATGTAAGACAACATAAACTGCTTGAAAGAACACATACATCCCTAGCAGAATTCAGATAAACAAATAATAAATAAGTAAGTAATGACAGAAATTTGGGTACATCAGAGTTGATCACTTGGAATAAACAATGTGATTTCCAGCTATAAAATAATCTTATATTTCACTGTACTTAAAATTTAAGAGACTTATAATGGAGAAAGCAAAAGATGTCCAAAGAAGTCTGAAATAAATATAAGTATTGTAGCACATCTTATTTCACTATTACTCGTTGATTAGGTGTTATAGAATTTTCTAAGGCTTTGATAAACATTTTATATCTTAGTTATGGCAATTGTATTAAGCTATGTCTTAGCAAATAACATATTCCAGATTAACTACCTGTATGTGAATAAAATGCAGTCCATTGGATATATGTTTGAAATGATGGAATGATTTGAGATTACAGTTTGAAGTGAGGTAATTTTGGGTTCTTATCTGAGAATCTTAGATTTTTCAACTTTTACAGATGTTAGTGGGTCATATATGAATCCAAAGAAAACCTACCTGTGTGTGTTCACATGCCCTCTCTCCCTCGTGTTGGCAATCATGAAAACACTTGTTCTGAGCAGTCACGTGATCATTACCCTGAAGCTCTGTTCTCCCACATGGAAGACAGCTGCCCTGGAAGGATGCCTATACCCTCAACAGATCATGAGAGAGCAAATAAATAAGCTGTCGTGTATTAAGCCACTGAGATTTTGATGGCGTATACTATCTTGACTGATATAGGAGTCACTAAAAGGCTGTTGATAGATTTAGCACTTTAATACTGTTTTCCATGAGTAGATATGTATAGAAATTTGAATCACCTTATATACACCATTTTGCAATTTCTCACTCAAGAATTTCCTTTTCTAAAACATTTTTAACAGCTACACAGATTAAATTTATGGTCTCTATATTTTACCAAACTCTTAAAGATTCTGAATAATTTTGCTACATAGTTCTTTACTGGCTAGACTAGTTCAGGTCTGAGTGTTTCTGATTATCTTCCAAGTATCATTCCTCCAAAACAGCTCACTTGTATTTTAAAGATTGTAGTGTGCCTTGCTAAACTACCACTGGGAAAATCTGCCTTATTTTTCTGGTAGTATAAAATATACCACCAGTCATCATCCCTTAATATCCCTGAGATTTATAATTTCTGAAAACTGAAATTTTGATGTATGAAAACTGTCATGTATTACTTATCTTTAAGGCTGAGTTACTAGTTATAAGTAGTTTTAGTGAATGGATAGTAAACCCAGTTTTCTTCCTGGAAATGCAAACATAGCTAGTGCTGGGTCTGAGTGTGTTTTTATCATTACCCTGAAAATGATAATTTGCAGCATTTACATACCATTTTATCAGGGGTCTCCAGGTTCAGTTTCATGAATGTGTTCCACTTCGTTGCTTGAGATTGGAGTCTGCTCATAATGTCATTTTATTGCTTGCCACTGATATCAATCAGTATGTGATTCTGAATTTTAAAAACTATTGCCATGAAGGTATCAGAAGCAGGTTCTTAAGTCCTGGATTACAGTTCAGTGGTGTTTTCCTGATCAAGAATTTTTCACTCATGGCAGAAATGATAACAGCAGTCCTGACAGCACCTTGGGTAACTGAACACTAGCCTTTTCCAGCTATTTTATAGGAGTCATGATTCTCAAGTTTCTACAATTTAGCTGGTGACAGATAGACATAACATGTAAGAATTGTCCTCTCCTAGTGGTTTATAAAATTTTATAAAACTATTTACAATAATGTGATTGATTATATTGGTTAAACTATCTATAGTCTTTTATTTTGCTTTTGCCTACTTTAAAAAAGATGGATTAAGTTGTATTAAACTTTTCCCACATAGTTGCATTTTCTTTCATTTCTCTACTTGATTTATCATGGCTTTTCTTTCATCAGTTTTGATGTTCTGTTTGGTTTATGACATTCCATTTTGTAAGACTCCATTGTATCTGGGATCCTTTGCCTGTTGGGGGAAACACCAGCCATTTGACCAGTACAGAATTCTTTCTTGTCTGATAGCAACATTAAAGCTTGAAGTTTCCTTTTTCACATTTATCTGAGTTAAATTTGTTTATTTTTATTTTAACCTGCTTTTAATTTATTTTAGTTTTATTTTAACAGGCTTTGGCTTTAAAAATACAGAGTTAATTTGCAAGGAAAAATTAATTTGTGAGGCTGGAGAGATGGCTTCCTGCTCTTACAGAGTACCTAATTTTGGTTTCTAGAATCCACATTGCTGCTTACAATTGATAATAATTCAATTTCCTGGAGATCTTCTGACCTCTGTGGGCACTGGGCATATATGTGATCCTTCATACTTAAATCTTAAGTACTGGCTTTTATCTGTGCTGAGATAATATTATATTTGAATAGCTAAAGAAAAATAGTTAACCAAAAAAGGAGGAGAAAGAGTCTAAAATAAAGCTTTGAGTATATGGCAAAAGTTTAGAGTTCATCTTCTTCATTAGCACAACATAGGCAACAGGGTGAGCTCAGATTTGTTTCAATAATTTCTCACTGGTAATATTATTAACATGTAACTTTTGCATTCTACCATGCCCTGAAAATCTTACTCTCCTATTAGGCACAACTTCACTGTATATGCTATATGCTATATATTATTCTCAAGATTAGTGTTGCATAGTGAGGAAAGACATTCACTATTCATGGCAATATGGGTAACATAGAGAACAGCATTTATAACAATGCTGGTTTATAGTATTGACATCATGAGACCATTTTTATCAACAACTAAAGACATACACGTCATTTAGAGAGCAGCAGCTTGTGTGATTTTTATATACATCACTCGAGCTGAAACTCAAAACATCTGTAAAGCTAGTATCACACGCATAATGGTAATGGCAAACACAGAACATTGCAGTCCTCTGCCTTTGGGAAACAAATGGCATGTTTTCTCTTTGTGTCTATGAAGCAAGACCTTTTCCTGGGCCAGGATGACCGGGAACTCATCTGTAACTCAGGCTGGCCCTAAACACAACCATAGTGAACTTCCTACCTCAAGCCCTCAAGTGCTGACTTTACAGGTCTGAGACAACAAAGCCTGCACAGGCTATGCATGGCGTCATGAGATCATAAGATATCCTCATTTCAGAAGCTAGCATGATTAAAAAACATGCTGGAAATAGAAAATAGGCAAGCATAGTTTGCATGCCCCAAATCCCAACACGGAGGAGACTGGGCTGGTCTACACAGATCAGGAAAGTCAGCAATATCTGAAAAGACACTGTGAACCCATCTTAAAAAAACAAAAACAAGCAAAAAAGAAAGAAGGAATGAAGGGAGGGAGGGAGGGAGGGCGGGAGGGAGGGAGGGAGGGAGGAAGGAGGAGGAAGGAAGGAAGGAAGGAAGGAAGGAAGGAAGGAAGGAAGGAAGGAAGGAAGGAAGGAAGGAAGGAAGGAAGGAAGGAGAAAATAAGAAAGGAAAATAAGATGTGTAATTACATTGGGTAGGTTGTTATTGGTAGCAAATAGTTTAATAAAAGTAGCTATTTGAAAGAAATATTTCATTTTCTTTAGGAATTTTTGAAAAATAGTATTTTAAGGAATATTCTATGACAATTTTCTCAACTGAAAGTATCTACAGGTTTCAATGAACAGAGACAGATTAAACCCACTCAGCACATGGTCATCACCCATGGTGAACTTACTACTGTCCATGTGTTCCTATTAAAACCACTCCTCCTTTTGAGATCATTCATGATCATCCTTTTCTAACTTTATACCATTATGTAGAAAATAAATGAAAAAATATCTGAAAAAGGAAGTCAGATGGCATATGCTCCCCCAGTACTGTGTTAAACAGTGTATGGAGACCACATTCACATCCTAATGGGGTGTGTTGGTCCTAAGTCCAACTACAGAGTTCTGTTTGTAATAGTTCAGGATTTAGCGTGAATGCATTCAGCCCAATCGCTAGCTCACTTAAAGTTCACTTTGGGCTAATAGGACAGAATCCAATCTCTTATAATTTGAGCAGGACTCCATTTTCTTCACAGTTGGTGGTCAAAGGCTCTTCCTTGCTCAGGAAATATCACTGCTATATATAGTGTTCAAAGTCTGACTTATCTGTGTCTGTCACAGGAAAGCATGGAAGACAAGCTCTCTACACAAAAGAACAGGAATTCAATATTTTACAAATGTTTTTCAATATGAGCTAACTCAGTGAAAGGAAACTAAGGCATCCATTAGTTAAAAATAAAATTCATCTGCATTGTATCATGACTTAAATTTTTCATTACTTCTTGAATAATTGTAATTTTAACTCTTGAAGCAAATGGTAATTTTAGTGATTATGGGTATACTTTATAGGGATAAATTACTTAGCTGTAGAGTACCTTATGATTTTAGCTCACCATCAATATAGCTATGCATATCCACCTACGCATGCCTGGATTGGATTAAAATTCAGACCATGTCACTGGCCTTAGCTTCTCATTCAAAAAGAACTAGAAATGGTTAAAATATCCTGGAATATTGCAGTAATAATATTCTGAAACTGTAATACCAATTATTAATAATATTTCACCATAATAATCAATGCATGCAATAGGTTAAACAACTCCATATTCACAATTAAATAGTTTCAAATGACTAATCCATAAGTAGAATTTTTTACTCTGTCCTACCATCAACTTGCCTATTAAGTTAAAGCATAATCCCCCTTTAATAACATGATCTTATTAATAACAAGTACATTTGAATAACTATAAATTTAATAACCAACACTTCTATTCTAGATATATTCTAGAAATATGTTCTACAGTATAATTAGCTTTATCTATTTCTATTCATTCTCTTTTCTAGAAAATTCTTGCCAAAGTATTTATTTTAGACAGCATCCCATTATGTAACCCTGACTAGCCTGGATCACCCTAAGAAGCTTAGATTTGCTTTCAACCCACATAGATCTGCTTACTTCTGTCTCTCGAGTCCTGGGATTGAAGATATGTACCGCAATGCCTGGTTTGGCAAGGCATTTTTGAATGTTTAACTAAATTCTTATTGTAAGAAAGTATATACTTAGTATATGAAATAACTCCCACTATCATTGAAAAGGAAAACTCATACAGCAAAGATTGAACATACATAGAAACTTCTAGTAGAAAAGAGTTCAAACAGAACATAGCAGTGTCTACACACGTGTGTTCAGTGATGTGCACATAAAGCATGGCTTACTCTGCTTTCATTCCCATGAAAAGTGTTTGACCCAATGTTGAAGATCCTGCTGTGGAATATAAATGGCAGAGTTACACATAGTTTCAATCTGTGAGTAAGTCATAAAGTGAATTACAGTAGCTAAACCAAAGACCTTAGAGAAATATATACAGGAAAGCTTGTGACAAGTCTGAGAGGTTTCTAATAAAAATTAACAAGATGAATGTTAGAAACAAATTGCTCTGATATCGAGTTACCATGCTTTGAATAATGATGCTGGTACGGACTAGGACTTTTGATAGAGGAGGCAATCTTTTCTGGGATCAGAGTATTTCCTATGTTGTAAGCCTGTCAGTATTTTTTTCATTGAGCACACATATTCACTTTTTGTAACAGCTAAAATAACTGATGTCTTTTAAAATAGCATTACTTAGCCATTACTATAAAATAAAAATATAGCTTGAAATAGTAAGGACTCTTTTGTTTAAAAAATTAGATATTTTCTTTATTTACATTACATTTACCCTTTCTGGTTTCCCCTCCGAAAATCCCCCAATCCCCACCCCTCTCCCCCTGCTCACCAACCCACCCACTCTCACTTCCTGGCCCTGGCATTCCCCTACTCTGGGGCATAGAGCCTTCACAGGACCAAGGGCCTCTCCTCCCATTGATGACCAACTAGGCCATCCTCTACTACATATGCACCTGGAGCCATGAGTCCCACCATGTGTACTCTTTGGTTGATGGTTTAGTCCTTGGGAGTTCTGGGGGGTACTGGTTAGTTCATATTGTTGTTCCTCCTATGGAAATGCAAACCCAGTCAGCTCCTGGGGCCCTTTCTCTAGATCCTTCATTGTGGACTCTGTGCTCAGTCCAATGGATGGCTGCAAGCATCCACTTCTGTATTTGTCAGGCACTGGCAGAACCTCTCAGGAGACAGCTCCATCAGGCTCCTGTCAACAAGCACTTGTTGGCATCCACAATACTGTCTGGGTTTGGTGATTGTAAATGGGATGATCCCCAGGTGGGGCAGTCTCTGGATAGTCATTTCTTCAGTCTCTGCTCCACACTTTGTCTCTGTAACTGATGGTCCTTTTAGCAATTCTCATTTCTGATTGACCTCAATCTATATTCAGACCAATCTTAGTGTTCAGTTGGATGTACATTTGCAACCTGAGACTCATGTCTTCTTATTAGTCTGTATGAAAATAATGTCATTTTATTCTCTCAATGGTCAGAAATTGAAGAAATGTTGTCATGCTGACTCTGTTTGGGACATTTGTCTCTTCTAGATCAATCTTGGTACAGAACTCCTACTCATCCTGGGTATATCAACATAGGACTTTACACACACACACACACACACACACACACACACACACACACACACACACACAAAATGATGTTAGAATAGAAATAACTATGGTGTTTCTAGGCCCGTAGGTTTAGACAAGGATTATTTCTTCAAGACAAAGTTGTGGACAATACATCATATCTCTCCTATATCTTTGTCTATTAAGCAAATACTTAATGATTTTTATTGTTTGTCCCATGTATGCATGTACATGCCTGGTGCTTGTGGAGGCCAGAAGAGAGCACTGGAGCCTCTGGAAATGAACTTAACTGGCAGTTGTAAGCACAGAATGGGTGCTGGGAATCAACCCTTTCCTCAGGAAGGGCAGGGAGTGCTCAGAGCCACTGATCCATTGCTTCAGCTTTGGCTTCATTTGCTTAATTTTTGATGATGATAAACATCTTTCCATGTGCTTGTCATTCACACACCATCTTCATGAACTGTTGTGAGTTTTCTAAATTTATTATTTATCTTACTGATAAAATTTCCAGAGATATGTATTATTCCAGACAGTAACAGTTTCTCAGGCTTTTGTTGGAAGATGGTTTTCTCATGCCCGTTATCTAAGCTAACAACATACGATATAGCTTAAGTCAATTTGTGTGCACAGTGAACTGTGTGCATTTGGTTTGGCTTAGTCACTGCTGTATTTTGTGCGCATCCAGTGGCTGTGGCACCATCTGTTTGTCTCTGTTTCCTCCCTGGTGTGCTTATTTCATCTTTGACAAGACTCACTGGAGCATGTTTGAGTCTATCTCTAGATTTTCTTCACTACTCCCTTCATTCTTGTGACTCCAGATCACACTACAGTTAAGGTGCTGTCCTTAATGTGGGATTAGCCTTACTAGTGGGCGAGTGGTTTGCCCTAGTATTACTATATTTAAGATATTTGTAGCTCCTCTAGGGTATGTGTCTTGGTTATAAAACTTTCATAATAAATTTGACTCTGTTCCTTCATTTATTTAATGGCTATGGGACTGTTTGTGGTGTCCATTTCTCTGGTTGGATAGTTTTCAGCTGTTAAGAAATTACTCCAGCTCTTCCACAAGAGGCCTGCCTACACATCGCCCTCTGTGCAGCCGCCATGTCTCTAGTGATCCCTCATAAGTTCCAACAAATATTGCAAGTACTCAATACTAACATCGATGGACGATGGAAAATAGCCTTAGCTATCACTGCCATTAAGGGCGTGGAGATATGTTCATGTGGTGTTGAGGAAAGCAGACGTTGACCTCATCAAGAGGGCAGGAGAACTCACGGAGGATGAGGTGGAGCGTGTGATCACCATCATACAGAACCCACGACAGTACAAGATTCCAGACTGGTTCTTGAACAGACAGACTGATGTAAAGGATGGGAAGTTCAGCCAGGCTCTGGTGAACGGTCTAGACAACAAGCTTCGTGAGGATCTGGAACAGTTGGAGAAAATTCTAGCCCATAGAGGGCTGCGCAACTTTGGGAGCCTTCTGTCCACACCAAGACCACTGTCTGCAGAGGTGGTACCGTGGGTGTATCCAAGAAGAAATGAGTCTCTGGGCCTTTGCTGTTAATAAATAGTTTATATACCTATGGGGGGGGGGATTACTCCATTACCTCTAGATTACTGAAGATATGAGTATATGCCCTTTTAAATACCATTTTATGTTGGATTTTGGTTCCTATTTTTAATCATAGGCTCCTAATTATGTTGATTTTAAACAGAATCTTCTGTCTCTTTTTCCCCCCAATGATTTTCTTATTTTTTAATACCAACAACTTCAGTTTGTAATATTTTCCTTCTTCTATTTGGGGATCTATGTTACTCTTTTTCTAACCTCTTCATGTGGAAACTTACATGACTGACTGAAGGATATTTTTTCTAATGTAATTATTTACTACTATCAATTTCATTTGGTACATGGCTCCTGCTCTAACTTCAGTTGTACATTGGTGTTATTACTTTTGTGTGTGTTTTAAATACTGTTGAAATGGCTCAAATATTGCTGCATACTACAGTTAATGTGTGTTTTAACTTGTTAAATTTTTTTGAAGTCCAGGATCTGTCCATTTTGGTGACTGCTCCATGAACATTTGTAAAGAATATGTATTCATTTGGTATTTAATGGATCATTCTGCGGCAATCTCTTGGATTCTATTTGTTGATTGTATCACCCAGATTTCTGTTTTCTCTTCGAGTCTCTATCTGGTATTTCTTTCAGGTACTGAAAGAAAGGTGTTCCTGTTTTCCATGACAATTGCAACTTGGTCTGATTTTTGCCATTCTTAGAGTGTGTCCTTTTTTTTTTTTTTTTTTTTTTTTTTTTTTTTTTTTTTTTTTTTTTTTTTTTTTTTTTTTTTTTTTTTTTTTTTTTTTTTTTTTTTTTTTTTTTGAAACAGTGTTTCTCACTTTGTAGACCAGGCTGACCTCGAACTCAGAAATCTGCCTGCCTCTGCCTCCCAAGTGCTGGGATTAAAGGCGTGCACCACCACGTCCTTCTTGCTTTTTCAGATATCTTTTTTCAGATACTCACTGGTTGATATTGCACCCTATTATGTTGTATTGCTACAGAGAATCATGTTATGACATATGGATCTAATCCTTTCACCTGTCCTTGAACTGGAGTATTTTTTCACGATCTTCAAAACTAAGGGTAATGTAAACTTGTATTGGAATTGCCTTTGTCCATGCATTTTCCTTGGGGATATAAGAGTGTATCTCCTGGACCTAAGCTGCTCTCAAGCACTGGTAAGTACACGAGCATTTGACAGCAAGGCAAGATCACAAGGATCAGCAGAGGGGAGACAGAGTAGTAAAGATAAAGACAATGATATTTTTAGTATAGTTTTCTTTAAGCTTTAAAGCTCTCTGATTTAATGATAGCAATATACAATGGGAAGACAGATCATGAACTCTGTGAAATGGAAGTCTTTAATACAGCCTTCAGTCAGTATGCTCAGCAGCATCAACATGTTTTAGAATTGTAAGTCAAGCCTTGGTTTCTCTGAAATGGGTAAATGTGTTTTGATGCCAAGTCTAAGAGACTTTTAAAAGCAATGATCAGAGAGCCCAGGCTGCTTTACGATGGAATTCAGTTTTCTGATGTGGTCTTTAGCAATAAACCAAATATATATTGAAAATATGAAACAAATCATCTTCCAACATGGAAAATCTCACACAACAATTATCTTTGGTAGAGAAATGAATATAACACAAAATTAACTCAATGATTTATGTTAGTCCTATCTGCCAAATTATCAAATTCAATCTATTTTTAAGTTGAAGTGAACATTACAGCATTTAAGTAGTTTCAATTATAGTATCTTGATAATTATTTTTCATCAGAAAGTGTATATTTATGACCACCTAATATTCACTTGACTAAGCTTACCCTTGCCAGTGTGTGTTGGGAGAAATTCCAGTGATGTCTATTGAGATGGTAATGCCCTCTGTATTCTCTAGAGTAATCAAGCAGAACTCAGTTTGTCAGACTTTTCTATCTGAAGTTTAACTGAATTATGACTGTTCTAAAATTATTTTCTTTTTTCTCCAAACATAATATTTTTATTATTTAGAAATTTCATACATTGTATTTCAACTATACTTGTTTCCCATTATTCCCAAGTCTACCCTTGTGCCCTTGAACTATCCCTCAAAACCTCCTGTGATGGTTTGTATATGCTTGGCTCAGGGATTGGCACTAGGAGGTGTGGCCTTGTTGGAGTAGGTATATCACTCTGGGTTTGGGCTTAAGACCCTCATCCTAGCTGCCTGAAAGCCAATATTCTGCTAACAGCCATCAGATGAAGATGCAGAACTCTCAGTTCTTGAACCATGCCTGTCTAGATGCTGCAATGCTTCCACATTGATAATACTAATGGACTGAACCTCTGAACCTGTAATCCAGTCCCAATTAAATGTTGTCCTTTATAAGACTTGCTTTGGTCATGGTATCTGTTCACAGCAGTAAAACCCTAACTAAGATAGCTCCCCAAAATAGAAAATAAAATAAAATAAAATAAAAACAAGTCCAATTTGTGTTGCCCATAAGCTCAAGGTTGGCCAGCCTCTAAAAGAAAATCAAGTTCTTCTCTGCCCTCCTTATCCCTACTACTTCCCCTCGCCTGGACAGAAGCCATCCAAGCTGCCACCAGAAGCCATGTTTTCAGGCCAAGATTTGTGCAATCTGTAGCTGTTATGAGCAGAGAAGCTTCTTTTGTACTGGTATGAATGACCATAGACTTGTAACTAAAAATGGAAGACATTCAAGGCTTTCTTGTGACCCTCTCCTAAAAGGAGAGAAACAGGACAAACAAGAAGCTATTGAAGAGAGTCTTTTAAAAATGCAGTAAAGATGCTAAAGTGTAGCTCAGATTGTTTTCACTATGTCTCTCTTGACCTTAGGATAAAAGAGAGAATGACAAACTTTATGTTTAAAAAATTAGGGGAGGAATAGAGAGATGGCTCAGTAGTTATAAGCACTGACTGCTCTTCCAGAGTTCCTGAGTCCAATTCCCAGCAACCACATGGTTCACATCTTCAATGGGGATCCAATGCCCTCTTCTGGTGTATCTTAAGACAGATACCGTGTACTTACATTAAATAAATAAATAAATAAATCGTTAAAAAAATTAGGGGAATCTCATACTGAGATATTTTTGTTACCTTACTTTCCAAGTCTTCTCAGTTAATAACTCAATAGCATAATCAAGCTGAAGAACTCTTCTGAGATACACTTTTAAAAACTATCAGCGTTTTGCTGGCTCAATGGGTATAGGTTATTTCCACTGAATCTAATGACCTGAGTTTGATCCCCAGGAACTACATGGTAGAAAGAAAATACTTACTCTCAAAAGATGTCCACTGATTTCCACAACCAGATGGTGATCCATATGTGTTCATATATATACACAGGCATACATACAAATGTACACAGATACACATACACATACATGGACAAACTCACATATACACACATGCACACACATATGCACACACACACACATATACACAGAGAGAGAGAGACAGAGACACATACTAAAGATATTTCAAAAGTCAGCTGTTTCTTTGGTCCACATCTATTTTCCATAAATTTATATAAACAACCTATCTAGAGTTTAGGTTCTATCACAAACAACATATCTGATAAACTCAAGAAAATATCAAAATAATTCATATCACTAGATTGTTCCTCATCAGTTCATTAGAGAAACAATTTTTGTTTTGCCTTTATAGTGTAGGAGGAACTAGAATAAGACTTGCAGTAACTCAAAGCCAACCAGTGTTGCATGGATACATGATTAAGTATTTGGTATATTAGTTTTCAGATTTCTCTATTAATTCAATTATAGAAATGAATGACAAAATCCTTTGTGAGCTAATCCAATCACAAAAGAAGTCATTGGATATGCGCTCACTGATAAATGGATATTATCCCAGAAACTTAGAATACCCAAGATACAATTTGCAAAACACAAGAAAATCAAGAAGGAAGACCAGCGTGTGGATACTTCATTCCTCCTTTGAATAGGAAACAAAATACCCATGAAAGGAGTTACAGAGACAAAGTTTAGAGCTAAGATGAAAGGATGGACCATACAGAGACTAACCCACCGGGGATCCATCCCATAATCAGTCACTAAACTCAGACACTATTGCATAGGACAGCAAGTGTTTACTGAAGGGACCCTGATATAGCTGACTCCCACAGAAGTGGATGCTCACAGTCATCTATAAGATGAAGCACGGGGCCCACATTGGAGAAGCTAGAGATAGAACCCCAGGAGCTGAAGGGGTCTGCAACCCTAGAAGAGGAACAACAACATGAACTAACCAGAACCCCAGAAATCGTGTCTCTAGCTCCATATGTAGCAGAAGATGGCCTAGTCGACCATCATTGGGAGGAGAGGCCCCTTGGTATTACAATCTTTATATGCCCCAATACAGGGGAACGCCAGGGCCAAGAAGTGAGAGTGGGTGGGCAGGGGAGCAGGGCAGTGGGAGGGGGAAGGGAACTTTCGGGATAGCATTTGAAATGTAAATTAAGAAAATATCTAATAAAAAAATTGAAAAAATAGTTACAAGATTAATAAAGAAAGTTTTGACCATATTAAAAAAATATAAGGTAATTTCTAATTCTAAGATAACCTCCACCTGAAACAAAAAAACAAAATCTCTAAAATATAGTTTTAACCAGGTATCAGTGGTGGTAACAATCACTTTTAATTCAGCATTCAGGAGGCAGAGGCAGGCAGTCTCTGTGATTTTGAGATCAGCCTTGTCTACAAAACAGGTTCCAGGACAACCAGTGATACACAGAGAACTCATGTCTAAAACCTAACAAGGAGCTATCAGGTTTTTCTGGATTGGACAAGAAATGTCTCCTGAAGGTTCACATTTTGGAAGGTTACTGTTTAGTTGGTGTCATTATCTGGTATATTGTGAAAAATGTAGGAGAAAGGAACAAGATGTGAGAGTCAGGTTATTGAGACTGGGTTCTTGGGTTAAAGCAGCCATGACCAATCTTTACCCCACTCTCTGCCTGGTGTCCACTATCATGAATTAATGAACTTACCTACTTCTTCATTGCCTCTCCACCATGAACTGATAGCCCTGAAACTGTGAGATGAAACCCACTTCTTCTTTTAAGTCACTTCTGTCAGATATTTTTCCACAGTGACATAAAAAGTAACTCAAATGAAAGCAAAGGTGACAAAAGGCAAAATTTCTTTTGTCCACCTAGTAAAATAATGCTCTTTGAAAACCATCTCAATTTGTAATATCTAATGAATTAATGAGACAAACGAGGAACTATTATTCAGCATCAGCATCAGATTGTGTTTTCCAGAAGTAATAAAATAAATATACTGGATGTGATCAGTCTTCTATAACTGAAAGACAAATGACAAGAAATATAGAAGAGTTAGAAACTTGTGAAGCTGTGCACCAGGGAAATAAATAATCAGCTGAAGCTCAAAATAGAAACCATGTGAAGGAGGGAATATGGTGGAATGCCAGTCTCAGTCACATGTTAGTCAAACAAATCAATATGAAGGAAATGACATTTAAGAGGATTTGGAGTCTGTATGATATTTTGGGTCACATGTAGATATTTCTAATGTTACTGAAGTTAATTTTTAACTATTAGTGAAGCATACCAACATGAAAAGAAAGCACAAATGACAAGATTATTTGCTGTTATTTAAAAAATGATACAAGAACGATGTCTAAATGAATAGATAAAAGAGGGTCGAGCTTGCTCTTAGTCTTTTCTCTGATCCTGTAATAGGAGATGAAAGGGAATAATTTATAATGAAAAGGAAGTGACTTCTTACAGTTTGTGAACTGAGAAGTCTGGACTCATGGCTCTAACGAGTCCCACTCAGAGAGACTCTGTACTAAGGCCTAAGAAGTATTGCAAGTATTCAAACTCTGACCTCTTCCTCTTCTTATAATGCCATTAATGGCATCATGAGGTCCTTACCTTATGACTTCATCTAACCCCAATGACCTCCTAAAAGCTTCAAGTGGCTTAAGCATATGAATTTGGGAAGTCTGTAAAACATGAACTTTTAAAGAACATACATGCAAGCTATACTGCACTTTAAATTATAACTATTGAAGCAGGTTTGCTCATAACAGAAGGAATATATATATATATATATATATATATATATATATATATATATATATATTTGAATTTGTAACTATTACCAGTTTTTGCAAAATAATTCTTTGTTCTAGAGTCCTACTTAATGCGTTCTGGATTGCTTAGTCCCAAGACAGACTTTTTAGGTTTAAACACATGTACTGCTACATCATTGTTATGTCACCCAGAAGAGGTATTTTTTAAAGATATCTTGGCCTTAGTGTTCTCTTAAAATTATAGATAATAATTTAATATACATCTGCCTTAATTAATATGATTTACTGACTGTATTTTTAACAAGGTTTAAATAGTTTTAACTCACAGAAGAGCATTATTATAGGTGACAGACAGAATATACCACCAATAAAAAAGAACAGATGGGGTCTTGCGATCCCAGAGGTTGCCTTGTTTTCTGTATACTGGATTACAGATGGTGTTCTTTGTCTCCCACTCTTTATTTGCCATAATAATGTGCACAAAGCCCAGTGGTACCAAGAGGAGAATAGCTACCTGCTATTGGAATGGAAGTCTCATAAATTGAACTGGTTAAGAGGCATATAATTTCTTCCTTTGCATTCAATTTTCTTTGTTTTTTAGGTACAAAATTTTATGATAACACCTGGAGAGAAAAAGTTAGTGCTATTTGCTTAAAGGTTGTCTGCATGTTCCAATCGTATGTGTTGGTCTGTGGCCAATTTTCTCACTTTGTCCAATATGTGTGACAGTGTCAGACCTGCTTTATAAGCCACACATATTATACCAATCTCTAAACTAATCGTCAAGACAAGAACAAAAGTTATACCTGACCTCACAAAAATAAGATTCCTAAGTTTTTATTTGTCTTAAACATGAAAATGATAAGCTAGGAAAAAACAAATTTATTGAAGTTTGAATATCATTATCTCATATCTATATATTTTGCTAATCTTTATACACACGTTCAACTATTTATTTCTTGTTTACAAAATAAATATTTGTTATTCTGTTTATTATTAATGGCTGTAGTAATGCTGGCTATAATATCTGTGCAAAAACTTTTATTAGAATATTGATGAGATCAATTGATATTTTAAAAGGAACTAGTTATCATTTGAATAAGCTTCAGTAGAAAAAATACAAATATGCACAATACCAGAGTGATGTGGACAGATGTTACCAGTTATAATTTGAGTCACTGTTGTTAAAGAGAAAAAAAACATACATAAGTCACACAGTGTGGTTATTTTTTGGTACAGACTAACTTACTAAACCATCACTAGCAAAGCCTTTGTCTATTCTGGTCTTTATAAATAAATATTCATTTTATTATCTTTCCTTAATTGTGCATGCAGATACATATGTCCAGAACACTTGTACACTTCATTTTGAAATATGTTTCTGCAACTTTTTTGCTGGTAGGTATCTCTCTCTCGTTAATTAGCACTTTTATATGTAGCCTTATTAGCTGTTTGAATCTACCACCATATTCTATGCTCGTTACCGTTGTGTCTTGAGTGTATGCGACATAACAGGTACTAAGTAACTGCTCATAAAATGAGGCAATATGTCTCTTGAACACTTTTTCACTTAAAACATTATTATATCACTTCTACAAAAAGAAAACCTTCTCTGAACAGTGTAAATTTTAAACATTTTGTCTTTTTTTTAAAACTTTCTGCATTATGAGAAAACACTTCTAAGTTGACTGCACTAGCCAATATCTAGAGGCTAGGGTAGAGAACCATTTCCTTTTATGTAAGTTACCTGACTCCTTTGAGGAAATTGAGAGATATTAATTGAACTTGAAAATGGAAGTTAGCAAAGACTTACAAAAATAGTGAGTCACAGTGAAATCCAGTCTAGAAATAGTCAGACAACTGATCTCTCTTGTCCAGAATTTAAACCATGAAATGCTCCTTTTGGATGTTTGCATGCAGCAACAAGGGTCCCAATATCAGCATCCAGATCTAAATCTCAAATTGGCCATTTATCATCTGAAGGAGTCTAGATAAACCATTTAACCATTCTATGTCACAATTTATTCTCTTGTTAAATTATAATATATTGTATATATCCTCATAACAGTAAGCTTCATATTGAGTTTCCTATGAGGAAAGACCACAAGAACTCATGTAAAAAATATCACCAAATATACCTCTTAATATGAACTCAACTGAATGTTGAGTACTGAGCTAGTCAGTTTTCCTGGCTGAGTTTTACCATGACCCTGATTATTCTGTTCATTCAGACACTTCCCAATTTCTTGTCCTAATACCCACCCTGCCCTGTTTCTATATAAATCCATTGTTTATGTCACCCTCTCTCTTCCTTGTGTTATTTTCCTTTGAAGAATTAATTCTACAGTAATAATATTCCATTATCATTTTGCTCAAAATAGAAACAGTCTGTGGTTACTTTGGCCACCTTTTATGCATGTTCATTTGTCTCCTGTTACATGTTCCTTTTGTTGACAAAATTCCTTGTGCTTATTTGTTTGCACTTTGTTGACTCTTTGTGAGTTTCATGTCATGCACCCTCCTGTCGCTCATCTCTCCATCACCCGTCCTGAAATCTGCCCTCTGTTCTTTCAACCTTCCCCCAAAGGAAAAACACAAAAATAAACAAACAAACAAACAAATAAATAAACAAAACAGAAAACATCTCATCATGGAAGCTGTAGTATGTCATAGTGTGTCCCACAGTATAACCCTCTGTCCACACATCTTCACTTGCAAATGTTGATTTCAATGAGTGATTGTTCTGGATGGAGGTCTCTGTGACACCATCAGTAATGAATCCTAACCAGAAATCCCCCTGATTATCCTGTTGCTTCTCTGTATCATGGAGATTTTACAGCTTTGGATCAGTGGGTCCTTTCATGCACCATCACACCATCACATTTTGCAAAGGCTGTAGATATTGGGATGGGCCAAATCAAAGCCCTGGATCAGGGCCTAGGTGTCAGCTAAGATGGTCAGACCACTGGTTCTCCCTAATCCAAACCACCAAACTCTCCAGCACTGCTCCAGCTAGGCCACCCAGTGCTGTCATCAGCAGGAGGCAGGGCTAGTTCTCCTGCCCTCATGCCCTGCCAGTTTCCTGCCCCTACACCTCCAGAGCCAGCTCCACTGTGCAGCCATCGGGAGGGGTGGGGCTGCTCTCCCCAGTCTGCAGCTAGTGAGGGGCAGGGATAGTTCATCAGCTTTCATGTCCCAGAGTCCATCTCTCCCAACTGCCCCTCGAAGACTGCAGCAGGCCTGGGAAGTACAATAGAGCTGGCCCTGGTAGTAGAGGCATGGGTGAGCGGATCAGAGAGCTGAAAGGAGGGAGAGTTGGCCCCACTACTCGTGCTGTGAGGTGATGTGGACACTCCCACACATACCCCTGGACAAATAGTTCTTTACTGCTTTTCTTTTCTGTTTTGTCAGTATTGAGGATTGAACTCGGGGCCCTGCACATGTTAGGCAGAAGCTCTACCACTAAGCTATATCCCAGCACTCAAACTTGGCACCAACTCTTTCATTCTGTTCTGTAGTAATAAGTCCAAACAAGTATATATTTGGAAAAAATTATCTACATAGGGAAAGAAAAAGGTTCAGGCTTCTTAAATTAGTCCTAATTACTTTAAAGACCCAAACAATGCTCAGGTGTCTAGATACACAAAAGCCTCCACAATAGTGCTTATATGAAATATGCATTGCTAATAACATTTGCCTAAATAGTTTGGAACCTGTCTCATCTGTGTTCTGTTGTGCAAAGTGGGCATTTGTAGCAACTCATAGGACAGTGCATGACAAGTGAACTTATGACTAACTTCTGTTGTAGGAGCTGATGCAATGTGAATGAATGGGATACCCAAACTGAGTCACTTGTCCCAGTTCTACTAGGCAAGCCCTCCTGCTCTCACAGTGGGTAACTCTGCCTTTTTGTTCCACAAATTTTGCCCATCTCTGGTGAAGCAACTGTGATTTGAAATTTAGGACAGTAGCACAAACATTTATAACTTTAACTTAGACCAAGGTATCCTTTATACATCATTGATCAAACTCTAAAGATGTATTAGAACCACAGGAGATATTCACAATACCTTCCTATATTGTTGTGCCATGGTACACAAGTCTTCCCATGATCCTCCCAGAATATAAGTACAATAGCACCAATACCAGCTCCACACAAACCAGCCAGTTGCTACACAGGTACTAATAGATACAACTCCAGCATGATTTTCTTGGCCTGGAACTCTTTAAAACATCCTACTGTATACACACACACACACACACACACACACACACACACACACACACTATATTTACATTGTAAATATGGTACCTGCTGCCACCACAAACCATATGGAAGTCCACAATCCATGCTCCTGTTGATTGTAAAGGACAAGAATGCTACTTTTGCAGTGGTACCAATGAGTACAGACTCACAGTTGAGAAAGAGGGAAATTGAAGGCTTCTGTGACAATGCCTACCCCCATCCTACCTCACCCCTTAAAAAGTAAGCCTAGACAGGAAGCCATCTTAAAATCATGACATGGTTGGTGAAGTATAGCTCTACACAATTGATGGTTTCTGATTGGGTGTGGATGGGGAAGGATTCAGTTTTTTTTTTTTTTTTTTTTTTTTTTTTTTAAAGGCTGGCCACTGGGGATTTGACCATATTCTCCAGTGAGTATAGAGAAACAAAAATTAGACTTGCAATTTCTCCTCCTTTTCTTCCTCTTCCTCATACTCCTGCTCCTTTTCCTCCTCCTCTTTCTTCTTTTTCTTCTTCTCTTTTTTTGGAGGGGGAGTAGGAGATGTTACCAGGGTGGGGGTAGACCTGGGAAGACTGTGACATGAAGGTGATCAGTGCACAATGTGAACTCCTGGGTAAAAAGGCAAAACCAAAATTCAATAAAATATTCTGTTGGGAAAATCCTACTGAGTTTGGGATTTACTTTTTCATACATTTACTTTATGATTAAATCTAAATAAACTATGCACATTACAAAAGGAAAGAGATCTTCACTGCTAAATAGCACTTTAGTGCTACATATGATAGAAATTAATAGAATATTACATTGTGTTGTATGTTTTTAAAATTTCTTTTTTTTCTACCAAAGATCTTATACTCTTCACATGAAACAAACTTAAAGCAAACTTTTAATGACATGTCTGTTAATATTTCTGACCAGGGTACTTTTTCAGAAGTGCTTGTATTTGGTCTGTTGAACTCTAACTAGTTCTCTTAATGTACTATCTATAATTGGACAACTTAAAGAATAAATATTCCCTTTCCTAAAATAAGAAAAGAAATAAAAAAAAACTTTAGGAGAGTTTTCATTCCTTTAAGAGAAATTTGTTTCCAAGCATTATGCAATTTTTTTTTCTGAAAAATTCAATTCTTTGTGCTCATGACACATATGCAATCACTTCAAGCATCTTCCTTCAAGTACAATGATCTGAAAAGCAGCCGGTATTTCACTCCCAAGGATGTAGATTATATGGCCAAGCTCTGAAACAATGACAGACCTACATAAATGTAAAAAGATTGTAGGGTAATAAAAAAAAAAACAAATAAGATAAAGAATTCCCCTTTCTCCACATCTACGCCAGCATCTGTTGTCATCTGAATTTTTGATCTTAGCCATTCTTACTGGTGTGAGGTGGAATCTCAGGGTTGTTTTAATCTGCATTTCCCTGATGATTAAGAATGTTGAACATTTTTTCAAGTGCTTCTCAGCCATTCGGTATTCCTCAGTTGAGAATTCTTTGTTTAACTCTGTGCCCCACTTTTTAATGGGGATATTTGATTTTCTGGTGTCCACCTTCTTGAGTTCTTTATATATATTGGATATCAGTCCCCTATCTGATTTAGGATTGGTAAAGATCCTTTCCCAATCAGTTGGTGGCCCTTTTGNTAGTTGGCCATCATTGGGAAGAGAGGCCCCTTGGTCATGCAGACTTTATATGCCCCAATACAGGGGAACGCCAGGGCCAAGATGTGGGAGCGGGTGGGTAGGGGAGCAGGGCCGGGAGGGGGGAGGGTATAGGGAACTTTCTGGATAACACTTGAAATGTAAATGAAGAAAATATCTAATAAAAGTTGGAAAAAAAAAAGAAAAGAAAAAAAATAAGATAAAGAATTGATTGAGGAGAGACCTTGTTGAATGATGGTATAATGATGTTCAGGTCACTGTGGGTTATGTGAGCAAATTTAACTGATCTGGAAAGGAGACCTACATGGAACATAATGAGTCATATACTGTTGTCACCACACCAGGGAGTGATGCAAACATTAAAAATGAAAAAAACAGATAATAACTACAGTGATTGCATTCTTTAATATAAAATACTCTCAAATAAAATTTGTAAATGAGGTGAATTACCTTTGGCTTCAGGGTAACTAGAGATGATTCCATTGTAAAGCATGAGAGAAAACATTTCATTACGTAAAATGCCATAGGCTATGCAGTACAATGTAATAAAGAAAGATATTTTAATCCAGTGAATTTTCTTTTTCTTTTGAATAGTTCTTATGTTTCCCTTTTTAGCTCTGAAGTCATGATGTAGTCAAACATGACCATTAAATGAACTTCTAATCCTCTTGCCTCCACCTCTTGAGTGCCAGGTTCATAGCTATTACACCCAGTCTCTAGGTATTAAAAAATCAAATATATGGCTTTGTGTGTGTCAGGAGACCACTCTACCAATGAAGCAGCATTGAGTTGTATGAGCCTAATGAAGTGAATATTCTGAAAATGTATAAGAGAAAGATAAAGATAGCAAGGAATAAAGGTATATATGTGACATATGTGCATGTATGTACACATATATGTTTATGGATAAATGTGTGCATGTGTGTATTTTTATATATACATATATACACATATATGTATACACACACATATATAAATACATATACATATATATCAATCATCCTTTGATAATTTTATGTGTGTGTGCATGTGTACACTCTTTAGAAAATATATATCTAGGTCATATCCAATTCCATTTTCTTCCCCCAAGTTCCACCACAAAATATCCTTCTCCCAGGCTCTTCTGACTAATACAGAAGTGGATGCTCACAGTCATCCATTAGATGGAGCACAGTGTCTCCAATGAAGGAGCCAGAGAAATATCCAGGAAGCTGAAGGGGGTTACAGCCCCCTAAGAGGAACAACAATATGAACTAACCAATACTCCCAGAGCTCCTTGAAACTATACCACCAATCAAAGAAAACACAGGGTGGAACTTGTGGCTCTAGCTATATATGGAGCAGAGGATGGTCTAGTCAGTCATCAATGGGAAGAGAAGCCCTTGGTCCTGTGAAGGCTCTATGCCTCAGTATAGGGGAATGTCAGGACCAAGAATGGGAGTGGGTAGGTTGGGGAGCATGAGGAGGGGGAGCGGATAGGGGATTTTCAGAGGAGAAATTAGGAAAGGGGACAACATTTGAAATGTAAATAAAGAAAATAACTTTAAAAAAAAAAAAAGAACTCTGTGCTGTGCATTCAAAATTCAAAACAATTGTTATCACTGCCTGATGACAAACCCCATATTCTTAATGGACTCAGTTCTGAGATAAAGAACTTCTAAATTACTAACAAACATGAAAAATTTGTTATTCTTCAATATAACAAGTGTTATACAGTCTCTTTGTAAGAAAGAGGTATATTATACTCATCAGCTTATGTCATGATGGGCAAGTTCTCATTAATAACAGTAGATATTTCTATGTGACAAGAATGTCAAAGGGGTTATTTACTTAAGAATAAATATTGATTGAAAACTTGTAAGATACTAAGGAAGTAGAGATTATATGGAATTATATTATTAAGAAAATTTTCAGCCATTCCACATGGTCACTGCCAACCAAGATCTAGATGTAGGAACTGCAGTCAGTGCAGACATTTATGGCTGCACATGATGCAAAACATGTTACCATCGATAGTTCTCTCCTCAATAGGACACTTACATAACCACCTATAAGGCTCAAAGAGCATTGTAGAAAATGGAATGGGAAGTTTGTAAGAACCAGAAGATATGGTAAAGAGCTGGGGATGTCATCCTCTAGACTGGATATAACAATTCTAATCATGAACACATGACTGGTTGCTTGCATTGGGCCAAACAAGACTGGCTTTGTTTGGCGTGGAAGTGAGAAAGTCCCATGGGATCCTACCACTTATTGCTAAACTATTGATTGTTTTGTAGCTTCTGGAAGAGGTAGAGACACCGTCTCCAGTTATTGTGGTGGTAAATATTATTTGGGGGTATCTACTCCACCTTAGATAATTTAGTTCTCCCCCCAAAAAGATACAAACATTTATATTTTAATAAGTCTTAGAAGCACTAGAACTGGGCAGATATCAACCCTCTATGCTATTTTGACTACTTTCCTATCAATAACCTGAAGATACCACTTACCATGTTCCACTTAGGCAGCTCCAAGGCCCTCATGACTGTGCACTCATGATTCATGCTACCCCATGGTGACTCCCTGCCCCTCTGTGTCCTTCCTTCCTGTCACCTCTGCCTGAAGCCCTAAGCATGCCCAGCTATAGGCTGTAGGCATCTTTATTAGCCAATTATGGATAACTTTGGGGATAAGACCTCTGCAACAAAAACTGATATATGTGAGGATTTGATTGTGTTGGAGCAAACAGGTCTTGGGATATAATTTTTTAATATTTGAATACAGAACAGTACCAGACTAACCTATTCCAAGTTGTGGATCAGTTGGTTAGCCCAGCAGTCTTCAGTGGATAGCTCCAACTCATGGTCAGAGGTATCTTGTTAAACGCCATGAGTTATAAGAAAATGAACAGATTTGGCTATTATAAATAAGGCTGCTATGAACATAGTGGAACATGTGTCCTTATTACCAGTTGGAATATCTTCTGGATATATGCCCAGTAGAGGTATTACAGGATCCTCCGGTAGTACTATGTCCAATTTTCTGAGGAACTGCCAGACTGATTTCCAGAGTGGTTGTACAAGCTTTCAATCCCACCAGCAATGGAGGAGTGGTCCTCTTTCTCCACATCCTCACCAGCATCTGCTGTCACCTGAATTTTTGATCCTAGCCATTCTGACTGGAGTGAGGTGGAATCTCAGGGTTGTTTTGATTTGCATTTCCCTGATGATTAAGGATGTTGAACATTTTTTCAGGTGCTTCTCAGCCATTCGGTATTCTTCAGTTGAGAATTCTTTGTTTAACTCTGTGCCCAATTTTAAGGGGGTTAAACTAAGCGGTACCCCCAGAGCTCGTGTCTCTAGCTGCATATGTAGCAAAAGATGGCCTAGTGGGCCATCATTGGGAAGAAAGGCTCCTTGGCCATGCAAACTTTATATGCCCCAGTACAGGGGAATGCAAGGGCCAAGATGTGGGAGTGGGTGGGTAGGGGAGCAGGGCAGGGGAAGGGGGAGGGTATAGGGAACTTTTGGGATAGAATTTGATATGTAAATGAAGAAAATATCTAATAAAAATTGGGAAAAAAGAAAATGAAGAGATTTGAAGGTGTGAGAGAGATTTGCAGTGAAGAAGGGTAAGGGTCAGTGGGCAGTAGGGAGAAGAAAGAAGGTGAGGGTTAAGATGTAGGAGGAGATATTAGAAAGTGAATTGCAGAGTGCTCAGTGTGCATTAGATACATGTGCAAAATTCTCAAAGAGCAAATTGAATGGATGAAAGGAAAGATTACATAGAAATATTTGGGAAGGTAATGTGTTGAGCTGAAATTTGCCAGAGATTAAAGGTAGGTTACTATTATAGAGCAGACAAAAAAAAAGAAAACAAAACATAATAACAACAAACAAAACAAAACTTAAGAAAATATTTTAAGCCTGGAAAACATGGGACATATTTAACAAACATTGTAGACTTCAACTCATCAGAGTGTGAGGCAGAAACAGCAGAGAGTAAGCGAGGCCTTGGATAAGTGCCGCGTCACCATAGCCCAGCACTTCAGATTCTACAATACTGAGGGACTGACAGAGAGGGGATGACTTAGAGGATATTCAGCATCAGAGCAAGGCAGAGGCATCACATGCTAGAGGGTGATAGCATGTGCTAATGAGTAGCTGTCTTGTGGGTTTTAACAGGATGTGTTAGAAACAACAGTGCTGCACAAAGAGAAAATCTATGTCAGCCCTGAGAGAGAAAAAGCAAGCCTCCATCTAAGTGGCAAGTGACGTAAGATGGATATAATGAGGAAGAAAACTAGGTGCTGTGTTTTTGGGGCAGAGAAAACATTCTAAACACACTATCTCATTGAGAAAGTCTGGGTTGGGCAGTGCTACTTAGACACCTTTCTCAAGAGTAGTCATAAATGCAGACATTTCTGCTAATTCCTTTGTTTATTGATTCATTCATTACTCACATACTCCTCCCACTTGCAAAGGAAAACATTTAACAACTACCTTCTCGGTGGACTAGGCTAGGCAGGATTCAGTGAGAGCTGAAGTCAGATGTGAGTGAGGAGGGGCTTGCTGCCAAGGCTTCTGAGGTGTTTAGCTTGGGTGAATGGTGGGATCCTTTAACCAAGACAAAAATAGCGGTTAAGAGCAGCAGGGCAATTGTGTTTGTTTGACAAATTAGAGAGTGCTGTTGTAAACCTCTGAAGACTAAGGAAATGACAGTCTGTGCAAACAAGCTGTCTGGTAGGCAATTGTGGAAGTTTGTTCAGAGCTCAGGGAAAGATTAGGAGGTGAGGGTTTCTGTGCCAGAAACCCTGGAACAATTTTCTCTCAAATCCTGCTGTTCTGGGTCTTCCTTTTATGTTGAGCTAAATAGTTAGACATAATTCCTCTGTGACCTTCTCTTCTACTTTATTCTCCATTTTTTTATGTGTGCTGTGTTTTTCATTTTCTCTGTCTCTTTTGTCCTTTATATTTTTTTGGTTTTTTTTTTTTCAAAATTTTTTATTAGATATTTTCTTAATTTACATTTCAAATGCTATCCCGAAAGTTCCCTCCCCACTCCCACCGCCCTGCAACCCTGCCCCCCCCCCCCCCCCCCCCCCCCCCCCCCCCCCCCCCCCGCACTCCCACTTCTTGGCCCTGGCGTTCCCCTGTATTGGGGAATATAAAGATTGCAATACCAAGGGGCCTCTCCTCCCAAAGATGGCCAACTAGGCCATCTTCTGTCCTTTATTTTTATCTGTGTGCATTTGTTCACATGCACATGTGAGTATATCCCTCTATAGAAGCCAGAGGTTGATTTGGGTTGTCTTCCTCAATCACTCCCTATTGTCATGGATTTAGCTAGACTGTTAAGCCAACAAGCCCCCTAGAGATGTTGTTTGTCTCTGCCCTCTGGCAATGGGATTACAGGCTTGCCCCATCACACTGGACTTTAAAAAGTAGGCGCTGGGGATTTGAACCCAGGTTCTTATGCTTAAGAAGCAAACAGTTAACTATCTGAGCCACCTTCCCTACCTCTCTATTACCATTTGATCTTTTTATGTGATTTTTATTTGTTTAGTGAATTTACACATTAAGCATATGGTTCTAGTCTTTGTGACTATAAGTTAAAGTTAAAACATAATAATGACCTTGATTGCCTTGCCTTAAACAAATAAATAACACCAGTTTCTGGAATAGAATTAATGATCACTAAGTCTATGTGTAATTAATGGATGAAACACACTTTTGAGAGGCTATAGTGCTTCTAGTATAATAATGAAATTCCTCAGTATAATAATGAAATTCCTCAGTGTAATGAAGAGAAGGACAAACAAAATGATATCAGGAAAATTCAACACCAAAGCAAAGGACTGCTGAAAACTATTCCAGAGAAAAGAAAAACAGCATCATGAAGCCCAAGACAGTGATTCAGTGTGGGTCTTGTGTCTGAACACATATACAGTGAATTTCAAGCAATGTGTATGCCAGTGTGTGTATGTGTGTGTGATGCGTGTATGTGTTTGTAAATGTATACATATATCTTATATAAACATAGGTGTAATTACATAGATAATATATAACACAGAGTATATGTATATGTATATGTATATGTATATGTATATGTATATGTATATGTATATGTATATGTGTGTTGGCAATGTGTGTGTGATGTGATGTGTGTACATGTTTGCATACATATATCTAACATAAATATATGTGCAATTACATATATATATATAAAATCAGAATACTAGATATTTTTAATTAATTAATTTATTTGAGACACGGTTTCTCTGTGTAGCCTTGGCTTTCTTGGAACTCACTCAGTAGATCAGGCTGGCCTCGAACTCAGAGATCCACCTGCCTCTTCCTACCACATGCTAGAATGAAAGTTATGTGCCATCTCCACTTGACTCATAATGTATAGTAAACATACTCATACATATGTAATTACATTGCACATAATATATATTAAAATATAGTCTCAAATCTTGATCTTTATTTATATGTTATCTTTATCCTACTCTTTGGCTTTTTGTTTGTTTTCTATTTTTTATTATTAGCTATTTTCTTTATTTACATTTAAATGTTATCCCCTTTACTCATTTCCCCTCCAAAAATCCCCTATCCCCTCCCCCCTCCCCTTGCTCACTAATCCACCCACTCCCACTTCCCTATCCTGACATTTCCCTACACTGGGGCATTGAGCCTTCACAGGACCAAAGGACTCTCCTCTCATTGATGTCCCACAGGTCATCCTCTGCTATATATGCAGCTGGAGCCCTGAGTCCCAGCATGTGTACTCTTTGGTTGGTGGTTTAGTCCCTGGGAGCTCTGGGGGCATTGGTTGGTTCATATTGTTGTTCCTTCTATGGGGCTGCAAA
Organism: Mus minutoides; assembly: GCA_902729485.2. NCBI lineage: Eukaryota > Metazoa > Chordata > Mammalia > Rodentia > Muridae > Mus > Mus minutoides. Next base: position 740,167 of record LR749793.1, read on the forward strand.
CTCCTTCAGCTCCTTGGGTTCTTTCTCTAGCTCCTTCATTGGGAACCCTGTGCTCAATCCAATTATCTTCCTCTTTAGAATCAACTTTGTGTATGCACCATGGCTTCTGAGAACCTTTCACTGCACACTTAAAGGTTTTTCATTACACTTGGAGCCACCATGTACTTTATTAGAAGAAGCAAGCCATCTAATTTTTTTCTTATACAACTGCCCAGTTTTAAACTAGGAAGCACATAAATGTGTGCATGTTCAGTGTGTGTGTTTGTGTGTGGCAGGTAGGGAATGAGCATGTGCATACTCTCAGAATGAAGAGTTTGAAACAATGAAACTGTTTCATGTGTTCTGTGTAGGTCTACATAAGAAAGCTCAGAAAACAGAGAGACCAGAGGACGTAAATGTGCTGATTAGAAGATCTAAATGTCACCAGGAATGACCCACAGAGTGAATAATTTGTTTCCCTAGGAACATATGGAATCCACTGACTTCAGGAAATATTTTCAGAGTGCACACATATATCTTCAAGACATTAACATCCCAGGGGAGGAGGAGGGGTAGAAACATGACAGGGAGTAATTTAAAGTGGCAGGCACCGCGGCTTTTCTTTCCTGCGCTGGAAACTTGATATTTAATACAAATGTAGATGATTTTCTTATGATTACTATAAAGTTGATACTGTTCTTTCCAAAACTCTCTAAGATTTATTTTTTTCCTCCTTCTTTGTGGAATTTGTTGGTTTTGAATGGTTTGGGTTGTGGGTACGGAGGAATCAAAACATTGCACATTGTTTCATATAATGCTACCACAAAAAAAAAAAAGCAAACACTAGGGCTCTGATTCACAAAGAATATTGCCTATTAGTTACGGTATGGTTCAGTGGGAAAATGGAGTCCAATATTAAATTATATTTCACTAGACTGTAACACAATCAAACCCTGATTTTCTTGTGCTGGTTATGTTATTTCCCTTTTTAATTATAATCTTTCAGCATCTCTCAGAAGATTATAACACCTCAGGAGATTTACACGCTGGGCTTTGATGCATAAGGCATACATTCAAGGTACATTTTTGCCTCTTATAGAAGACATGCCTTTCTAAAAGATACTAAAATTCTTTGGATTTCAGCTTCTTCACCTAGAAAGGAGAATCACTGCTTCCCACCACAGGAAAACATTGAGGTATTCCATCATATCACAAAGTGAGTAAATAGACTTCTCCTTTCTCTGTCTTTGGTAGGTTTTAAAATCGTCATCGATTGCTGAGTATCTCCAGGGTTCTCTACAAATACTTGAATGATGTCATCCACAGGGAGCTAACCTTGTAAAGGGATACTTAGTAAATTTCATATAAGTCAAAGTTCAAAGACTTATATGCTTATGATCTTCTATTGAAACTGATTAGTGTTATCCTATAGGAAGGCTCCTCAGCTTAAAAACAAACATCACTTAAGGATGTACAATTTTATAATGATGACCTTTTCATAATGACTCATAATAAAAAATATATTAACTTGCAACCATACATTTTAAACTTGTCTATCTTCCTCTATCAGTCAATCATCTATCTATCATCTACTATCAATCTATCTGCCATCTATTTATCTATCACCTATCTATTTATCTATCTACCTATTTCCATATATCTAAGATACATAGGTTTGCTTATGTGAAACAATTATTTCATAAAATTAAACGTGTATTTCCATATATGTAGAATATTTTGTTTTTTTCTAGCCTTGTTTAGTTTGGTTTGTCATTTATAAATTCTTGCTATGATTTAATAATTTTATTTTAAGATGTATTAATTAATTAATAAATACACAAATGATGCTATCTCATACTATAAAATATTTATGTCAGATACAAAGCAAAGTAGCATGATATTCTTCTGATTGTGTTAGCTCAGACAGCATCAACATAAGCTTCAGATTTACAAAAGTTTGTTGATCACTTTTTAAAAATTCCACCAACTCTTTTGAACTCATCAGTATTCAAACTCTGTTTCAAATTTAGACAAAACTTAATCCACTTATTTTTCAATGACTTCTTATACTATTTACAAGAAAACTTTTTGACCCCTTGACTACTTTAGACTTATGATGATTTTGTCTAAAAAATGTACAATCTGCCCTGCTTATACATGACTCTGGGGCCATCCACTGGAGTCTGAACAACCACATAGAAAAGTGATTATTTCCCCTCCTCCCTTAAGCTGGTAGCAATTGTCTGCAGCTAGGAACCAGCCTTCATTAGCCCCTCCCTGACCTATGGTGGAATAGTGACTACCTTATTTGGTGGGATGTTAACTAGCTTTATTTGGTGGGGGTCTTATGCAGGTAATCACAGCTTCAGTGTGTTGATGTATACAATATCTATGTTAGGTATGGAAGACAGCATTTCTCACCACTGTTCTTTATTCTGTGGGACTTAAATTCTCTTCATGCCTTGTTCTATGAGACTTGAGGGGCTTGATACAGACTTTCCATTAATGGCTGAGTATTTTCCAGTAATGTATGCTATACATTTTGACCAACTATATGTTTCTAATTAACCACTGTCTACTAAAATGAAATTTCTCTGATCAAGTTTGAAAGGAGACCAGATGTATGACTATAAACACACATGTTTAGAAAGTAATTTGACAACATGACCATTTATCAATATAAAAATGGTAGGTTTCCCTAGGTCCTATGACCTCTGCAGCTATAGGCAGAGCAAATTTACAGTATCAGACATGTATTCACATACCCCTCCCACATACCCCTGCCCTTTGAACAGGTCTTAGATCCAATCAGAAAGTGATTGGTTACTGTATAATTGTCATGCCATTATAGAACCTGTTGGTACAATTTTCCTGGCATGTTGGTGTTACAGCATTCAGAGTTCAGTACTGGATATGACCACTCATGTGCTTTCTTTCCCTACAACTTGCATAGCATCTAGTGCTGTAAACTAGCCAGCAGAGAGTAAACTTCATCAATTAGTTGGACAAATTTCTCTATGTACTGAAACCAAAATATGTGATGTCATCAGCATATGAAATACTAGCAAAGATTTAAGCATGAATCTTGTAATTCGCATACCAAGAGACAGAAAAATATACCAGAACACCTTCAAAGTGAGGCAGGGGAATGAAGCTTTCAATTACTAATGAGCAACCTGTTAAATGAACAGAATCCAAAAGTAAAGCTCAATAAGCTGTCACTTTGTTGAATATAGCAACAATAATTATTGCTATATAATATATCACAATTAACTTAGCAATAAAGTTCTAACGTAGCAAAAAAGTATTAAACTGTTTTAAAAAGAAAACAATAAAACTAATAAAACTAGCATTTCATTCTTTCCCATCCAGGAACTACTAAAAGTTCTGCCTCAGTAGAGGAGGAAACGTTTTTGAAAAATATCTTGTCTTTTAGCACTTCATGCTATTAGTTAAAATGTAGAATTCTCATATTCTAGTATTGTCCCCCACATTCTTCATTGTAGAAGGTCCAAGTGGTTGCACTCCCAGTTGAGGAACTTTTGACAGTTGCTGGGGAGTGGGAAAGACTCATCATGTTTCTTTGGGACTGTGGCTCCATTGGGTGGCTCCATACTCATGCATATACAAGTAGCACTAATGTAATGCAAAGAGATAAAAGTTCATTTTAAAATTAATGGAAAAGGGATTTTTTTTCAATGTTGAGTTGTTTTATTTTTAATTAGATATTTTCTTTATTTACATTTTTGCATCGGTATTCATAAGGGAAATTGGGCTGAAGTTCTGTTTCTTTGTTGGTCTTTATGTAGTTTAGGTATCAGAGTAATTGTGGCTTCATAGAATGAATTGAGTAGAGTACTTTCTGTCTCTATTTTGTGAAATAGTTTGAAGAGAATTGGAATAAGGTCTTCTTTGAAGGTCTGATAGAAATCTGCACTAAACTCATCTGGTTCTGGGTTTTTTTTGGTTGGGAGACTATGAATGACTACTTCTATTTCTTTAGGGGTTATGGTACTGTTTATATCATTAATCTGATCCTGAATTAACTTTGATACCTGGTATCTGTCTAGAAAATTGTCCATTTCATCCAGGTTTTCCAGTTTTGTTAAGTATAGCCATTTGTAGTAGGATCTGATGATGCTTTGGATTTCCTCAGGTTCTGTTGTTATGTCTCCCTTTCATTTCTGATTTTGTTAATTAGGACACTGTCCCTGTGCCCTCTAGTTAGTCTGGCTAAGGGTTTATCTATCTTGTTGATTTTCTCAAAGAACCAGCTCCTGGTTTGGTTGATTCTTTGTATAGTTCATTTTGTTTTTACTTGGTTGATTTCAGCCCTGAGTTTGATTATTTCCTGCTGTCTACTCTTGGGTGAATTTATTTCCTTTTGTTCTAGAGCTTTGTGCTGTCAAGCTGCTAGTGTGGGCTCTCTCTAGTTTCTTTTTGGTGGCACTCAGAGCTATGAGTTTTCCTCTTATGACTAATTTCATTGTGTCACATAACTTTGGGTAAGTTGTGGTTTCATTTTTATTAAACTCTAAAAAGTCTTTAACTTCTTTCTTTATTTCTTCCTTGACCAAGTTGTCATTGAGTAGAGTATTGTTCAGCTTTCATGTGTATGTGGGCTTTCTATTATTTATGTTGTTATTGAAGATCAGCCTTAGTCCGTGGTGATCTGATAGACTACATGGGATTATTTCAATATTTTTGTATCTGTTGAGTTCTGTTTTGTGACTGATTATAATGTCAGTTTTGGAGAAGGTATCATGAGGTGTTGAGAAGAAGGTATATCCTTTTGTTTTAGGATAAAATGTTCTGTAGATATCTGTTAAATGCATTTGTTTCATAACTTCTGTTAGTTTCACTGTGTCTCTGTTTAGTTTCTGATTCAAGGGCCTGTCCATTAATGAGAGTGGGGTGTTGACGTCTCCCACTATTATTGTGTGCAGTGCAATGTGTGCTTTGAGCTTTACTGTTTTCTTAATGAATTTGGATGTCCTTGCATTTAGAGCATATTTGGAATTGAGAGTTCATTTTAGAAGATTTTACCTTTGTTGAGTATGAAGTGCCTCTCCTTGACTTTTATGATAACTTTGGGTTAGGAGTAGATTTTATTTGATATTAGTATGGCTACTCCAGCTTGTTTCTTAGGACCATTTGCTTGGAAAATTGTTTTTCAGCCTTTTACTCTGAGGAAGTGTCTGTCTTTGTCCCTGAGGTGGGTTTCCTCTATGCAGAAAAATATTGGGTCCTGTTTGTGTAGCCAGTCTGTTAGTCTATGTATTTTTATTGGGGAATTGACTCCATTGATATTAAGAGATACTAAGGAAAAGTAATTGTTACTTCCTGTTATTTTTGTTGTTAGAGTTGGGGTTCTGTTCTTACAGCTATCTTCTTTTAGGTTTGTTGAATAATTACTTTCTTGCTTTTTCTAGGGCATCATATCCCTCCTCGTATTGGAGTTTTCCCTTTATTATCCTTTGAAGGGCTGGATTTGAGGAAAGAGATTTTGTGAATTTGGTTTTGTCATGGAATACTTTGGTTTAACCATGTATGGTAATTGAGAGTTTTTTCTGGGTATAGTAGCCTGGGCTGGCATTTGTGTTCTCTTAGGTTCTGTATAACACCTGCCCAGGATCTTCTGGCTTTCATAGTCTCTGGTAAGAAGTCTAGTGTAATTCTAATAAGTCTGCCTTTATATGTTACTTGACCTTTTTCCCTTATTGCTTTTAATATTCTATCTTTTTTTAGTGCATTTGTTGTTCTGATTATTATGTGTTGGGAGGAATTTCTTTTCTGGTCCAGTCTATTTGGAGTTCTGTAGGCTTCTTGTATTTTCATGGGCATTTTTGTCTTTAAGTTAGGGAAGTTTTCTTCTACAATTTTGTTGAAGATATTTACTGGCCCTTTAGTTTGGAAATCTTCATTCTAATCTATACCTATTATCCTTAGGTTTGGTCTTCTCATTGTGTCCTGAATTTCCTGGATGTTTTGGGTTAGGATCTTTTTGCGTTTTGTATTTTCTTTGATTATTGTGTCAATATTTTCTATGGAATCTTCTGCACCTGAAATTCTCTCCTCCATCTCTTGTATTTTGTTGCTGATGCTCACATCTATGGTTCCTGATTTCTTTCCTAGGATTTCTATCTCCAGAATTGTCTCCCTTTGTCATTTCTTTATTGTTTCTACTTCCATTTTTATTTCCTGGATGGTTTTGTTCAATTCTTTCACATGTTTGGTAGTGTTTTCCTATAACTCTTTAAGGATTTTTGTGTTTCCTCTTTTAGGGCTTCTGTGTTCTCCTGTATTTCTTTAAAGGAGTTATTGATTTCCTTCTTAAAATCCTCCATCATCATCATGAGAAGTGACTTTAGATCCATATCTTGCTTTTCTGATGTGATGGTGGATCCAGGACTTACTATGGTGGGAGAGTTCGGTTTTGATGATACCAAGTAACCTTGGTTTCTTTTGCTTCTGTTCTTAAGCTTGCCTTCTGCCATTTAATTATCTCAAGTGCTGGTTGCCCTCAATATATCTAATTCCAGCCTGTCTTTCCTATAATCCTGGTTGATTCAAGACTCTTCAGAGTCCAGCTTTCTCTGGGATCCTGTGATTCTGGGTTCCTGTGAACCTGAGATTCTGGATGTGTCACAGTTCTTGGCAGTCAAATGTCCTCTGAGACCCTGAGATCTTGGTGTGACCAAGTTCCTGGTATCATGAAATCCTAAGATCCTGGGCATGTTACAGCACCTGGAAGTGGTGTCTCCTCTGTGGACCGTAGGGCTGTGTTTTTGAAACCAAGGTATAGGAGCACAGATCAGAAAGAACCCAAGCCACTGGTTAGGCAGGGCTCCTATGTCCTTGCTCCTGTTGTCACAGGCCAGTCACGATTGTTTTGGAACAGATGTTGTGTTCCACTCAATAGTGACCCTAAGATTCTGGGTGTGCTAGGGTATCTGCAGCATGGAGAGTCCTCTGGGGACCATGGGACCATCTGCCCAGTTCGCGCCCAAGGTGTCCCGGAGCTGGCTTAGACCGGAAGGGACCTGCACCCCTGGTCAGGCAGGTTTCCTATGTCCCTGCTGCTGGCACAAGCAAGCTAGGGTTGGTTTGGAACAGATGTTGTGGTCCATTTACCAGTGATCCTAAGATCCAGGGTGTGCTCGGGTGCCTGCAGCGTGGAGAGTCTTCTGGGGACCATGGAACTGTCCTCCAAGTTCGTGACCAAGGTAGTCTGGAGCTGGCCCAACCAGAAGACCAGCACAGAGTTTTAATGTTCAAGTAACTTTGTAAAATAAAGGAATTATGTTTTGTCTGCCCAGAGTCTGTGTAGAAGACACTAAGAGCAACACATTCTAAGCAAGAGGAACACAATTCTTCAAAAACAAAACAAATAAACAAACAAAAAACAAGATATGGGTAAGAGTAATGCCAATTTTATAAAACTGGAATTCAAAATCTTAAGCAATCATAAAAATCGTAATAGGGAGATAGAGGAAAAATGGGAGAGAGGAGAGAAACCTATCCTCATCCTTGGTATGCTAATTAGAATCCTAGAAGCAGGAAATACTCACATAATATACAATTCTTTTTATATATTTTTTCTTTATTTGCATTTCAAATGTTTTCCCCTTTCCAGGTCTCCTTTTAGGAAACTCCCTACTCCATTCAACCTCCCACTGTCTCTATGAGGGTGCTCCAACACCCATCTACCCACTCCTGTCTTTCTGCACCATTCACCTACACTGGGGCATTGAATCCCCCAGTCCCAAGGGCTGCTCCTCCCACTGATATCCAATAAGGCCATCCTTTGCCTCACATGTGGTCAGAGCCATGCATCCCTCCACCTGTACTCTTTGGTTGGTGGTTCAGTCCCCAGGAGCTCTGAGGGTTCTGACCAGTTGACACTGCTGCTACTCGCATTGGGCTGCAAACCCCATCAGCTACAATCTTATATGAAACAATTTTAGAAACCCTGTTGAAAAACTCATGGCTAAGAATTCTTTCCATTTTCTTACCAGTAGATATGTTCTTTACTCTAGACATTCCCCCTACAATGAGATATCCAAAGCTAAACCTGGATACTCTCTTTGAATAAGTATTTAGGAAGTGTTTTGCACACAGTAAAACTGGGCAAATCAATAATCAGTGATTAGAAAAATAGTTCAAAATATTCAATTTAATGTGGATCTAATTTACTTTTAAAAGTTATATAATATAATTAACTGAATATTGATACATGAAAAAGAATTTTCAATCTAGTATTTTTCATAAGATTGTTAACAGAAAGACTAGGAACTACTAGAAAGTATTTGGTATTGTTTGTTCTTGGCTTGTCATGTATAATTGTGTCATGTGGGAGGGCTCAAGCCAAGGAGAGATAACTTCACAATGTAAAAGCAGCATGACAGCTAAAGGAAGATTTCTTAAGGTCTTAAGAAGGCCAATTGGTGTTTTTGTTTGTTAATCTTGGTTAATTCCAGTGGAATGATACTTTCCTTAGCTAATGCAAGCCTCTTCCATTTTTTCAGAGAAAACTAAGAAACCACACCTTGTTCTCAGAAAATATTTAATAAGAGGGAATTGTTGAGAAAGGAAAATGTCAAACAATATTTCCCATCTTAAAATTAAAGGCATCAGACAAGAGGCAAAACCCTTGGGCACAAATAATTCAATCTATTTAAATTCTATTTAGTTTATTGATGAATTATTGGAGAGAAAACAAAAGCTATCCTGTTAAATGTACCTCCCTTAAATTTTGAATGTTCCTATGTAAATAATAACGAGATCAAGAGTGATTCTTCTTCTGCATGTATTAGAAATAGAAAACCTTGACCTACCCAGAAAGAAAAGAATTTATTCATTCAATAAAAATAACTTCAATGTCAAAACATTATTGTAAGAGAACTAGAGAGAAAGTTCAGTGTGAAGAATGTACACTGCTCTTGAAAGCATCCAAGTTTGGTTCTCATCAACCCGGTCAAGCAGCTTATAATAGCAAGTAACTCCACTTTCAGAGGATCTGAGACTTCTCTGGCCACTGCAGGCAAATGCATTCGTGTATACATAGTCCTGTGCACACACATGCTTACAGTATAACATACATGTATGTACACTAAAACAATAATAAATACATATTGTTAAGACATTTACAGTAGGTAAAAGGGAGGAGTTTTAGGCTCCTTGTGACCATGACACTCTGGACCTTTGATTCTCTGTCTATAGGAAGTGACAATAATATTTGTACACAAAATAGAATTAAATATTGACCATCTATTTGCCACATATGAAATTTATCTATAAGCTCCATAGCAAACCTTAAGAATCTATTAAAGATTGAACAATAAGAAGTGTAACAGGACATGAAAAAACATTCAAAATGTGTTCTGAACTGACAAATGTAGTTTTCCATAACAGCAATTTTTGGATCCATTAAGAATCATATGATTTTTGCAAACCAGTTAATCTTACATGAGACATGGAGGGAATACAGTCTCCTCTATCTCATATGCATGAAATAATACCTTCAGAACTGTATTATGAGTCACAAATAGCCATTAATGCCCTCTAGATGCTTTTCTTGGGGACAATTATGTGCTAAAGTCCCAAAGCCCTTGTCATCCCAGCATATGGAAAGGAAGCACTAAATGAAATGGGAGCACTAAATGAAATGGGAGCACTAAATGAAATGAGAGCACTAAATGAAATGAGAGCACTAAATGAAATGGGAGCACTAAATGAAATGGGAGCACTAAATGAAATGGGAGCACTAACTGGAATGGGAGCACTAACTGGAATGGGAGCACTAATAGGAACAAGAACACTAATAACAAAGTGCCAATTACCTGGGACTGAAGACTTAGTGGGGGTCATGCAAGATCAAGGTAGGCCAGCTGTTCTCAATCTATGTATTGAGCCCCCATTGGGGGTCAGGGTCACATATCAGATATCCTGCATGTCAGGTATATAATTCACAAGAGTAGTAAAATTACAGTTAAAAAATAGCTACAGAATAGTTTCATAGCCGATTATCACCACACATGAGTATTAAAGTGTCACAGCATTGGGTTCATTCTGGGTTTAAACCATTTTCATCCCAATGAACCACTAGGTTAGGAAGTCTAGATAAAAATGAACACTTCTGTCATCAATCATGAAAGGATTAATGACATTATTTTAGTGAGCAGTGAAAGGTACTCTAAGCTTCTGCCTCTGAGCAGAAGACAAAGAGAAGCACACTGCTTTTCTACTAAGACTTGGCAGATGAATCTAAAGACCACATCTAGATCACATAGCAAATACCTATCCAGTTTTGTGGATTACTTGACAACAATCCACTCTAAACATTGCGTATGATCCTAGAATGGAGGGCAGAACTGAAAGATTCGGAAGATTAACTTGATTGAATAGTCAACACTGCTCAGGTTTTATATTCCTAGATGACAACTACAATTTAATGTTTTATGTACAAATTACTTGACACACTTAAAGAACTTTTGTTAGTCCATTTAATCACTGTGACAAAATACCCATGGCTGGGTATTTTATCTGAAAACATTTATTTAGTGCACAGTTTTTGAGACTCAAGGCTAATACAGGAAAAACATAGTATTAAAGGTTCTTCTATCTCCATCTCATCTGGACAGGTAGTATTGAGACAGGGACAGTTGCATTAGGGAAAAATTCTATGACAAGGCAGTAAAGTAGAGGTCAATTTGCTTTGTTTATAACAGCCCACTCTTAGGAAAACTAAATAACCATGTTAGTTCTTTCTCAGGGCAGGAACTCCATAGACCTTATCCCTTTCCATAAGGCTACCCTTCCAAGGATTTTAGTTCTCCACACTGAGGACCAATGTTCCATCACATAAACTCTTGGGGGAAAAAGCTCATCCAAACCATAGCAACAGTAGAGAGCCAAGCAGAAGGAGATGGAGAAATATCGGCCTCATTGCCTGAAGGTATTTTTAAAAAGTGAATGTCAGCCTTGGCTGAAACAGAAGTATTAAAATAATAAAAGGAGAGTTACAGTGGGCATGGCAAGGAACAAACTTATTCATAGGAGAAAGAGAAACATTGGCTATGTCTACATATTGGAGACACTCGAAAGATCATTTAAATAGCCAAAGAAAAACAGACAGTAGTGAAAACTCCCCCTGTCTCCTTATCTATTTTGGAAAATTTAGACTATTTAAATTAAACATCAATAATTAATAACGAGAAGAACTTCACTGAATCTTTAAAAGTATGGCAGTCACAAATGATAATATCATTATTTCCTGTATTTGCAAATGTAGAGAATGAGTCAAAAAATGAAGAATTAAAAATGCTTGAACAAAAAGAACAGGGCCAATGGGTTTTGTTCTTGATTTTACAGTTTGGAGACATAAAAGTTCTCTAGCTTTTTCCCTCTCTCTCAGGACACAACGTTCATAGGTTTTCACAGTGGGACTCTGAGGTAAAAAAGCATGTCAACAAGAACCTCAGGCAAGGGCAGTACTTGTAATCCTGTTTCCAGAGAGACTGAAATGTTGGGTGGGCATAGGGAGCTATGCTGAGTGTGGAGAGTAGAATTTCCAATGCTCAGGGAGGTTCCAGTGAGACTCAGACCCCACTTCCTGAGATATACCATTATGTATTCAAGAATATCCCAACTTTCAAAAAAACTATTCTGGCTCGGTGTGGTAGTACATGCCTTTAATCTTAGCACTTGCGAGACAAAGACAGGGGGATCTATGTGAGTTCAAGGCCAGCCTGCTCTACAAGTGAGCTCTAGGAGAGCCAGGACTACATAGAAAACTCTGTTTCAAAAATATAATAAAATCATTCTGGGTTTAAACCATTTTCATCCCAAGTTTTCTGAATAAGGAATAGTCAATCTGGACTCTTTCCATTTTAGAAAGTGCTTCCAAGAAGCTATGATAGTAAATTGTTTCTTCAAGAGAAAAATGGCTAGCATTTAGTGACTAGGATTTATATGTGGGTACATCTTTTTTTAAAAAGTCTATGATCGAGACTGTAGAGGGTGAACAAGCAGATGGCAGAAGCGACAGCTTCTGGGACAGGCAGAAGCAACACAGCTTCTGGGACAGGCCCTGTTTTGAGCTGCAAACATCTGGGCACCTTCCCCACCAGCTGAGAGGTGGCCACCGGGAAGGGTTGTGACACCCAGAGCACGTGAGGGAGCCATCTTGTCTCCCGGGTCCTACTGAGACCAGAATGCGCAGATCAGCTCACAGACTGTGGAGGGTGAGTGAACAGTTTACAGAAGCACACAGCTTCTGGGACAGGCAGAAGTGACACACCTTCTGGGACAGACCCCTGTTTTGGGCTCCAGACATCACGGCACCATCCCCACCAAAAGAGAGGTGGCCGCCAGGGAGGGCTCTGACCCCCAGAGCAGGTAAGGGAGCCATCTTGTCTCTCAGGTCCTTCTGAGACCAGTCTGTGCAGGTGAGAGTGCAGACTGCAGAAGGGACACAGCTTCTGGGACAGGTAGAAGCGACACAGCTTCTGGGACAGACCCCCATTTCGGGCTCCAGACATCCAGCCACCTTCCCTGCCAGAAGAGAGGTGGCCGCCCAGGAGGGCTCTGACCCCCCAGAGCAGGTGAGGGAACCATTTTGTCTCCCGGGTCCCTCTGAGACCAGTCTGCACAGGTCAGAGTGTAGACTGCAGAGGCAACCCATCTTCTGGGACAGGCCCTGTTTTGGGCCTTAATCTTCAGCCAGGAGGCAGGTCTGAATGCCAGACCTATGTGCACATTCCTTACAAGAGGAGAGCTTGCATAAAGAGAATACTCTGACAACTGAGACTTAGAAGAGAGCTGGACTCCCAGGACAGCTGACAAAGGCTAGCAGAATCACAGGAGGAACAGGCTCCAGCCAGAGACAACTATAACAACTAACACCAGAGATTGCAAAATGGCGAAAGGCAAACCTAAGAATCTTACTAACAGAAACCAAGACGCTTCACCATCATCAGAACACAGCACTCGCACTTCAGTCAGTCCTGGTTACCCCAACACACGCGAAAAGCAATATTCGGATTCAAAATCATATCTCATGATGCTGGTAGAGGACCTTAAGAAGGGCATTAATAACTCACTTAAAGAAATACAGGGGAACAATGCTAAACAGGTAGAAGCCCTTAAAGAATCACAGGAAAACATTGCTAAATGGGTAGAAGTCCTTAAAGAGGAAACACAAAAATCCCTTAAAGAATTATAGGAAAACACAACCAAACAGGTGATGGAATTGAACAAAACCATCTAAGACCTAAAAAGGGAAGTAGAAACAATAAAGAAAACCCGAAGTGAGACAACTCTGGAGATAGAAACCCTAGGAAAGAAATCAGGAACCATAGATGTGAGCATCAGCAACAGAATACAAGAGATGGAAGAGAGAATCTCAGGTGCAGAAGATTCCATAGAGAACATGGGCACAACAATAAAAGATAATGCAAAATGCAAAAAGATCCTCACTCAAAACATCCAGGAAATCCAGGACACAATGAGAAGACCAAATGTAAAGATAATAGGGGTAGATGAGAATGAGGATTTTAAACTTAAAGGGCCAAAAATATCTTCAACGAAATTATAGAAGAAAACTTCCCAAATCAAAAGAAAGAGATGCCCATGAACATACAAGAAGCCTACAGAACTCCAAATAGACTGGACCAGAAAAAAAAAAAAATTCCTCCTAACACATAATAATCAGAACAACAAATGCGCTAAATAAAGACAGAATATTAAAAGCAGTAAGGAAAAAAGGTCAAGTAACATATAAAGACAGGGCTATTAGAATTATACTAGACTTCTCACCAGAGACTATGAAAACCAGAAGATCCTGGACAGATGTTATACAGACCCTAAGAGAACACAAATGCCAGCCCAGGCTACTATACCCAGCAAAACTCTCAATTATCATAGATAGAAAAACCAAAGTATTCCATGACAAAACCAAATACACAATATCTTTCCATGAATCCAGGCCTTCAAATGATAGTAATGTGAAAACACCAACACACTATACCCTAAAAAAAGGAAGAAAGGAATCATTCAACAAACCTAAAAGAAGACAGCCACAAGAACAGAATCCCAACTTTAGCAACAAAAATAACAGGAAGCAACAATTACTTTTCTTTAATTTCTCTTAATATCAATGGACTCAATTCCCTAATAAAAAGACATATATTAATAGACTGACTACACAAACAGGACCCAACACTTTGTTGCTTACAAGAAACCCACCCCAGGGGAAAAGACAGATACTACCTCAGAGTGAAAGGCTGGAAAACAACTTTCCAAGCAAATGGTCTGAAGAAACAAGCTGGAGTAGTGATTTTAATATCAAATAAAATTGACTTTCATCCCAAAGTTATAAAAAAGACAAGGAGGGGCACTTCATACTCATCAAAGGTAAATTTTTCCAGGATGAACTCTCAATTCTGAACATCTATGCTCCAAATGCAAGAGCAACCACATTCATTAAAGAAACTTTAGTAAAGCTCAAAGCACACACTGCACCTCAAACAATTATAGTGGGAGACTTCAGCACCCCACTCTCACCATTGGACAGATTCTGGAAACAGAAACTAAACAGAGACTCATGGACAGCTACAGAAGTTTGAAACAAATGAATTTAACAGATATCTACAGAAAATTTTATCCTAAACCAAAAGGATACACCTTCTCCTGAGCACACCACATGGTATTGAGCATATAATCAGTCACAAAATAGGCCTCAACAGATTCAAAAATATTGAAATTATTCCATGCATCCTATAAGATCACCACGGACTAAGGCTGATCTTAAATAACAGCGTAAATAATAGAAAGCCAGCATTCACATGGAAGCTGAACAACACTCTACTCAAGGAAGAAATAAAGAAAGATATTAAAGACTTTTTAGAGTTTAATGAAAATGAAGCCACAACATACCCAAACTTATCAGACACAATGAAGGCAGTCCTAAGAGGAAAATTGAGCCCTGGGTGCCTCCAAAAAGAAACTAGAGAGAGGATACACTAGAAACCTGACAGCACACCTAGAAACTCTGGAACAAAAGGAAGCAAATTCACCCAAGAGGAGTAGATGGCAGGAAATAATGAAATTTAGGGCTGAAATCGACCAAGTGGAAACAAAAAGAACTATTCAAAGAATCAATCAAACCAGGAGCTAATTCTTTGAGAAAATCAATAAGATAGATAAATCATTAGGCAGACTAACTAGAGGGCACAGGAACAGAATTCTAATTAACAAAATCAGAAAAGAAAAAGGAGACAGAACAACAGAACCTGAGGAAATCCAAAACATCATCAGATCCTACTACAAAAGGCTATACTCAACAAAACTGGAAAACCTGGATGAAATGGACAATTACCTAGAGAGTTACCATATACCAAAGTTAAATCAGGATCAGAATAATGACACAAACAGTCCAATTTCCCCTAAAGAAATAGAAGCAGTCATCAATAGACTCCCCACCAAAAAAATCCCAGGACCAGATGGGTTTAGTGCAGAGTTCTATCATACCTTTAAAGAAGACCTAATTCCAACTCTCCTCAAACTATTCCACAAAATACAACCATAAGGTACTCTACCCAATTCATTCTATGAAGCCACAATTACTCTGATAACTAAACCACACAATGATCCAACAAACTAAGAGAACTTCAAACCAATTTCTGCTATGAATATCAATGCAAAAATACTCAATAAAATCCTCGCGAACCGAATCTAAGAACACATCAAAATGATCATCCATCATGACCAACTAGGCTTCATCACAGAGATGCAGGGATGGTTTAATATATGGAAATACATCAAGGTAATTCACTATATAAACAAACTCAAAGACAAAAACCACATGATCATCTTGTTAGATGCTGAGAAAACATTTGACAAAATCCAGCACCCATTCTTGATAAAAGTTTTGGAAAGATCAGGTATTCAAGGCCCATACCTAAACATAATAAAAAGCAATCTAAAGCAAACCAGTAGCCAATATCAAACTAAATGGAGAGAAACTGGAAGCAATCTCACTAAAATCAGGGACTAGACAAGGCTGCCCACTGTCCCCCTACCTATTCAATATAGTACTAGAAGTCCTAGCCAGAGCAATTCGGCAACAAAAGGAGATCAAGGGGATACAAATTGGAAAGGAAGAAGTTAAGGTGTCACTATTTGCAGATGATATGATAGTATATATAAGTGACCCCAAAAAGGCCACCAGAGAATTCCTAAACCTGATAAACAGCTTTAGTGCAGTAGCTGGATATAAAATTAAGTCAAGCAAATCAATTGCCTTTCTCTACACAAAGGATAAAAGGGCTGAGAAAGAAATTAGTGAAACAACACCATTCACAATAGACACAAATAATATAAAATACCTTTGTGTGACTCTAACTAAGGAAGTGAAAGATCTGTATGATAAGAATTTCAAGTCTCTGAAGAAAGAAATGGAAGAAGATCTCAGAAAATGGAAAGATCTCCCATGCTCATGGATTGGCGGGATTAATATAGTCAAAATGGCTATCCTGCCAAAAGCAATCTACAGATTCAATACAATCCCCATCAAAATTCCAACTCAATTCTTCACTGAGTTATAAAGGGCAATTTGCAAATTCATCTGGAATAATAAAAAACCTAGAATAGCAAAAACTCTTCTCAACAATAAAGAAACTCTGTTGGAATCACCATGCCTGACCCGAAGCTGTACTACAGAGCAATTGTGATAAAAACTGCATGGCACTGGTACTGCGATAGACAGGTAGATCAATGGAATAGAATTGTAGACCCAGAAATGAATCCACAAACCTATGGTCACTTGATCTTTGACAAGGGAGCTAAAACAATCCACTGGAAAAAAGACAGCATTTTCAACAAATGGTGCTGGCACAACTGGTGGTTATCATGTAGAAGAATGTGAATTGATCCATTCTTAGCTCCTTGTACAAAGCTCAAGTCTAAGCGGATTAAAGATCTCCACATAAACCCTGAGACACTGAAATTTATAGAAGAGAAAGTGGGGAAAACCCTGGAAGATATGGGCACTGGGGAAAAATTCCTAAACAGAACAGCAATGGCTTGTGCTGTAAGATCATGAATTGAGAAATGGGACCTCATAAAATTACAAAGCTTCTGTAAGGCAAAAGTCACTATCAATAAGACAAAAAGTCCACCAACAGATTGGGAAAGGATTTTTACCTCTCCTAAATCTGATAGGGGACTAATATCCAATGTATAATAAAAGCTCAAGAAGCTGGACTCCAAAAATTCAAATAACTCCATTAAAAATGTGGTACAGAGCTAAACAAAGAATTCTCAAGAGAGGAATACCTAAGGTCTGAGAACTACCTGGAAAAATATTCAACATCCTTAATCATCAGGGAAATGCAAATCAAAACAACCTTGAGATTCCACCTCACTCCAATCAGAATGGGTAAAATAAAAAATTTAGGTGACAGCAGATGCAGGCGAGGATGTGGAAAAAAACGAACACTCCTCCATTGCTGGTGGGATTGCAAGCTGGTACAACCACTCTGGAAATCAGTCTGGCGGTTCCTCAGAAAATTGGACATAATACTACTGGAAGATCCAACATTACCTCTCTTGGGCATATACCTAGAAGATGTTCCAACTGGTAATAAGGACACATGCTCCACTATGTACATAGCAGCCCTATTTATAATAGCCAGAAGCTTGAAAGAACCCAGATGTCCCTCGACAGAGGAATGGATACAGAAAATGTGGTACATTTACACAATGCAGTACTACTCAGCTATTAAAAACAATGAATTTATGAAATTCTTGAGCAAATGGATGTATCTGTTGGATATAATCCTTTGTGAGGTAACCCAATCACAAAATAACTCACTTGATATACACTCACTAATAAGTGGATATTAGCCCAGAAACTTAAAATACCCAAGATACAATTTGCAAAATACAAGAAAATCAAGAAGAATGAAGATCAAAGTGTGGATACTTCATTCCTCCTTAGAATAGGGAACAAAACCCCCATGGAAGGAATTAAAGAGACAAAGTTTGGAGTTAAGATGAAAGGATGGGCCAGCCAGAGACTATCCTACCAGGGATCCATCCCATAATCAGCCTCCAAACTCAGACACTATTGCATATGCCAGCAAGATTTTGCTGAAAGGACCCTGTAATAGCTATCTAGAGAGAGGCTATGCCAATGCCTGGCACACACAGAAGTGGATGCTCACAGTCATCTATAGGATGGAACACAGGGCCACCAATGGAGGAGCTAGAGAAAGTACCCAAGGAGCTGAAGGGATCTTCAACCCTATAGGTGGAACAACAATATGAACTAACCAGTACCCCCAGATCTTGTGTCTCTAGCTGTATATGTAGCATAAGATGGCCTACGCGGCCATCATTGGGAAGAGAAGCCCCTTCGTTTAGCAAACTTTATATGCCCCAGTTCATGGGAACGCCAGTGCCAACAGTTGGGTGTGGGTGGGTAGGGGAGTAGGGCAGGGGGAGGGTATAGGATACTTTCGGGATAGCATTTGAAATGTAAATAAAGAAAATATCTAATAAAAAATGAAAAAAAAAGTCTATGATCTCTCCCTGGTATACTTTTTTAACATGATTTTTTCCTTGTTTGTAAAATGAAGAATAGAATTAGCAATTGTTGGAAAATGATAAATAAGAATAAGAAACAAATAATTTCTAACAATAGCTTAATTGAATAAAAACATAAATAATAAATACATAAATAAGAATGTGAAATAAGAGATAAAATTTTTAAAAAGCAAACATTAATGCACTTGTTGGAATTCATACAAATGACTTATTCTTCTGCTCAGCATTATGAATCTCCAAACAGAAGCTTAAGGTATTCTGTGTTCTACAAAAATCATGCACAAATGACCTGAATAACAAGAGAACAGGGCTTAAAAGAGTTCTTTGCAGGAATTCATTCATTCTACAGATAAAGCAAGCAAAGCACAGAAATGTTCAGGCTCCCGAGTACACAGAAAGCACATTCACTTGGGAATGATGTGGACTGGATTAAATCCTGATTCTTGATAGCACGTCTTCCTAAACCTAATCCTGTCATCGTACATGCACCAATGAAGATGACTAGAACACAGCACTGTTGAGAAGATTTAACATGGTGGTGCATGCAAAGCGCTCCATGTACTGTCTAACTCAGAATACTTACTATTGCCATGACTGTCCTGTGTCATCCATCCTCACTCTCCAGATCTCCATTATTATCATTCTTGCTATGCAGTGCTAGAACTCAAGCTTCCATTCATCATTTCCCAATACTCTCTCCCTCTAGAACCCCATACTCTACAGACAGTGAACTCAATAACAGCAAACATGACTGTGGTTTGAAAACAATCTCATCTTCATGGAGTCTCCTTTAGACACTGGGAATTCAGTAAACACCTCTGTGTATACACTTCCTGCAATCCCACTCTATGCATAAGCCAGTAGGATAAATATGTCTTGAAAATAAAAGGTTATAAAGCTTCACCACAGGGCACTGTTACAGAGAATGGGCAATTGAATCCATTGTCTTTCAGAGGCAAACTGAAACTGATATCCTTTTTCATCCAGTCTATTGTTTGTGATACCAGTGTTCTTAACTCTCCTGGTAATTCAGTAGCAAAACTGAAGCCTCCCATTTGCACATCAGTATAGAGTGTGAGTTAGAAAGACCCTCACTTAAATTTTGATACCCACAGACAGTGCTGACATAGGTGATGCCACCGAAGGAGAAGTGACACTGCCAAAAGACAGGCTGGTGCAGCCGGGCGTGGGGGCGCACTCCTTTAATCCCAGCACTCCGGAGGCAGAGGCAGGCGGATTTCTGGTTTCAAGGGCAGCCTGGTCTACAAAGTGAGTTCCAGGAGAGCCAGGGCTATACAGAGAAACCCTGTCTCCACCCACCCCCCCAAAAAAGACAGGCTGGTAAGCACTGAACTAAGCCAAGTCCCTTGCCAAGACCATATGCATGTTTTTTTTTGCTACAGAACACTGACTTCCCTGAGCTTGATTTCTTACATATGTAGACTACTATTTACGAGATTTTTTGCAAAGTAATTTTCATTCACAGATTACACTAGGGATGAAGGAATTGTGGAATGGGGGTTTTAGAAGAACTTAAGCAGTCCAGTCTTCTGTGAAACAAGTTAGTGTTTCTACAGAAATCAGCAGTCCCCTTTCCTGTAAGGTTAGCAGTGCTACATCCACTCCAGTAGTAACCCCCTGACAGGCTGGAAAGTCTGAGCGCAGTCCCTAGGCAAAAAGCTCACAGAAACTTAGTCTCCTGGAATTGCGGCATCCTGTATAAAGAATGCTCCAATGTCCTGGCTTTAGTTGGTAAACAGATCTGTGTGCTTTCCTTTAATATTGCTTCATTATAAGTGTTCCTAAGGTTTCATATTTTGAGTTAGATTCTAGGCAGCCCTTGATCCAACCTTGAGCATGTATAGTTAAGTCACTGCCCTACACAGGAATTCACCACTACCTAGGAATAAGGAAGTTTGTGACCTGAGAAGGAACCAGACTAGATACTTAGAACTATAGCTAGCTGAGTTACACCCAGATACAGGGGGAAGGTGGACTATGACAAGGGCATGAAGCCCTTGCCCCTGGCTTCTAAGTTTAAGCTGACCTCAGGTGGAATTGTTTTTGATCCCAGTTGTTAACCTTGAATCTTATCCCAGTTGGTTCCTGCCAGTCCTTCCCCGCTTGCTGTGAGTCACCTAACTTCCCTATTTTCTTCTGTATAAAAGTCTGATGCTCAATTTGACACATTACATTCAGATCCACACTCCTTCAAGTCGTGTCTGTTTGTCACCCCACTTCTGCCCACTCCATGCCCACTTCAATTCGAACCCCTGATCCCCACGGATTGAGGGGGGCTGACTAGGCCCTGGTCCGTGGCACAGCAGCTGCCCTCCAGCCAGTGGTAAGGACCTGAAAGGACCAAGTAAAGAACCTTCCTAGTATAGACTTCAGCTTTCCAGTAGGGAGGATCTAACAGAGTAAGCAAGGAAGGATCATCTTTCAAGTTGCTATCATGACTTCCGTGCAGCATCTACTTCTGCAATCTGTCATGATCCACAGCCAGAAAAGATGAGATGGTGGGAGCCGAGTCCCTGTAGAAATTAATGGAGTTGTTGGGGGCTTAGTTCTCTTCCTGGTACCAAATGGGATGGGATTCTAGCAGCAACCCTTTCGATCAGTCCTGAAAACAGTTCTGAGGGCCAAGAAATTACTTCATAAGGGAAACAGAGAGAGAAAGAGAAGGAGGTACCGGATCCCTGGGGCAATCCGTTTATGCACTGTGGTATGAGGTTTGATTATCTTCATCTGATTTATGTAAGTTCTGATTCTATTGGTCATGAAGAGTTTTTGAAGTCAGAATTTCACTTTTTACCCTGATGACCTGCCTCTACAAAATGCTTAGAGATTACAGTTTCCTCAGACAATTCAATATTAATAAACTGCACATTCTCTCAGGATATTTTTTTGTCTTTTCCTAAGGAATATTGTCTTTCCTTTTTAAAATCTATGATTCAAATTTATTTTCACTATCAAGCTGAAGTAAAACCATCGGTTGTAAATGGAGGAGAATGTTAAGTTTGATACAGGAAACTGTGAAATGAAGCTTTCTATAATCATTAACAAATTGTATGAAACTAATATTTAAAATGTATTTTTTAATCTCTAAAGTTTTACTATATTCTGACTTTTAAACAATCCACAAGAATTCACAGGCTGGTGAATACTGAGGATGTACATCCAACTAGGGCATATGCTCACTGTTTTCTGACCAGAGTCAAATAATCCAGAATGTAGCTAAAAAACAATAGAAGGCCAAGGCAATGTGCACATTGACCAATTTAGTCAAACTCCTTGAGTAAAAACAGAAAATATTGGTGCCGTCATAAAAGAACGAGGATCCCAAACCCCAGACCCCTTGCCTTTAAAATGCCACTGGTTTGCAGGTATTTTATTACCTAAATCTTGTTGTTTTATTAGATATTTTCTTTATTTACATTTCAAATGTTATCCCCTTTCCTGGTTTCCCCTCCAAAAGCCACCTCCTCCTATCCCTTCCCCGTCCCCCTGTTCACCAATCTACTCATTCCCTCTTCCCTGTCCTGGCATTCCCCTACACTGGGGCATAGAACGTTCACAGGACCAAGGGCCTCTCCCCACATTGATGCCCAACAAGGACATCTTCTGCCACACATGCCGCTGAAGCCATGGATCCCACCATGTGTACTCTTTGGTTGGTGGTTTAGTCCCTGGGAGCTCTGTGGGTACTGGTTAGTTCATAGTGTTGTTCCTCCTATGGGGCTGCAAACCCCTACAACTCCTTGGGTCCTTTCTCTAGCTCCTTCATTGAGGACCTTGTGTTCAGTCCAATGGTTGGCTGTGAGCATCCACTTCAGTTTTTGTCAGGAACTGGCAGAGCCTCTCAGGAGACAGCTATATCAGGCTCCTGTCAGCAAGCACTTGTTGGCATCCACACTAGTGTCTGGGTTTGGGGACTGTTTATGGGATGGATCCCCAGGTGGGGTGCTCTCTGGATAGTCTTACCTTCTGTCTCTGCTCCATAGTTTGTCTCTGTATCTCCTTCCATGGGTATTTTGTTCCCCTTCTAAGAGAGACCGAAGTATCCACACTTTTGTCTTACTTCTTGAGCTTCATTTGGTCTGTGAATTGTATCCTGGGTATTCTGAGCTTTTGGGCTAATATCCACTTATCAGTGAGTGAATATGATGTGTGTTCTTCTCTGACTGGGTTACCTCACTCAGGATGATATTTTCTAGTTCCATCTATTTGCCTAAGAATTTCATGAATTCATTGCTTTTCATAGCTGAGTAGTATTCCATAGTGTAATGTACCACATTTTCTGTATCCATTCCTCTGCTGAGGGACATCTGGGTTCTTTCTAGCTTCTGGCTATTATAAATAAGGCTGCTATGAACATAGTGGAGCATGTGTCCTTGTTACATGTTGGAGCATTTTCTGGGTATATTCCCAGCATGTGTCCTTATTACATGTTGGAGCATTTTCTGGGTATATTCCCAGGAGTACTATAGCTGGGTATACTTAAATCTTATTTATACTATCTTTTGACAACTGAGTCATGGAAAATCAGCATGGAAAGTATGGCAGCTAACGATAAGGTCCTGTGTGTCTGCAATGAGAGACTTGTTTCTTATGCCAGCTGCCATGAAACTGACAAGCTCACCTGTTAGCTTCCAGATAGATCAAAAATCTCAGCTGAGATTATAAATAGGTAAACAGGGACAGGAGAGATGGCTCAGCGGGTAAGGGCACTGACTGCTCTTCCATAGGTCCTGAGTTAAATTTTCAGCAACCATATGGTGGCTCACAACCATTTTTCATGGTATTCCGTGCCCTTTTGGTGTGTCTGAATGTCTGAAGATAGCTACAGTGTACTTATGTATACATAAAATAAATAAATATTTTAAAAATGTATCTTTAATTCAATAAATAAAATAGATAAATGTAACTTGACTATGAAGGAACAATCCTAACAAATTCATTTCTGTTTATTGCCTTGAACATAAGTGATAGCTTGGATTTATCATAGACTTGGGAAAACTTAAGACAATAAACAATTCAAAATGTGCCATCAAATACACACACACACACACACACACACACACACACACGCACACACACACACTTTTGAGTAGTTCATTGTTTTAAGTTTTCCAAGTCTACATTGTAGACATTCTCTTTATGTGAATTTTTTTATATTTTTTATTAGATATTTTCTTCATTTAACTTTCACATGTTATGCCGAAAGTTCCCTAAACCCTCCCCCATCCCCTGCCCTGCTCCCCTACCCACCCACTCCCACATATTGGCCCTGGCGTTCCCCTGTACTGGGGCATATAAAGTTTGCATGACCAAGGGGCCTCTCTTCCCAATGATGGCCAACTAGGCCATCTTCTTCTATATATGCAGCTAGAGACATGAGCTCTGGGGGTACTAGTTAGTTCATGTTATTCTTCCACCTATAGGGTTGAAGACCCCTTTAGCTCCTTGGGTACTTTCTCTAGCTCCTTACTTGGGAACCCTGTTTTTCATCTAATAGCTGACTGTGAGCATCCACTTCTGTGTTTGCCAGGCACTGGTATAGCCTCCCAGGAGACAGCTATATCAGGGACCTTTCAGCACTATCTTGCTGGCGTCTTCATGTGATTTTTGCTGACTATATTTTAAACTACATAATCCCAGCATTCAATAACTTCACTTTAAAAAGTTTATGTATAATCTACTAAAATTGAATCCATTCTTACCTAAAGACTCATTGAGAGAATTAGCTCTAAACTTAGCCAGATTTTTTTAAGCAGTAGAACTCGTTAGAAACCCTGTGAATTTTCCCTTGACTTAGGCTCATATTAGTTTTCCTTGATCTCCACTTTAGTTTTTATTAATGAACTCAGATATTCAATTCATTGAATATCTTTATATCTTTAGGTTACAATGGCAATAATTTAGAATTGAATTATATTGTCATTGCTCTGATAGCACTTAATTATTTGTCAGGGTAAGGACTACAAACTTATTATTAATAGGTACAAGGAAAGTGAACCATGTCTATATATTACTCCTTGTAGGAATTTTTAAAATTTATATTTGTATAATCATGCCATGATATAGATCAAGGTAGACTCAGATGGAGATGATGAAGGATCATAGTATACAAACAGAAGGGAAGAGGCAAGGTAAATATCATGAAGAGAAAAAGATGTCAATACATTCTAGAGAAATCTGTGGTGAAAGTGAGACATATCAATGGTTGAAGTAGAGGTAATGAACAAGTCAAACATGCTAATATACATCAAGCTTATGTTATATCTACTAATTTTTCTAAGCAACACTATGAATACAAATAAACCACCCTACTTTTCTCAGAAAATCTTTGCCAACACTCAGAAAGCTTCAGTTTAAACAGAGCATACAGATGTTTACATTTAGTCTAGAAATTTGAGAATTTTCATCAGGACACATAAAAATTGAGTCTGGAAATTTGTGGTCTGACAAGCCCGTCTATTCAAAAGCAAAAAAAAAAAAAAAAAAAAAAAAAAAAAAAAAAAAAAAAAAAAAAAAAAAAAAAAAAAAAAAAAAAAAAAAAAAAAAAAAAAAAAAAAAAAAAAAAAAAAAAAAAAAAAAAAAAAAAAAAAAAAACAAAAACAAAAACAAAAACAAAAAAAAAAAAAACCCAAAAAACAAAAAAACCTGAGAAAATACTCTTCAAAGGAACAGTACAAAGGTGAACTTTCAGTAATACAGAAAAGGGGAAATGACATCCTCAACCAAGACAATCAGTCAATGCTATAAGTCATCATTCTGGCCACTCCAAGCCACAACCAGCTATATGTGCTTACTTGATTCAGTACTGTAAAAATAAAAGGAAAGAAAGATGTTTACATCAATGATCACACACTGGAACTCACAGTTATGGTATGCTTCACACCTTCAATATAGAACCCTGGATCAGCAAGGTTCTGATTAGTATCAGTGAAATTTTTCTCGTATATTTCATAGTATCTCACACTGTAATTTCCCTCTTGGGGGGATGTTTTTTTCATAGTGCTTAATGTTTAAGAAAAGGCATTGATCATCAGCTATATTTAGAGCAGTGGGTTAAGCAGTGAATTCAAAGATGGAAAGAGTGCAAGAGTTCTGCCCTAAAGGAACTTAATCTGGGCAGTCATCTCTGGAAATAGACCATCACAGCAGTAAACACGTGGTGCCTCTCCAACAAAAATATTTATGTTGTTACTAAGCTTAACATGCCATATTTATTAATGATTTGACCTATCAGAATAAGATATTTTCTAAGTATTACATCTCTATAGATGTATATTTTATATGGTTGCTATTATTTCCCACAGTTGAAAGTGAAACAAGGTTGCAATTGGCTAAGCTTGTTCATGTTATAAAGTTTTATTAAATTATAAGCTAACAGAAATATAAAAAAAATATTCTGGACAAAAATTAATTATAGCTAAGCATGGTGGTACATGACTTTATTCCCACCACACTCAGGAGGCAGATACAGTAGGACCTCTGAGTTTAAGGGCTACCTGGTCTACATAGTGAATTCTGGACCAGCCAGGGCTACATAGTAAGGCCATCTTTCAAATGAACATAGACAAGCAAAAATTAATGATAATGGCAAGTTTTGTTTCTCTTTAACCACTAGGGTCATCAGTTTTCATTAATACCTTACTTTTTTGACCTGGTCACTCAAGTCTGCTTGTGTGAAGCTGTAGTGAAATCATTCTCTCTATAAACTCACTACCTTCACGAGTCATTTTCACTAAAATAGATCCAAAAACTTCAACATCATGACAGGGAAAGAATGCTAATGAGGTTGTTGCAGAAATGTCCTGTTTCTTATTTATTTATTCCAGGGATTCATCCTTAAGTGATATTTCTTGAACATGGAATGGAATAATTATTGCATTGAGACAATGAGCCACAAACGATGTTCAAGAAAAATATCTTCATATAGGACAAGAAAAAATATCAACTTCTAGAGTGCAAAATTCTCTAATTCAGATATGAAAGGCATTATTTTCTTATTCATATTTCACTTATATTTTGTATCTGGATCAATTTAGAGTAAAAAGCTAATAAGAAATTGAAATATAAACATAAACATCTAATTTTATTTATTTTATTTTTTATTAGTTATTATCTTTATTTACATTTCAAATGTTATTGCAGTTCCTTGTTTTACAACCCCTCTGGGAAAACTCCCTGCCACTATCCCCTCTCCCCTTCCCTCTGCTCACCAACCCACCCACACCTGCTTCCTGGCCCTGGTATTCCCCTACTCTGGGGCATAGAGCCTTCACAGGGCCAAGGGCCTCTCCTCCCATTGATGGTCAACTAGGCCATCCTCTGCTACACATGCAGCTGGAGCCATGAGTCCTGCCATGTGTACTCTTTAGCTGGTGGTCTAGTCTCTGGGAGCTCTGCAGGTACTGGTTAGTTCATATTGTAGTTCCTCCTATAGGGCTGCAAAACCCTTTAGCTCCTTAGGTAATTTCTCTAGCTCCTTCATTGGGGACCTTGTGCTCAGTCCAATGGACTGTTATGAGCATCCACTTCTGTATTTCTCAGGAACTTGCAGAGCCTCAGGAGACAGCTATATGAAGCTCCTGTCAGCGGGCACTTGTTGGCATCCACAATAGTGTCTGGGTTTGGTGGTTGCTTATGGGATGGATCCCCAGGTTGTGCAGTCTCTATGATGGTCATTCCTTCTGTCTCTGCTCCATACTTTGTCTCTGTATCTCCTTCCAAGGGTATTTTGTTCCCTTTGTTCCCTTTTCTAAGAAGGATTGAAGTATCCACACTTTGGTCTTCCTTCTTGAGTTTCACATGTTTTGCAAATTATGTCTTGAGTATTCCAAGCTTCAGGGCTAATATCCACTTATAAAGTGCATATCATGTGTGTTCTTTTATGATTGGGTTACCTCACTTAGGTTGCTATCCTATAGATTCATCCATTTGACTAAGAATTTCATAAATTCATTATTTTTAATAGTTTAGTACTCCATTGTATAAATGTAACACTTTCTCTGAATCCATTCCTCAATTGAGGGATATATGGGTTCTTTCCAGCTTCTGGCTATTATACATCGGGCTGCTATGAACATAGTGGAGAATGTGTCCTTATTACATGTTGGAGCATCTTCTGGGTATATGCTTAGGAGTAGTAACGTTGGGTCCTCAAGTAGTACTATGACCAATTTTCTGAGGAACCACCAAACTGACTTCCAGAGTAGTTGTACCAGCTTGCAATCCCACTGGCAATGGAGGAGTGTTCCTCTTTCTCCACATCCAGGCCAGCATCTGCTGTCACCTGAATATTTTTTTTCCAATTTTTATTAAATATTTTCTTCATTTACATTTCAAATGCTATCCCAAAAGTCCCCTATACCATCCCCTATTCTCCACCCTTCTCCCCTACCCACCCACTCCCACTTCTTGGCCCTGGCATTCCCCTGTACTGGGGCATATAAAGTTTGCAAGACCAAGGGGCCTCTCTTCCCAATGATGGCCAACTAAGACACCCATTCTGACTGGTGTGAGGTGGAATATCAGGGTTGTTTTGATTTGCATTTCCTTGATGACTAAGGATGTTGAACATGTCTTTAGGTGCTTCTTGGCCATTCAGTATTCTTCAGTTGCAGTTGACAATTATCTCTTTAGCTCTATACTCCATTTTTAATAGGATTATTTGTTTCTCTGGACTCTAACTTCTTGAGTTCTTTGTATATATTGGATATTAGCCCTCTATTGGATGTAGGATTGGTAAAGATCTTTTCCCAATCTGTTGGTTGCCTTTATGTTTTTTTGACAGTGTCTTTTGCCTTACAGAAGCTCTACAATTTTATGAGGTCACATTGGTTGATTCTCCATCTCACAGCAAAAGCCATTGCTGTTCTGTTCAGGAATTTACCCCCTGTGTTCGAGGCTCTTCCCCACTTTCTCTTCTATGAGATTCGGAGTATGTGGTTTTATGTGGAGGGCCCTGATCCACTTGGACTTTAGCTTTGTACAAGGAGATAAGAATGGATTGATTTGCATTCTTCTACTTGATAACCTCCAGTTGAGGCAGCACCATTTGTTAAAAATGCTGTCCTTTTTCCACTAGATGGTCTTAGCTCCCTTGTCAAAGATCAAGTGACCATGGCTGTGTGGGTTCATTTCTGGGTCTTCAGTTCTATTCCAGTAATCTACCTGCCTGTCACTGTACCAATACCATACAGCTTTTATCACTTTTGCTCTGTGGTACAGCTTGAGTTCAGGGATGGTGATTCCACTAGAGGTTCTTTTATTCTTGAAAATAGTTTTCAATATCCTAAGTCTTTTGTAATTCCAGATGAATTTGAAAATTGCTCTTTCTAACTCTGAATAATTGAGTTGGAATTTTTAATGGGATTGCATTGAATCTGTAGATTGCTTTCAGCAAGATGGCCATTTTGACTATATTAATCCTGCCAATCCATGAGCATGGGAGATCAGAGATGATCTTTGATTTCTTTCTTCAGAGACTTGAAATTCTTATCATACAGACCTTTCACTTGCTTAGTTAGAGTTACACCAAAGTATTTTATATTATTTGTGACTATTGTGAAGGGTTTTGTTTCCCTAATTTCTTTCTCAGCCTGTTCATCTTTTGTGTAGAGGAAGTCCACTGATTTGTTTGAGTTAATTTTATACCCAGCTACTTTGCTGAAGTTGTTTATTAGGTTTAAGAGTCTTCTGCTGGCATATTTGGGGTCACTTATGTATACTATCATATCATCTGAAAATAGTGATATTTTTAGTTCTTCCTTTCCAATTTGTTTACCTTGATCTCCTTTTGTTATATAATTGCTCTGGCTAGGACTTCTAGGACTATATAAAACAGGTAGGGAGAGAGTGAGCATCCTTGTCTTGTCGCTGATTTTAGTGGGATTGCTTCAATTTTCTCTCCATTTAGTTTTGTGTTTGCTACTGCTTTGCTGTATATTGCTTTTACTATATTTAGGTATGGTACTTGAATTCATGATCTTTCCAAGTCTTTTATCATGAACCGGTGTTGGGTTTTGTCAAATGATTTCTCAGCATCAAATGACATGATCATTTGTTTGTTTTTCTTGGAGTTTGTTTATTAGTGTATTATGTTGATGGATTTTCTTATACTGAACTATCCCTGAATTAATTCGGATGAAGTTTACTTGATCATGGTGGATGACCATTTTCATGTGTTCTTGGATTCATTTTGTAAGAATTTTATTGAGTATTTTTGCATTGAAATTCATAAGGGAAATTGCTCTGAAATTCTCTTTCTTTGTTCAATCTTTGTTTTGTTTAGGTATCAGAGTTATTGTGGCTTCATAGAACAAATTGAGTAGAGTACCTTGTGTTTCTATTTTGTTGAATAGTTTGAGGAGTATTAGAATTAGATCTTCTTTGAAGACCTGATAGAATTCTGCACTAAACCCATATGGTCCTAGGCTTTGTTTTTGGTTTTGAGACTATTAATGATTGATTCTATTTCTTTAAGGCATATGGAACTATTTAAATGGTTAATCTGATCCTGATTTAACTTTGGTACCTGGTATCTGTCTAAAAAATTGTCCATTTCATCCAGGATTTTTAGTTTTGTTGAGTATAGGCTTTTATGAAAGGATCTGATGATGTTTTGGATTTCCTCAGTTTGTCTCCATTTTCATTTCTGATTTTGTTAATTAGGATACTGTCCCTGGGCCCTCTAGCTAGTCTGGCTAAGTTTATCTATTTTGTTGATATTTTCAAAAACCCAGCTCCTGGTTTGGTTAATTCCTTTTATAGTGCTTTTGGTTTTCACTTGGTTGATTTCTAACATGAGTTTGATTATTTCTTGTGGTTTACTCCTCTTGGGTGAATTAGATTCTTTTTGTTCTAGAGCTTTTCTGTGTGCTGTCAAGCTGCTAGTGTATTCTCTCTCCAGTTTCTTTTTAGTGCCACTCAGTGCTATGAGTTTTCCTTAAGAGCGCTAAGGCACTGCTTTCATTGTGTCCCATATCTTTGGGTAAGTTGTGGCTTCATTTTCGTTAAACTCCAAAAAGTCTTTAATCTCTTTATTTCTTCCTTGACTAAGTTGTCATTGAGTAGAGTGTTGTTCAGCTTCCATGTGTATTTGTGCTTTCTATTATTTATGTTGTTATTGAAGATCAGCCTTAGTCTGTGGTGATCTAATAGACTACATGGGATTATTTCAATATTTTTGTATTTGTTGAGGTCTGTTTTGTAACCGAGTATATGGTCAGTTTTGGAGAAGATACCATGAGGTGCTGAGAATAAATACTATATATCCTTTTGTTTTAGGATAAAATGTTCTGTAGATATCTGTTAAACCCATTTCTTTCTTAACTTCTGTTAGTTTCAATGTGTCTCTGTTTAGTTTGTGTTTCCATTGATGAGAGTGGGGTATTGAAGTCTCCCACTATTATTGGGTGAGGTACAATGTGTGCTTTGATCTTTACTAAAGTTTCTTTAATGAATGTGGATGCCCTTGCATTTGAAGCATAGATGTTCAGAATTCAGAGTTCATCTTAGTAGATTTTACCTTTGATGAGTATGAAGTGTCCCTCCTTGTCTTTTTTTTTTTTTTAATAACTTTAGGTTGAAAGTCAATTATATTCGATATTAGAATGGCTACTCCAGCTTGTTTCTTGGGACCATTTGCTTGGAAAATTGTTTTCCAACCTCTTACTCTAAAGTAGTGTCTGTCTTTGACACTGAGGTAGGTTTCCTTTATGGAGCAAAATGCTGGGTACTGTTTACATAACCACTCTGATAGTCTATGTCTTTTTATTGGGGAATTGAATCCATTTATATTAAGAGATATTAAAGAAAAATAATTGTTGCTTTCTATTATTTTTGTTGTTAGAGTTGGAATTCTGTCCATGTGGCTATATTCTATTGTTTTTTTTTTTATTAGATATTTTCTTTATTTACATTTCAAATGCTATCCCAAAAGTTCCCTATACCCTTCCCCAGCCCTGATCCCCCACCCGCCCACTTCCACTTTCGAGCCCTGGCATTCCCCTGTACTGGGGCATATAACGTTTGTAAGACCAAGGGGCCTCTCTTCCCAGTGATGGCCGACTAGGCCATCTTCTGCTACATATGCATCTAGAGAAATAAGCTCTGGGGGTACTGGTTAGTTCATATTGTTGTTCCACCTAAAGGGTTGTAGACCCCTTCAACTCCTTTGGTAATTTCTCTAGCTTCTCCATTGGGGGCTCTGTGTTCCATCTTATAGATGAATGTGAGCATCCCCGTCTGTGTTTGCCAGGCATAGCCTCACTCGAGATAGTTATATCAGGGTCCTTTCAGCAAATCTTGCTGGCATATGCAATAGTGTCTGAGTTTGGTGGCTGATTATGGGATGGATCCCCGGGTGGGGTAATCTCTGAATGGTCCATCCTTTCATCTTTTGCTTTTTCTGGGGCTTAGTTTCCTTCCTTGTGTTGAAGTTTACTTTTTGTTATCTTTTGAAGGGCTGGATTTGGGGAAACACATTGTATACATTTAGTTTTGTCACGGAATACCTTGGTTTCTCCCTCTACAGTAATTGAGAGTTTTGCTGGGTATAGTAGCCTGGGTTGGCATTTGTGTTCTCTTAGGGTCTCTATGACATCTGTCCAGGATCTTCTGGCTTTCATAGTCTCTGGTGAGAAGTCTGGTGTAATTCTGATAGGTCTGCCTTTATATGTTACTTGACCCTTTTCCTTTACTGCTTTTAAAATTCTTTCTTTATTTTGTGCCTTTGGTGTGTTGATTATTATATGTCAAGAGGAATTTTTTTTTTTTTTTTGGTCCAAAACATTTGTAGTTCTTTAGGCTTCTTGTATGTTCATGGGCATCTTTTTCTTTAGTTTAGGCAAGGTTTCTTCTATAATTTTGTTGAAGATATTTACCTCATTCTCATCTAGACCTATTATCCTTAGTTTTAGTCTTCTCGTTGTGTCGTGGATTTTCTGGATGTTTTGGTTTAGGATCATTTTGCAGTTTGCATTTTCTTTCAATTTTGTGTCAATGTTTTCTATGGTATCTTATGCACCTGAAATTCTCTCTTCTATCTCTTGTATTCTGTTGGTGATCCTTGTATCTATGGCTTCTGACTATTTTCTTAGGTTTTCTGTCTCCAGAATTGTCTCCCTTTGTGATTTCTTTATTGTTTCTACTTCCATTTCTAGATCCTGAATGATTTTGTTCAATTCCATCACCTGTTTAGTTGTTTTATCCTATAATTCTTTAAAGGAGTTATTTATGTCCTTCTTAAATTCCTGCGTCATTATCATGAAAAGTGATTTTTAGATCGTTTTCTTGCTTTTCTGGTATGATGGTGTATCCAGGACTTGCTATGGTGGGAGAATTGGATTCTGATGATGCCAAGTAATCTTGGTTTCTGTTGCTTCTATTCTTACAGTTGCCTCCACCATCTGATTATCTCAAGTGGTCCCTGTTCTCACTTTTATCTGACTGGAGCCTCTAATCCCAGGTGAGTCTGAACTCCTCAGAGTCCAGCTTTCTCTGTTATCCTGAGATTCTGGTTACGTCAGAGTTCCTGGGAGTCAAGCTGTGTCTGAGACCTTTAGATCCTGGTGTGACCAAGCTCCTGGGTTCCTGAGATCCTCAGATCCTGGACATGCTAGAGTGTCTGGGAGTTATACCTCCTCTGGGGCTGTGGGACTGTCCAATAAGTTGGTGACCAAGGTAGACTGGAGAGGATCAGAAGGAACCCAAGCACTTGTCAGGGGTGTTTCTGCATCCCTGGATCCTGCTGGTCCCAGTCACTCCCAGTGGTGTTGGAAGAGATGTTGTGTTCTACTCGCTGGTGATCCTAAGATCCTGGGTATGCTAGAGAGCCTGGGAGTGGAGACTCCTCTGGGAACCGTGGGACTGTCTGCCTCATTTGCACCCAAGATCAAGCATCGAATTTTCATCACAGGGAGCTAGTCCTATCTTCTCCAAACTTATTTTATAAACACTACATCACAAATCTTCAGGCAAATTAACATCCCTGGCTCCTTTATACATATTTGCTCTTAGAATGTTTACTAGTGCATGTCTATTGTTACATTGGACTTTTGCACAGCCTAGGCTTCTACAGTACAACATTTTAATGCTTTAGACAGTTCTCAGGCCTTGTTCTTTGCAGTCCTTCCTGACAGAAATTTTAGTCTTGTTTCGACCAAAACATAAAAATAAATAAATAAATAAATAAATAAATAAATAAATAAATAAATGTAAGTTCTGTTTTTTAATCTGAGGTTTAAACAGAAAAGTCCTTTCTAATTGTTGTCTTCAAAAATGTATGGCTTCTGGTTGCAAAGAGCCTATGTGTTTTCTCTTACTGACCTATGTTGTGTTTGCTCATATTAATCATTCTTGATCTTCACAGCTTGACATGGGCAAAGCCTCTGTCCCTTTGTCACTTGCATGGCTGAAACTTTCTTGTTTGCTACTTCCCAGTTTATCCTAGGACAATATTGAACAGAAAGACAACATAAGCAAGAAAGATCTACCAGCAACAGCTTTTTTATAAGAGATTTAAAATAACTTATTGCAATGAAGACAAGCTACTATGATTCCTGATTGGCTGTTACTATATGGCCAATGACCTCATGTTACTACCAATGTGTGTCTCATGCTTTCCTCTCCATGACTGTGAAATCATCTGAAAACATGAGCTGAAACAAAGCTTCCTTCCTTTAGGTTATTTATGTGAAGTGTTTTGTCGCAGGAGTAGATGCTGGAAATCTTATCCTGGTGATTCTTGGAGTTTTATAACTGGTTTATGGGAGGAATGCTGAAGAGTTTACAGCTGTACTCTAAAGAAGCTCTTAAAGTCTGCAAGTAGAACTTAATGGACCATTCTAGTGGAAGTTTGATAAACCAAAATGTTGATAAAAACACAGATAGTTAAGGCTCAGCTCATGAGGTTTCAGAGAGAATCAACTCCCAGTCATGAGTTTGTGTTAACAATTTAACAGACAATCTAGAGAGATCCTTCCAATGGGGTAAAGATTGGAGAGACTGGGTTCTAAATTGGTTCACTTCGCAAGGGAAACTTTAAGGCAGCATAGAACCATCGTATTATTAAGTGCTGCTTAATGATATGAGGAATTATAGCAAAAGGGAGAAAAGGCATACAGAAAGAGGGGGAAACACATTGTCCAGGAGCACAAGTACATTTCAGATTTCTGAAAAGTTCAGTGTACGAATTGTATTATTGTAGGGAATTGTTAGGTAAATTAATGTTTTGAAAAAGAAATGAAACACTGCCCAGGCACTATAGGAACAATGACTTGAGTCACTGCCCTACCTATAGAAGTGTGAATTAATTTCATTTAAAAAGGAAGTGCTCACTGCAGTTCCTGCTGGTAATCTAGGAAGGGCTTTCTCAGATTTAGCCCTGCAACACACAGAAATGCTGCTGACATGCTCTAAGTAGGACAGGCCCATTTAAGCTAGCAGCAGATTGTGGCATCACCATATAGGGCTCATTTATAGTATAGCAAATGCAAGAGTGATCAGACCATTAAAGTTTGCACCAAGATTTCAGAGAAAAGCTTATTAGGTGCAGTAACATGTTGCAGGGTTGGGTACCTGGTATATAGTTCCTGACATGAGTGCTATTTGAAGCTGTACAGATGAAGACTAAACTTCTGTGGAGATCTCAAAGTGATAAAAATTCTAAGTGGAACTGGCCTAAGAGAAAAGTTATGTGCTTCATGAAAAGGGTTATGGTAGCAGGGCTACCAAAACATAGATGATGCAATCTCATGTCCCATATGCAGACATCTATATTCAGGAAATGTTTCCTGGTTTATATTTCTGCTTTGGCCTTCTCTTTAAATGCTATACTTCTGATTCTTATTTATTGAATAGGAACATTTACTCTATACTATTTTATATTGGAAAAATTAAATTTGTTTGTTGCTAGCTTGGTTGTTTGCTGTTGTTGTTTTAATAGGGGCTCACAGTTAAAGGATTGCCATGAGACTCAGCAGAGAGTATGATCTTTGGACTTCATAGTGATGATGTAAATGTAAAGCTGTGAGGACTCTTAAAGTGAAACAAATGTTTTCCACTTTATGAGCCTCTCGAGGGCAGTGGGGGAATGCCATAGTTTCAATGTGAACTGTTCCATACAACATAATGTGTAAAAAATTGATCTCAAAATAGTTACTCTGTTTTTGACAATTTCTAGACATCTTTGAGACACATACCCTGGCTAACAGCAGAAAGTCATTTGGGAGCAAGCCTAGAAGATAATATAATACCCATTTTTGTTTCTGACACAAACTCTTTCCTGTAGGCTACTGCAATGGTCAACATCCTCACATTAGAGAAATGCATGCTTTCCTGAACATTTATAATGTTTATACCCCTCAGAAATTTTACAATTAAACCAAAAATGCTTACTTACTTTTTTTTTTTTTGCTTACTTATATCTAGTATCGATAAGCACAGTCCCAAAGAACACTACAGTTTAAGTAACAAATATCATACATGGGGTAAAAACAGTAAAGCAAATTTTCATGGTTCTAAGTGGTCTATAGGTCACTATGAATCTTATGACACAACTTTTTCCTGGGTAATGTTTAAGACGCTCCTAAATGTTTGCAATGGCTATGATGTGTTCAATTCTAAATTCTGAAAATAATTTTATAACATTGATGTTCAAATTTGAGGTTCCTTCTTTACTTGTATTATTAATTACCCTTTTAGAAACCCCTCAACAGGATTTTTGCATCAGTTGGTATATTCACAGAAGTTGAAGGAAACACAAAAAGAAGAAAAAGGATGAAATGAAGGAACATTGAACAGGAGATGAGAGAGGTTTTAGATTTTTATCAAATTGATCTTAGAACTTACGACATTGCACTAGATCACAGCCCAGAGGCCTTGAAGTAGCCCACTTAAAACATCTTCAGTAGCAAAAGGAATCAAATTACAGTTCAGGTCATCTTTGAAGCCAAGAGGAAAGACAGGTGCAAGACACAGGGAGAGAGGAGAAAAGAGCAAACTTCACTAAGAGCCTTTAGTTTAGTCATGTCACTTTTAGTTTCTCCATCATTAATAGCCATAACTCATGCTGTAAAAGAGGTCCCAGAGATGGTACAGAAACTTAGACTGAAAAGTAACAGAGGATATCAGTTATCCTAACCCTGACATTTTTTTCCATAGTGACTGTATGTTGTGAAATTCAAAATATGTTTTGTTTTCTGTCACATCAATAATGTGATTTTATAGGAAAACATTTTTATTCTACAACAAAGACTGAGAAATTAACAGAGTCAACTAGCACTCACAAGACTTCTGTGAGATGCTCTTACTACACACTACTCAGCTCAACAGAATGCCAGAGAGGAGACACGGTGATCAAGAGAGATGATGAGGAGGAATTTAAAAATAACCTTGAATGTTGCTGGGCACATCTAAGGGATGGACAAGAATGACAACCCATGCTGCCAGGGTTCCAATCAAAAAGCCCTCCTGGTGAGTGACTTTGTCCCTCTCTGTCTCATATTCCTACCTGTGCTTTAATATT
Organism: Mus minutoides; assembly: GCA_902729485.2. Classification (NCBI taxonomy): domain Eukaryota; kingdom Metazoa; phylum Chordata; class Mammalia; order Rodentia; family Muridae; genus Mus; species Mus minutoides. Next base: position 777,296 of record LR749793.1, read on the forward strand.
AAATCAATCTTTTTGATTCTTAATACTCTCTGACTGACAACTCTAAATTTTCTGGCAAGTCTTAGATGGCAGTGATTCTCCCTGTAGATGCTGATTCTGCAGTATGGGAGAGAAACAAAGGCTAGAATAATTTAAAACATATGACTAGGTTTCTGCTAGATGGAAAAATAGGAAGGCTGATCCCAAAGGGAGGACCAACAGAGTGAAGTGGGGAGGGGAGCTCCTTGGCATTGATTGGCTTTTGTCAGCTTAATGCAAATCTGACACATCTAGAGAGAAGGGATCTGAAATGAGGAGCCATCATCGGTAAAACTATTCCATAAATAAGTCTGTGAGGTATTTTCTTGATTGATGGGGAAGGCCCATCCTACTTTGTGTGATGCCATCCTTGGACAGGTGTATAAGACGGAAGACTAACAGGCCAGGAGGAGCTAACGGGAAGCATCTATCACTCCTCTATGGCCTAGACTTCAGGTCCTGCTTCCAGGACTCTGTCTTGAGTTTCTGTCCTGGCTTCCTGCAACAGTGGATTGTGAACTGGGAGCTGTAAGATGAAATAAACCATTTCCTCCCCAAGTTGTTTTTGTTCCTGTTCTTTATCACATCAATAGAAGCCCCAACTAGGACAACTTTCTTCGTCCCACAGTGAAATCTCATGTGCCCATGACATGGCACTATGAAGGAAATGAAGATATAAAAGATTTCCCATACAAAGGGTCAACTGATCAATTTGACATTTATTGTCAGGGATTCAGCTATGGTAATAACAAAGTGAATGGTTCCCACAATATGAGAAATGAAATGGATTCCACTTAAACATACAGGAACAAAACAGCTAAAATAAAGGATTGGTTTGTTGAGTTTGGAAAAAAGTCTAAGTAACATTTTAAAACTATTTTTATTTATTCTTTGATAATATCATAGATTAATACAAGGTATCATGATAATATCTAAGCCAATACCCCTGTCACTCTGCCCAGATCCCAACAATACTTCCCCTTTCCATTTTTATGTCTTCCTGGTCCTCTCATTCTTCTGTTTGTGCTTTTATTTTTGTTTTATAGCCCACTGATTGCAGTTAGTGCTGCCTGTGTGTGCCTGAGTGTGGGATCATCCACTCTCAACATGGATAGTGATGGCTTCTTAGGAAGCAAGTCCATTTTTTTTTTTTCTGGTCAATGGTTTCTGAACTTCCTTCCTAAGAAGCCATCACTATCCATAGCTAAATCTACATCATTTGAACTGCTGTGAGAAGCATCATTTCAAAGTATTCTCCTTCATCTTTCAGCTCTTAAATTCTCCTATTTCTCTGAGCCTAGTGTAGGAGTTGTTATTAAAAAATTACATTTAGGGAAAAGCATGCAACACTCACTTCTTAGTACCTTGACCACATAACTGGAGTTTTCAAAAGACAAGCTCCAAATACTACTCCTTTCTCTACTTAAAATCCTGTCTGTCAATAAATGGAGAAGGCACTGAGAATCAGTTAAAACTAATCGTGCAAATACTGTATAAATCCCTTTATATCAGAAGGAGCATGAATAGAAATAAAAGAATAAAAGCATCAGCAAGAAAGTTTCACATTGGAAAAGCCCACAACCATAGATAAGACCCTCCAGAAGAAATCTAATCCAGCACATTGCCCTAGGTGTTGAGTCCCTGATTCCACCATTAGCTCTTGTTGAGAACCTGTGCCCTTTGTTCTATGGAAGTAAGATGGCACTGATTAAGAAAAGGGCTGGCTACTCCATCTCTCTAAGGGCTATAGGAGACTGACTGCGTGAGCTACTCCATCTCTCTAAGGGCTATAGGAGACTGACTTCATGAGCATGATCCTTAGGCCTTTGAAAGCATTCACTCAAAATAAATTTGGGTCTACATCAGCTAATGGTCAACAGGGAATGTTGAAAGTACATGCGCTCTTAAAAATAAACTTGGAAAAATATCAAATAATATTTTCTCTCTCAATTTTCAAAGAGAAAATTTCCAAAAATGATGTCCTCATCATTTTTCATTTCAGTGAAGCTTGAGGAGCTACAGTCATGAACTGATTTGTGTGTGTGTGTGTGTGTGTGTGTGTGTGAACTGATTTTTTAAAACTTCATTCATTACTAAATACATTTTTGAAAAGTCAGTGTTCTTATGCCAAAGCATTGCATTTTCAGTTTCTCCATAAATCTCTGTTCAATGTTTACTATGAACAGTTCATGTTATACAGCAATAATGGTATAATGTTCAGATCACTTTATTCCTATACTTATGGACTTTAAGCATTTTGTTAAGGTGAAAGACATCTAAGAAAATGGCTGTGATATAGGAAGGATGTGATAATGGCAAGAGGAAAATAAAAGCAAACTTCAGGTGAAACTTTAGGAAACAGAAATTGTTCCTGTAGCATAGAAGTGGGGGGAGCAGACAAGATTAATGTTTGTGGAATGATATCTCTGAGATGGGACTTGAGAGATACACATGATTTCTACATCTGTGCATAGAAGCTGATGGCATACCAAGTGAAAATAATCGTGCAATAAAAAGAACAAATGGAGAGCAGCTGGAACGGGGTCCTACAGGCCTACATCTGCAGCCAGGAGGTGGGATTGTTCCAAAGCCCTCGGTGCACTGGTCTTGCCAGGAGAAAGCTGGTTTCCCAGGAGTGCCGAAATAGAATTACAGATTCACAGAAGGAACAAACTCCAGTCAGAGACAGCAAGAGTATCTAACACCAGAGATTACAAGATGGTGAAAGGCAAACACAGCAATCTTACCAACATAAACCAAGACTACTTGGCATCAGCAGAACCCAGTACTCCCAACACAGTGAGTCCTGAATACCCCTAACACGCCAGAAAAGAAAGATTTGGATTTAAAATCATATCTCATGATGCTGGTAGAAAATTTTAAGAAGGACATTAATAACTTCCTTAAAGAAATAAAGCTAATCAGGTAGAAGACCTTAAAGGGGAATCACTTAAAGAATTACAGGAGAACACAGGTAAACAGCTATAAGCCCTTAAAGAAGCAACGCAAAAATCCCATTAAGAATTACAGGAAATTACAACCAAACAGGTGAAGGAATTGAACAAAACCATCCAGTATCTAAAAATGGAAGTAGAAATGATATTTTAAAAATCACAAAGGAAGAAAACTCTCAAGATAGAAAACCTAGGAAAGAAATCAGGAGCCATAGATGCAAGCATCACCAAGAGAATATAAGACATGGAAGAGAAAACATTGACAAAACAATAACAGAAAATGCAAAATGCAAAAAGATCCTAACTCAAAATATCCAGGAAATCCAGGACACAATGAGAAGACCAAACCTAAAGATAATAGGTCTCAATAAGAATGAAATTTTTCAACTTAAAGAACCAGTGAATATCTTCAAAAGAATTATAGAGGAAAACTTCCCTAACCTAAAGTAAGAGATGCCCATGAACATACAAGAAGCCTACAGAACTCCAGATAGACAGGAACAGAAAAGAAATTCCTCCTCTCACATAATAACCAAAACACCAAATGCACTAAACAAAGAAAGAATATTAAAACCATTAAAGGAAAAAGGACAAGTAACATATAAAGGCAGAACTAGTACAATTACACCTGACTTCTCACCAGAGACTATAAAAAAAAAGATCCTGGACAGATATCATACAGACCCAAAGAGAACACAAATTCCATCCCAGGCTACTATACCCAGCAAAACACTCAATTACCATAGTAATTTGAGAAAATAAAGTTATCCACAACAAAACCAAATTTACACAATATCTTTCCCCAAAGCCAGCCCTTCAAAGGATAACAAAGGGAAAAATCCAACACAAGGTAGGAAACTATGCCCTAGAAAAAGGAAGAAAGTATAGAGACCCTAAGAGAACACAAATGCCAGCCCAGGCTACTATACCAAGAAAAACTCTCAATTACCATAGATGGAGAAACCAAAGTATTCCATGACAAAACCAAATTCACACAATATCTTTCTATGAATACAGCCCCTCAAAGGATAATAAAGGGAAAACACCAACACAAGGATGGAAAGTACACCCTAGGAAAAGCAAGGAAAAAAATCCTTCAACAAACCTAAAAAAAGACAGCCACAAGAACAGAATCCTAACTTTAACAACAAAAATAACAGAAAGCATTAAAAAATGAGGTACAGAGCTAAACAAAGAATTCTCCACTGAAGAATACCTAAGAGCTGAGAAGCACTTGAAAAAATGCTAAACATCCTTAGTCATCAGGGAAGTGCAAATCAAAACAACCCTGAGATTCCACCTCATACTAGTCAGAATGGCTAGGATCAAAATTCAGGCAACAGCAGATGCTCGCAAGGATGTGGAGAAAGAGGAACACTCCTCCATTACTGGTGGGATTGCAAGCTGCTACAACCACTCTGGAAATCAGTCTAGCGGTTACTCAGAAAACTGGACATAGTACTACCAATTGATCCAGCAATACCCCTCCTGGGCATATACCCAGAAGATGTCCCAACTGGTAACAAGGACACATGCTCCACTATGTTCATAGCATCCTTATTTATAATAGCCAGAAGCTGGAAAGAACCCAGATGTCCCTTAACAGAGAAATGGATACAGAAAACGTGGTACATTTACACAATGGAGTACTACTCAGCTATTAAAAACAATGAATTTATGAAATTCTTGAGCAAATGGATATATCTGGAGGATATCATCCTGAGTGAGGTAACCCAATCACATAAGAAGTCACTTGATCTGCATTCACTGATAAATGGATATTAGCCCAGAAACTTAGAATATCCAAGATACAATTTGCAAAACACAAGAAAATAAAGAAGAAGGAAGACCAACACATGGATACTTCATTCCTCCTCAGAATAATGAACAAAACCCCCATGGAAGGAGTTACAGAGACAAAATTTGGAGCTAAGAGGAAAGGATGGACCATCCAGAGACTGCCCCACCTGAGGATACATCCCTCCAAAGGCAGACACTATTGCATGTGCCAGCAAGATTTTGCTGAAAGGACCTTGATACAGCTGTCTTGTGTGAGGCTATGCCAGTGCCTGGCAAATACAGAAGTGGATGCTCACAGTCATCTATAGGATGGAACACAGGGCCCCCAATGGAGGAGCTAGAGAAAGTACCCAAGGAGTTGAAGGGGTTTGCAACCCTATAGGTGGAACAATATGAACTAATCAGTACCTCCAGAGCTTGTGTCTCTAGCTGCATATGTAGCAGAAGATGGCCTGGTCGGCCATCATTGGGAAGAGAGGCCCCTTGGTCTTGCAAATTTTATATGCCCCAGTACAGGGGAACGTTAGGGCCAAGAAGTGGGAGTGGGTGTGGAGGGAAGCAAGGAGGGGGGAGGATATAGGAGACCTTTGGGATAGCATTTGAAATGTAAATGAAGCAAATATCTAATAAAAAAAAGAAAAAAGAAAAAGCAAGAAAGTAATCTTTTAGCACACTTAAAAGATAGCCACATGAACAGAATCCCAACTCTAACAAGAAAAATAACGTGAAGCAACAATTACTTTTTTCTTAATATCTTTTCATATAAATAGACTCAATTCCTTAATAAAAAGAAATAGATTAACAGACTGGCTACATCTACAGGATCCAACATTTTGCTGCATAAAGGAAACTGACCTCAGGTACCAAGACACATACTATCTCAGACTAAAAGGCTGGAAAACAATTTTCCAAGCAAATGGTCCCCGGAAACTAGCTAGCCATTCTAGTATCAGATAAAATCACCTTTCAACAATAAGTTATCAAAAAGACAAGGAGAGACAGTTCATACTCATCAAAGTAAAATCTACCAAGATGAACTCTCAATTCTGAACATCTATTCTCCAAATGCAAAGGCATCAAGATTCATTAAAGAAACTTTAGTAAAAGTCAAAGCACACATCGCAACTTATACAATAATAGTGGGAGACTTCAACATCCACATCTCAGCCATGGACAGATCATGGTAACAAAAACTAAACAGACACAGTGAAACTAACAGAAGTTAGGAAACAAATGGATTTAACAGATACCTATAAATTTTTTTATCTTAAAAGAAAAGGATATACGGTTAGGATTTAATAGATACCTATAAAAATTTTTATCTTAAAAGAAAAGGATATACGGTATTCTCAGCACCTCATGGTACCTTCTCCAAAATTGACCATATAATCAGTCACAAAACAGGCCTCAACAGATACAAAAATAATTATATAATGAAATGATGAAATAATCCTCTGTAGTCTATCAGATCACCATGGACTAAGGCTGATCTTCAATTACAACATAAATAATAGAAAGCCCAAATACACATGGAAGCTGAACAACACTCTACTCAATGATAACTTGGTCAAGGAAGAAATCAAGAAAGAAATTAAAGACTTTTTATAATTTAATGAAAATGAAGCCACAACTTGCCCAAGCTTTGCAACACAATGAAAACAGTGCCTTAGCGCTCTTAAGGAAAACTCATAGCACTGAGTGGCTCCAAAAAGAAACTGGAGAGAGCAGACACTAGCAGCTTGACAGCACACATAAAAGCTCTAGAACAAAAAGGAGCAAATTCATCCAAAAGGAGTAGCACAGAAGAAATAATCAAACTCAGGGCTGCAAACAACCAAGTGAAAACAAAAAGAACTATACAAAGAATCAACCAAATCAGGAGCTGGTTTCTTGAGAAAATCAACAAAATAGATAAACACTTAGCCAGACTAACTAGAGGGCACAGGGACAGTATCCTAATTAACAAAATCAGAAATGAAAAGGGAGACATAACAGAAACTTAGGAAATCCAAAAATTCATCAGATTCTAATACAACTCCTATACTCAAGAAAACTGGAAAACACGGACAAAATGGACAATTTTCTAGACAGATACTGAGTACCAAATTTATAATAGAATCAGATTAACAATCTAAACAGGTCCATATGTCCTAAAGAAAATGAAACAGTCATTAATAATCTCAAAACCAAAAAAAGCCCAGGACCATGTGGGGTTAGTGCAGAGTTCTATCAGACCTTCAAAGAGGACCTAATTTAAATATTCCTCAAACTATTCCACAAAATAGAAACCCAAGGTACTCTACCCAATTCATTCTATGAAGCCACAATCACTCTGATACCTAAACCACACAAAGACTGAAAAAAGAAAGAGAACTTCAGAGCAATTTCCCTTATGCATTTCAATTCAAAAATACTCAATAAAATTCTCACAAACTGAATCCAAGAACACATCAAAATGATCATCCACCATGATCAAGTAGGTTTCATCCCAGGAATTCAGGGATAGTTCAATATACAGAAATCCATCAATGTAATTCACTATATAAACATACTTCAAGAAGAAAACCCATACGCTCATGTCATTAGACACTGAGAAATCATTTGACAAAATACAACATCTATTCATGATAAAAGTCTTGGAAAGATCAGGAATTTAAAGCCTATATCTAAAGATAATAAAAAGCAATCTACAGTAAGTGAGTACCCAACATCACACTAAATGAGAAACTCGAAGCAATCCCTCTAAAATCAGGGACTAGACAAAGCTGCCCACTCTCTCCCTACCTATTCAATATATTACTTGAAATCCTTGCCAGAGCAATTACACAACAAAAGTAGATGAAAGGGATAAAAATTGGAAAGCAAGAGGTCAAAATCTCACTATTTGCAGATGATATAATAGTATATATAAGTGACCCTAAAAATTTTACCAGAGAACTCCTAAACCTGATAAACAACTTCAGTGAAATAGCTGGATATAAAATCAACTCAAACAAATCAGTGGCCTTTCTCTACAAAAAGAATAAACAGGATGAGAAAGAAATTAGGGAAGCAACACCCTTCACAATAGTCACAAATAATATAAAATACCTTGGTATGACTCTAAATAAGCAAGTGAAAGCTCTGTATGATAAGAACTTCAATTCTCTGAAGAGAGAAATTGAAAAAGATCTCAGAAGATGGAAAGATCTCCCATGCTCATGGATTGGCACAATTAATATAGTCAAAATGGCAATCTTGCTGAAAGCAATCCACAGATTTAATGCAATCCCATTCAAAACTCCAACTCAATTTTTCACAGAGTTAGAAAGGGCAATTTGCAAATTCATCTGGAATAACAAAAAACCTAGGATAGCAAAAACTATTCTTAACAATAAAAGATCCTCTGTTAGAATTCCCATCCCAGAACTCAAGATGTACTACAGAGCAATTGTGATAAAAAAAAAAAAAAAAAAAAACTGCATGGTACTGGTTCACTGACATGCAGGTAGATCAATGGAATAGAACTGAAGACCTAGAAATGAATCCATACACCTATGGTCACTCAATCTTTGACAAAGGAGCTAAATCTGGTGGAAAAAAGACAACATTTTCAACAAATGGTGCTGGCTCAACTGGCAGTTATCATGTGGAAGAATTCGAATTGATACATTCTTATCTCTTGTACAAAGCTCAAGTCCAAGTGGATCAAAGACCTCCATATAAAACCAGATACACTGAAAATTTATAGAGGAGAAAGTGGCAAAAAGCCTTGAATATATGGGCACAGGGGGAAAATTCCTGAACAGAACACCAGTGGCTTGTGCTCTAAGATCAAGAATTGACAAATGCAACCTCAAAAAAATCACAAAGCTTCTGTAAGGCAAAGGACACTGTCACTAGGACAAAAAGGCAACCAACAGATTGGGAAAAGATCTTTACCAAACCTACATCCAATAGAGGGTTAATATCCAATATATACAAAGAACTCAAGAAGTTAGACTTCAGAGAAACAAATAATCCTATTAAAAATGGGGTACAGAGCTAAACAGAAAATGTGTTACATTTACACAGTGGAGTACTACTTAGTAATTAAAAATAATGAATTTATGAAATTCTTAGGCAAATGGATGGATCTGGAGGTTATCATCCTGAGTGAGTGAAAAGGTCAACATAGGAACTTTGGGAAGGTCTTGATACACTCACCCCTCTGGAAGAGAGAGACTAATTAGCGTTTCTCAGAGCACATGGTGGGAATGGACCTGTGGGTGAGGACACATAGACTAGGGGAGAGCAGCCTGATTGATTGGTAATCAATTTTACAGAAATTAAGCCAGGAAAATATGGTTACAAATACCTTCTAGTGTTTGTAAATGTTTTCCCTGGATGAGATGAGACATTCCCCATCAAGCAGGAAACAGCTACCGTGGTAGCTTAGAAGATATTAGAAGAAAAATTTCTAGAGGTTCAGAGTGCCCAAGGTAATTGGATTGGACAATGGTCCTGTTTTTGTCTCTTAAGGTAAGTCAGGGATTGGCAGAGATATTGGGGACTAATTGGAAGATATTGGAGACTAATATCTTCCCCAGAGCTCAGGGCAAATAGAGAAAATAAACAGAACCCCTACAAGAGACCTTGAATAAATTGACCTTGGAGACTGGCTCAGAGTGGTTGGTGCCCCTCTCCTTGGCCCTGAACACCCTCTACCATTTTAACCTGACCCCTTTTGAGATTCTGAGTAGGACACCCACTCCCTTGGCTTTTGATTACCCCAGAGTGACTTTTCAGGACGACAAGGATCTTATCGCTTGATTGCGAGCTTCCCAGATCAGCCATCTGTAATTGTGGCCTAAACCTGTATAATGCAGGTACCCCAGAGGTTCCACACAAGTACCAAGTTGGAGATTGGATATATGTTAAGAGACATTGTGCTGAACACTCAGAAGCAAAGAACCGTTCCTGTGTTGCTGACTACCCAGACCTCCCTTAAAGTGGATGGAATAACTGCCTGGCTTCACACTAGACTAGCACCTGTGCCTGATGCCAACTAGATGGCAGCCATACACCCAACCAAGGCCCTTCTGCAAAGCCAGAGAAACTACGAGACAGCTATGGTGTGCCTTCCGGCGCTGAGCCTCGGCAGCCCCCACAGCCCTACCAGGGTGACTTGGCAGGTGCTCTCAGCCACTGGTGATGTGGCTAAGTCCACTACCTGCTTTGTATCTGGTGGCTGTACCCTGTCTTTGATCTCTATAATTAAGTGGTGGTGGGCCTTGACTTATGGGGTGTCGCTGCCCTGCAGACACAGGGGGAGGGATTGCCTGAATGTGGGGGGACAAGGGACTTATAAATCTAAACTGTGTCCCAGAAGTAGCCTTGGAGGGGGGCTTAGGGTGCAGACACCCGAAATTGAAGTGTCCTGCAAGAAACCTCCATATATGTGTATCCCCAAGATGGGAGAAGCCAGTATCAGGCCCATCAGTGTTAGGGGGCCAACCATTTCTTCTATGCTTCCTGGGGGTGTGAAGCATAGGGAAGTACATACTGGAATAGTTAAAGATTCAATGGCCAAGGTGAGAGAAGGATTAGCTGGGCAGAAGAGAGAACAGAGACAGGGCTGGTTTGAGTCTTGGTTTAACAGCTCCCCCTGGTTTACTGACTTGATTTCTGCATTGTTAGAACCCCTGATCATTTTGTTCCTGCTTCTGACCTTTGGCTCTTACATTCTAAATTGCTTAGTTGCTTTTAGTAAAGCTCACATAGGTAATGATACAGTTGATGGTCCTGAGACAAAGATCAAGAGCTAAGTGCAGAAGACCAGGGATATGAGCTGCATAACTATCCACATTAGCTTCAAGATTGAAGCATGCACAAAGAAAAGGGGGGAATGAAAAGGTCAGCATAGGAACTTTGGGAAGGACATAAAACACAAACCCCTCCAGAAGGGAGACGCTAATTAGCATTTCTCAGACCACAGGGTTGGAATGGACCTGAGGGTGGGGACACGTTCTGCAGGGCTGACTCCTCACTTCAGACAAGGGAAGTCATTGTCACCTCATTCCCTAAAGACCAATCAGTTTAAAGGGCACACTGATCTGCCAATCATATTGTGCCTAGTTGCTGATGCTCTGATCTGCCCCTGGAAACCATATAAAAACTTGCTGAACAGGTGCTGGGGGTCGGTGCCTCTCCTTTGGATCTGGGACGACCCCAGTGCACTAGAACAATAAATTCCTCTTGCTTTTTGCATCGATCTTGGCTCCACGTGGTTCACTCAGGGGTTCCCTGGTAAGCTAAGGCTACCCAGACTCTAACATGAAGTAACCCAATCACAAAAGAACACATATGATATGCACTCTCTGATAAGTGGATATTAGCCCAGAAGCTTGGAATACCCAAGACACAATTTGCAAAACACATGAAACTCAAGAGGAAGGAAGACCAAAGTGTAGATATTTCAATTCTTCTTAGAAGGGGGAACAAAATTCTCATGGAAGGAGTGACAGAGACAAATTGTGGAGCAGAGACAGAAGGAATGACCATCCAGAGACTGCCTCACCTGGGGATCTATCCCATAAACATCCACCAAACCCAGACACTATTGTGGATGCCAAAAAGAGCTTGCTGACAGGAGCCTGATATAGCTGTCTCCTGAGAGGCTCTGCCAGTACCTGACAAATACAGAAGCAGATGCTTACAGCCATCCATTGGATAGAGCACAGGGTCTCCAATGAAGGAGCTAGAGAAAGTACTCAAGGACCTGAAGGGGTTTGCAACCCTATAGGAGGAACTAGTACCTACAGAACTTCCTGGGACTAAACCACCAATCAAATAAACACATGGTGGGACTCATGGCTCTAGCTGCATATATAGCAGAGGATGGCCTAGTTAGTCATCAAGGAAAGGAGAAATCGTTGGTCCTGTGAAGGTTCTATGCCCCAGTACAAGGGGATGCCAGGTTCAGGAAGTGGTAGTTGATGGGTTGCTGAGCAAGGGGTAGGGAGAGGAGGTAGGATGTTTTTTTGGAGGGGAAACTAGAAAAGGAATAACAGTTGAGATGTGGATAAAGAAAATATCTAATAAATAAAAGAAAAAGAAAAAAGAAAAAGAACTAATGTTGAAATCTTCTCCAGAAATCATAAAGTTTAGGCTAGAGACCTAACTTAGCCTTCCATTTAGCAGAATCAAAGACTTGAATTTCAACAAGGTTAATAGTTTTTCCAAATTTACCATTTCACTTGTGGAGGACTAAGGCTTTTTCCTCTCCCATAATAGCTCTCTTCATTTGCAATTTCTCCCTACCCCCTCCATTCATGCCAAAGTGTATATTGGTCCACAACCTGATCCAAGCAGTTTGAGTTTGAGACAGGGACAGGGTATGTTCTCTGTGAGATGATAATTGATTCACACAGAAATTTGCCTCTCCCTTGGCCTCATGAGTTCCAGATTCTAAGCAACTCCTGGCCTCAGTCTTTATTAACTGAGAGAGTCAAAGCAGATTGTCATCAAGGATAGGAATTTATGAAAATAGCCAACAGTACTAGAAATCCCTCAAACACAACTTCCTTAGACTTGACTCCCTCTAGAGCATGTTGTAGGAAAAGACTTCATCATTAAAGTATTTTTCTCAATGCACAGGTCAAAATGGAAAGTTTGTGTGTTGAAACCAACCCTTCTCCAAACACAACTGAGTAGAAACAAAGCAACTGGGGTCTTTCTTAGAGACTCAACTCAAGTGATTTAAATCTCTGTCACATTTGAACACTGGTGCCAGCACTAGAGATCTCTGGTGTAAAGTCATTAATGCCTGCCTGTGTGATTTAAAGTCTTAAAATTCCAAATTCACAATAATAGCTTTAGCATGAGACTGTTAGTTTCTGTTATCAGCTCATATTTAATAAATTCTCTCAAATCAGATAAACCTATCATCATGAAGGATTTATTTCTTCAATTTGAAATACACTAACCCAGTTCTATGAGATACAGCTTCTATGAGCACACATACTCATTTGTAAGTGTATAAATATCAAGTGTCGTCTTTTTTTATGGCCAGCATGCTTTTATTAGTTCCATATTGTGAAGGAATACAACAGGGACTTGATTAATTCTCACAAACATTAACACTGGAATGTATTTTAAAGTGTTCTTTCATTTGCTTTGCATGTTAAATCTTAGTACATTTGTTAAACATCAAAAAAAAAACAAAAAAAAAAACTTCATTGACCCTGAAGCAGATGTGCCAGACATCATTCAAAACAGAAATATGTTTAAGAATCACCGGACTCCATGGCTAGGTAGTCAAGTTCATCAAATTATTTTGGACTTCTAGTCACATAGGGAGCTTGTAGATAGATAGATAGATAGATAGATAGATAGATAGATAGATAGATAGATAGATAGATAGATATGTTATAAATAATATTTTATAGATATATATACATTTATATATAACAATAATTTTGAAGAAACCTATTAACCTACCACAGTAGTCCTGATTATAATTACAGAAAAGTGCAGACAACCACAAAATTCCATTACATAAAGAAATTTGTAAATAATAAGAAAGAAGAAATCATAAAAACTAGTGTAACTAGTGACAGTCATCTGAATTAATTCAAGAATTCCTTTTCTCTTAAACAAAATGAAAACACCACACACTTTATTGTTGGCAAAAAAATGATACCTTATGTCATTCTTTCACAATAAAGTTCTTCTGGCAAAGAAAGCTCATGTTACTCTTTACGTCCTCAGCTATAGTTGATAAATAAAGTACTTTGACTTGTCTACTAATATTAATAATTAACTTGATTGATTAATATACATTAAAGGAATAAAGCAAAGTCATGCTGGTGGGAAACTGTAACCGATTGGTTATTTATTTGAACACCCGGGTTGATTAGGAGTTCATTTTGACTCCTCTGAATACTGAAGGCAGATAATTACACACCTTCTAAAGAACTGAGGGAGGAGGGGGAAAATTCCAGTTTTTCACAACTTGCAAATGTAGTGACTAATCTTTCTAATATTGTATTACATAGCCTTGTGATGTCTCCCGATAGTAGTTCACCATCTCCCATTCCATAGACTGGACTCACTTGACTCTCTGTTTATTTAACTGACACTTGTTTGAAAAGCTGGGTGCTTCATATCCCTTTGAGTCACACACTGAGTCTGGGAGCCTCTGCTCTGGCACTTTTAGCACCTCATTAATTACTAACTGTAGCAAAGTCCTGCTGTTTTGCAATCCCACTGCCTTTGTTGGGAAATCACAAGCCCTTGCTAAAATGAGAAGGCAGAACAAGAGTTATCAGCCAAATGTTCAGTTTGGCTGTTTCTTACAAAGGCTAATTATCTTGAGGTCTTGTACTTTCTGTAGATATTCAAGCTAGATAAGATTATTCATTGGCAATTGGGAGTTCCTTTAAGTTAAGCACCAGTGCTATCTATGAAATACTGTTTTGTTTTGTTTTGTTTTGTTTTGTTTTGTTTTGTTTTGTTTAGAGTAAGACCCAAGAGTTAAATAACCATCAACGTTTTACCTGAGAATTGGAGAGGAAATAGAAACGTGCCACTGGTTCCCACAGGCAAGGCTGGGAAGGACTCAGAGCTTGACCACAGGCAATTAGAGAACTCATGGTGTCCTTAGCACTTCCTGCCCAAGTCTCTCATTTGGCACTTGGATCTGTGTTCTCAGTTGCTGTTTACTTGTTGCACATACAAGCCTTGACCCCTCCTCCCCACAGAAAGTAAATCAATATATAAACCCTTCAAAAGCTGTGCTCTTTAATGTTGCATATCTGTAACACCTTGCCACGTGTCCCACATACTTTGTACGGAGATACTTGAGATACATGGCATTTTCTCCACTATAAAATAGTCATAAAAATAATTCTATTAATCAATGATTGATATTGAACAAATTCTTGAGAGACAACAAAGTTTTATCAAGAATTACCCATCAAACTAACTGGATATTCCAGTGGCAAGGGGCAGATAGATTGAACTAACATAGTAAGTAATTTTTCTATTACTCTTAGAAATGCATTGCTCTTGTGTGTCATGTATTCTTGGAGTGAATATTCCTTCCTCTGACAATCACATAAAGATGAATCAGACCTGAAAGTCAGCAGTCCACAGCCTGAAGAACGGCTTCTCTTTCTTTTTGAATCATAAGACTTTGCTAATCATTCTGATTAAAACATTTCTACTCCGTGGCTTGCTATCATGTTTTAAAGGGACCCCTCCAGCAGTTGTTTTCCAAACAAGGAGAGCCTCTAGGATTCTCTGTTCATCTAGGTGTCTCAGCCATTCTTGGTTATGAACTAGTGATTCGGCTGACTGGAGCCCCACCTCCTCACTTGCCCCCACCGATCATGTAGTTTGAAATCTTTACTTATCCTCCGTTCTCTCCCTTTCACGTTTCCCTTTTCATCTTCTGTCACTTGATGAAGGTTGCAAGGACACAGACCATGATGCCTGCCTTAAAGGTCACTAGAATGAAACAACCTGAGATACAGGTAAATACACAGTCAACAGCTTTCTCTACAAAGTTAGATTTAGGATTGACTGGTTCTAGCAAAATACACTCTGATCCCCACCCCCTCTTCCCCATTAAATAAGTCATTTAAGTTGCCTTTAGGTCCATTTGAGCATGAGTAGAGTAGTGAGTTCCAACCCTGGGTCACACTCAATTCTCCTAGAGAGCATTTAAATCACATAGACACCTATTCACCATTCACCAACTCTGACTTAATTATGCTGAAAAGAAGATAAATCTTGGTGCCTGTCCATGTTCTTGGGTGGGTATGTGTCAGGACACAGCTACTTTAACTTTAAATTCTGTATAAATCCTGAAGGAAAGGGTTTTAAAATGTCTGAACATATAATGATTTAGCAGGGCTATGATAGAGCCTGTGACTATGAGACTCTTGGCTGGTTTCCAGTTGGTACTGGTCCTGAAGAACCTTGGAACACCTATAAAGTATATTGAACAGTGATAGGGAATCTAGCCTGAACTGAAACTACTACCTCCTTCAACTTCCATTCCTTTCTCAAATGTGCAAACACACACATACATACACACACACACACACACACACACACACACACACGGGATTTATAAGTCATACATTTCTATAAGTAATAAAAACATTAATGCACTTGTTCAAACTATCTGCCCATTAACCCTGAATACCCAGTTACTTTGATGGGTAATTCTTTTTTTTTAAATAAGACATTTTCATTATTTACATCTCAAATGTTATCCCCTTTCCTGGTTTCCCCTCTGAAAACCACCAACCACCTATCCCCTCCTCCCTCCCCCCTGCTCACCAACCTAACCACTCCCTCTTCCTGTCCCTGGCATTCCCCTATACTGGGGCATAGAACCTTCACAGGACCAAGGATTTCTCCTCCCATTGATGACTAACTAGGCCATCCCCTACTACATATGTAGCTAGAGCCATGAGTCCCACCATGTGTTTTCTTTGATTAGTGGTTTAGTCCAGGGAGTTCTGCAGGTACTGGTTAGTTCATGTTGTTGTTCCTCCTATGGGGTTGCAAACCCCTTCAGGTCCTTGAGTACTTTCTCTACCTCCTTCATTGGAGACCCTGTGCTCTGTCCAATGGATGGCTGTAAGCATCTGCTTCTGTATTTGTCAGGTACTGGCAGAGCCTCTCAGGAGACAGCTATATCAGGCTCCTGTCAGCAAGCTCTTTTTGGCATCCACAATAGTGTCTGGGTTTGGTGGATGTTTATGGGATGGATCCCCAGGTGGGGCAGTCTCTGGATGATCAGTCCTTTTGTCTCTGCTCTATACTTTGTCTCTGTCACTCCTTCCATGGGAATTTTGTTCTCCATTCTAAGAAGGATTAAAATATCCACACTTTGGTCTACCTTCTTCTTGAGTTTCATGTGTTTTGCAAATTGTATCTTGGGTATTCCAAGCTTCTGGGCTAATATCCACTTATCAGAGAGTGCATATCATCTGTCTTCTTTTGTGATTGGGTTACCTCACTTAGGATGATATCCTCCAGATCCATCCATTTGCCTAAGAATTTTATAAATTCATTAATTTTAATAGCTGAGTAGTACTCCATTGTGTAAATTACCACATTTTCTGTATCCATTCCTCTGTTAAGGGACATCTGGGTTCTTTCCAGCTTCTGGCTATTATAAATAAGGCTTCTATGAACATAGTGGAGCATGTGTCCTTATTTCAAGTTGGAGCATCTTGTGGGTATATGCCCAGGAGTGGTATTGTCGGGTCCTCAGGTAGTACTATGTTCAATTTTCTGAGAGACCGCCAAACTGATTTCCAGACTTGTTGTACCAACTTTTAATCTCACCAGCAATGGAAGAGTGCCAGCATCTGCTGTCACCTGAATTCTTGATCTTAGCCATTCTGACTGCTGTGAGGTGGAATCTCAGGGTTGTTTTTATTTGCATTTCCCTGATGATTAAGTATGTTGAACACTTTTCAGGTGCTTCTCAGCCTTTCGGTATTCCTCAGTTGAGAATTCTTTGTTTAGCTCTGTATCCCATTTTTAATAGGGTTATTTGATTCTCTGGAATCTAATTTCTTGATTTCTTTGTGTATGTTGGATATTAGCCCTCTATTGGATATAGGATTGGTAAAGATCTTTTCCCAATCTGTTGGTTGCCTTTTTGTCCTATTGACAGTATTCTTTGCCTTACAGAAGCTTTTCCATTTTATGAGGTCCCATTTGTCATTTCTTGATCTTACAGCACAAGCCATTGCTGTTCTGTTGAGGATTTCTTTTCCCTGTGCCCATATCTTTGAGGTTCTTCCCCACTCTCTCCTCTATAAGTTTCAGTGTATCTGGTTTTATGTGGAGGTCGTTGATCCACTTGGACTTGCTCTTTGTACAAGGAGATAAGAATGGATCAATTTGAATTTTTCTACATGATAACCACCAGTTGAGCCAGCACCATTTGTTGAAAATATCATCTTTTTTTCCACTGGATGATTTTAGCTCCTTTTCTACTGTCTTCAGCTCCCACAAATTAGCAGAGACTGCACAGAGCAGCCATATAAAAGATTAGGAAGCCCCCTGCAGACTTGGTACAGTAAAATCTCAAGATGATAATAGTAACAGCATCCAAAGGAGGAGATATAGGCCAGACTCAAGTATTTGCCAAGTAGGAAAGATTAAATTAATATTTCTCTCCAGGTCTCATGTTTTCTGAAACACATGCATCTCCACTAACTTTGGCATGTGCTTTTTTCCCTGTGGATTACATAAACTTTAAGAGGTGAGAGGTGCTGGAAGATCCTTAGATCACTAGGAGCTATCCTTGACAGTGATTGTGGTAGTCATCCTTGGGACCTCTAAGCTCTGTGACAGGAAGTTGTTAGAAGATGAAACCTCACTTTGACACCACCAGAATCTCTCTCTCTCTCTCTCTCTCTCTCTCTCTCTCTCTCTCTCTCTCTCTCTCTCTCTCTTGCTCTCACTCTCCCTTTTGCATGCTCCTGTCATGAGCCAAGCTGATGCTTTGAGCAGTCTTATAAAGTTCTAGTCTTCATAAAGTTAGCCTGTTTCCAGTATTCCATTATAGTGATGAACATTTAAGACTACAGAAAATCATTATTTAATGATAGGATAGCTGTGGTTGCACAAATGTATAATCTCAGAGTTTAAATAAGAATAAAGCAGGAAAACCAGGAATTCATGGTTAACCTTGGCTAGAGGAAAGGAGAAACTGTCTCAAAACATAACAAGAATAGCAACAAACAAAAACAATAGCAAACAAAACACACATAGATCATTGAACTTTTAGAGCTGGTAATTTAGTAGCAGTGGGTCTATTTTATTTCAAAGAAGTCAACTCTTCTATCTTTCAGACATTCTTGCCCACTTGTCGATGAGACCTTTTGAATATATTCTTTCTTTATTTTTCCTTATTATTTCCTTATTTTTAAAGTTTTATCTGCTCACATGCCGCATATCTGTTGGTTTATATATGCTGGAGCCTATTCTGAATGAGGGATTTCAAACCTGACAAGAGAAATCTTAGCAGCACAATGACCACACAGCTGTGATTCTCACCCATGCTCTGTCCAGTCAGGGACCTCATCCAAGGCTGCCTATGTGTTGCCATGACAATAGCAGCACTCAAATGAGAATGTAGTGGATTCAACCCGGGCTCTTCAAGTATGTTTTTTAAAGTGACTAATGCCAGGTTTGTTCTCCTTTCTTCCCAATTTATACCTCATGCATAAAGAAGTGGTGGGAAATGTGAACTTTACCTGTGTCCAGAAAGCCAAGAGCCAGAGGCAGCATTGTGGAATTCAGTGAAGTGTTACAGGGAGGATCTTTCTGTCTCTTTTACTTACTACACATTAGTGGTAAACAAGATGGGTCTTGCCTCCAGAAACTCTCTGTTTGAAAATAAAACAAAAAAAAACAAACAAAAAAACCCCTATCAACTCCAAGCAGCACAGTAATAAATGTCAGTGCGTCTTCTGAAGTCCAATTCCAAGTCCTTCATGTACATGGTAATTCTTGACTCCTCAGAGAAAGTGTGCATGAAGGAATAAATGTCAACAAACTTGGATCTGCCTTCTTTGGTCTACATTCCGCTCTCTCCTTCCATATGCAAAAAGGTTTACCACTCTCCTCTGACAATGATATGTTTGAATTCCTGATTCTTCACTGTGCTGTGCCTTTTAGTAAAGTTACATAGACAACGTAGCTTATATATATATATATATATATATATATATATATATATATATATCCATATACCCATATATGTATAATGTGACTATAGAAAACATGAAAACATCCCTGATGAGACTGTTAACACTAGAAGTCCAAGAAAAGTACCTTTGAAATTCAAACCAAAACAGCTCTATAGTCTGTTGGATAATGACACTATTGTCCTTCAAAGGATAAACAGCTGTGATTCAGCAGAAGAGTAATTACAGGACAATATAATTTGGGGGAAACAAAAGTACTTCTATTTCAAGAGTATACGGTAAAATCTTTTTCAGTAGCTGGATTAGAATATAATACAGTTATTAGTATCCAATCAGGCATATCTGTGTGTTCACATCGAGGGTTGCCAATAGGAACCATTTAGATATTGGTCACAGAAGACAAAAAATAATTTTATATAATTATTAGTAACAAATACAAATCACAGGAGAAATTTTTATGAGTTTAGAATAAAATAGTCAAGATGCAAAACTTGCTCCTGGTCTTCTGTCATATTCAGGAGTGTGTACTGCTTTCAGTTCTCATGTACTTCAAGAAGTCCTTTTCAACCTCCTGAAACACACCAAATATCAGATGGATCAGATTAGACATATCTCTCAAGTACATCTGATGAAGCTCTGCTAAGATAGACCTCATCCGTCTTCTGCTAAATGTCAAAGATCTGTTTGGAAGAAAATGATGAATTTAAATAATGTAAATGTCTTATGTTTCTTACGTCTATTTGTTCTTAACATAAATTTTGTTTGTGATGATTTCAAGTGACATGTCTGATAACTATAAGTAATTTTAACAATGAAAACACAGAGGGAAATACAAATATACATTCACTCACATGGAAGAAGAGAGAAGAAAAGTAAGCTATTCTTAAAATTATTTGAGAAAAAAATCCTGAAGGAATTATTATTAGAAGCTAGTCTGGACTTGTATATAAGTATATGATGTGTCTATTCTTTCTGCTATAAGCAAATATTTCAGGATGGATAATCTATTTTTTAGTATTCTTTTTTCCTTTGAGAATTTCATGTAGTGCTTTAAAAAAAATCCTATTTATTTCACTTTTCTCCCCTAATTCCTCCCAGATTCACACTCTATCCAACCACACCCTCTCAATTTTGGTCATTCTTTTTAACACTCTACAGAGCCCATTTGTACTGCCTACATACTCATGAGTGTTGGGCCAGCCACTAGAGCAGTGGTTCTCAACCTGTAGGTGGAATCCTTTTAGGTGTTGAATGACATTTTTATCGGTGACACCTAAGACCATTAGAAAACTCTAATATTTATATTATGATTCACAATGGTGACAAAATTACAGTTATGATTGTCAACAAAAACAATTTTATGGTTGAGGGTCACTACAATATGAGGATATGTATTAAATGATCACAGCATTAGGAAGGTTGACAACCACTGCCATAAAACATGCTTAAATTTCTAGGGGTTACATCCTTAGAGAAAAGTGACACTCTGTGTCACCCAGAAGTTGCCAGGTGCTCACAGTAGCTAGGTGTGAGGTCTCCGGGGCTTTTCCCTCCTTTGTGCTAGATTGTTGACTGGCTTTGTTTTGTGTCGGTCTTGTGCAGGCAACCACAGATGCTATGGTTTGTGAGTGTAGTGGGTCTGCCATATCTAGAGGACAGTGCTGTGCTCCTCCCTATCCTCTGGGCCATCTCTAGAGGACAGTGCTGTGCTCCTCCCTGTCCTCTGGGCCATCTCTAGAGGACAGTGCTGTGCTCCTCCCTATCCTCTGGGCCATCTCTAGAGGACAGTGCTGTGCTCCTCCCTATCCTCTGGGCCATCTCTAGAGGACAGTGCTGTGCTCCTCCCTATCCTCTGGGCCATCTCTAGAGGACAGTGCTGTGCTCCTCCCTTCCTCTGGGCCATCTCTAGAGGACAGTGCTGTGCTCCTCCCTATCCTCTGGGCCATCTCTAGAGGACAGTGCTGTGCTCCTCCCTATCCTCTGGCTTGAAGGGTTTTTCTACCCCCTTTTCCACAATGGTCCCCAAGTCTTGGTAGAGAAGGATGGCAGGCATCCCATTTCTACTGAGTGTTCACTGACACTTGTTCTTTACATTAGAGCAACTGTGATTTTCATAGTTAACCACCAAAGATTGGTAATTTATAGACAACAGGAAGTTGTTGCACACAGGAGGGTAAAATGTGCAAATTCAAAAAGTCAGCGTGGTTGGCCTGGGATGATGATTGTCCCTCTGCTTTCAAAATGAAATGGAAGCACTTCTGGCTAAGTCATCACATAGATAAAAGGACAAAAATATTGTCTAAACTTTCTTTTATAAGTCACTAGTTTGAGTTAGAAAATTAGGTATAGAGGGTTGATCTGATGATGCTTGTATTCGAATGCTAAATTCTGTACCTCAAGATTTGGTTGCCCTAAGACAAGGAGATCTTCAAGTACACCAGCTTTTGTTGTGTAAACCTTGCCCTCAGTTATCCCTGATTGGTTAATAAGAATGCCTACATCCTGGCCTGGGTAGATGAGATGGGACAGAGTGAGATTCCCAGGTTTGGGGTCTCAAACAGACATCACAGGGAGGAGAGAGAGGAGAAGGAAGGAAGATACCATGAGGTAATGTGAATCATGAGCTCATGGACATGAAGGCTGACATGTTGGAGTCAGAGTGGTCTAAGAGGAACATGGCAAGCGATAACTCAGGGAAGAAGACAAAATAGCAAAGAGGGTTTATATCTTCCCAGCTCTAGTGTCTTAAGGCTTATTATAAATATTAAGATTTTTATGTCTTCTATTTGGGAACTAAATTATCTAAGGTGGGGTAGAAACCCCCAAATAATCTTTACCACAACAGGAGGCACTCACATGATTTAATTATCTCCCCTCAAACCCACCTTTATTAATATTACTTGGGGATTGATTGAGTTTCAACATACTAATGGAGCATACTCAGGCCATAGTCCATTTTCTATTTCTATACCAAAACACTAGAGCCTGAGAAATTTATAAAGAAAAAATATTTTAGGACTTTTGTCTTTCTCATTCCTTTCATCCCCCCATCCTTTCCCAAAATAGAAATCATTACAAAAATCACAACTGATCACAACACACAGAACAAGGGAAAATGTGGCACTCAGCCAAAACCAAATATGTCTGCAATACAGTTCCTGTACCTATGGTTCAAGGATCATTGAAAAAAATAGAGTGAAAACTTGTGGGAGCCAGAGGAGCTGGAAGTTTGGTGTAAGATTTTATCTCATAGAAATGTCAAAGAAACAACACCCATGAAGTCTCATCAGCATGCCTGCCTAAACAAGACCTAAACAAGGATCAAGAACACCAACAGAAAAAAAAAAAAAACAACAACAAAAAACAGCAACAACAAAAATGGAAGGAAGGAGGGAAGGAAGGAAGGAAGGAAGGAAGGAAGGAAGGAAGGAAGGAAGGAAGGAAGGAAGGACCCCAATAGGCATGCTAACACGGAGAGGAAAAAGCCCATGATTCTTCAGAGCTAAACAAAGAACTACAGGTGAATAAAGAATGCTGGGGAGTCTTTCTCAGGGAAGAGCAGAGTTATGGTTTTATAACCATGAGCTAACCAGAGTTAGCTCATGGTTATAAAAGCGTTTGAGCATGCACCTGCCATGTTTTTAGTAGGGGGCTTTTTACTGTATCATATTATGGCAGAAAAGCCAAAATGAGAAGCATCTAGGAGCAGACAGAAATCATATATGAGACAGACCAAAGGGAGATAGCAAGATTACCTTGTAACAAGTGTTACTTATAGTTGTTACATAACATAATATAGTTATGAGAACTATATTAAATCCTTCATAAGCTTGGGTCTCCTAAGATCCAGTTATCTCTTAAAAGCCCCATCTTTCAATATCGCTACAATGTTACTACATGAATTTTGGATGGCAATCCACATTCAAATCATAAAACTATTAGTTGACACTGTTGGTCTTTCTATGGGGTTGCCATCCCTTTCCGTTCCTTGAGTGCTTCTGCTAACTCTTCTATAGGCATTCCCCACCTCTGTCCAATGCTTATCTGTATCTGTCTCAGTGAGCTGCTGGTAGAGCCTCTCAGAGGACAGACATGCTATACTCCTGTCTATGGTTTATATTGAAATGCTATGGCAGATACTATTTTATTCATTTAAATATATTTAAGATTTTTTAAAATAATTAGAAGCGATTGAATGGATGAAGCACTCGTGTGCCATCTATGGAAAATGAATAAAACTTACTCTTGTATTACATTTTATGTGACAGTCTTGAAATGAAGCACATCACTTGGAGAGCACCAAGTGAGCCTTAGAGCAGAATTGATCACAGTATAAGAAGAAGTGACCTTTGCTTCCCTTTCCTGATTCACTTGTTCCTTACTTAGATCCCTGTGTTTTTCTCAAAGGGGAAAACCAGGTTTTAATCTTACTATATTTTGTTCAAGTAACACTTCTTTTTTTTTTTTAATTGAAAACCTTCTTTTTTATTTTTTTTTAAATTTTATTTTTAATTTATCTTTTACACTCTATATTCCATTCCCCCATCCCCCTCATCCACCCTCTGACTGTTCCACATCCTACTCCTTCTCCCCACTCCACCCTGTCTCCACATGGATGCCCCCACCCCTCACCCCACCTGACCTCTAAACTCTCTGGGGCCTCCAGTCCCTTGAGGGTTAGGTGCAGAACCCTCTCAGAGGCAAAGGGGATGGGGGGGGGTGAGGTGACTATGGGGAGCAACATTTGATATGTAAATAAATAAAATAATTAATAAAAATAAATAAAAACAATATAATAAAAGCTGGAAGAAGCCATATTACACAGTTGGAACATAACCCAAAAATGGAATTGTGTGTGGGGAATTTTGAGTGTTTGTGAGAAAATGCCAAGAAAACCAAACAATGGTCTTGTGACCTTAGCTTCTTCAAAGGTTTTCTTAATCCTTAGCATATAAATTATCTGATGCTCTGAATAAAGTTGGCTATTGCCTGAGACTTTAGTACACCTCATTTTATTTATTTATTTATTTATTTATTTATTTATTTTGGTTTTTTGAGACAGGGTTTCTCTGTATAGCCATGGCTGTCCTGGAACTCACTTTGTAGACCAGGCTGGCCTCGAACTCAGAAATCTGCCTGCCTCTGCCTTCCAAGTGCTGGGATTAAAGGTGTGTGCCACCACTGCCCAGCTACACCTCATTTTATGTTCCACTATCCCAGGCCCACTACCTTTAGAGTGTTAAACACTTCAAGTATTGAATATAAATACCACAGTAATGAACTCTCAATTAAGTCAGAATAACAAGTAGTACTGATTAAGTAAAGTAATAGCTTCCCTTGTTTTCTTTCTTAAACCCTTAAGGCAAATATATTGTTAAATAAAAGTAACCCTTCCTAAATTTCAAGGTTACAGAACATAATCTGTTCAGTTCTGACACTGACTCTTAGTAGGTAAATGGAAGTCTGCCTGGCAGGAAAACATTCATATCGAGGCTCCTTTCCACAGGGAGCATTCTATTGTAACATTTATCCATTGATCTCTCAAGAAAAGGGAAGAGGAAAGAAATCACAGGCTAAAATTCTATAGGGAGACCCTTACAATTCCCCCCAAGATGAGGTGGCACTGAAGGTGTTTTTCCATTTGAGTTCCAAACTATAATTTCCTTTGCTTGGGATCCTACAACACAAAATCACAAAGTTATATTATTTTATTCTAAGGCCTTAAATCTAGAACTGAAACTCAATCCAAAACAAGAACTAATCTAGACCATGAAAGAACTCTGTTGGTGATCAGATAAAGTGTGGAGTAAACTACAATTTACTCAATGTCAAATTTTCTGATTGGTAAGAAAAGAAAAGAAAAGAAAAGAAAAGAAAAGAAAAGAAAAGAAAAAAGAAAAGAAAAGCAAGATCTTATGCAAAGGTTACTATGTCCATTAACTCTGTAGTGTATTAAAGAGAGCTGATAATTCTTTCTATCTCATCCTATCAAAGTTTGGGATCTCTTGGGTAAACCTTGAAATTTATCCTGGTGCTATAACTTGCTTAGGCCAAAATCAAAAAATAGAATAAAAGTGACATTAAAGGGCACCCTTTGAAGTTTCTCTGCTTCTAGTTCTAG
This sequence comes from Mus minutoides, assembly GCA_902729485.2. NCBI lineage: Eukaryota > Metazoa > Chordata > Mammalia > Rodentia > Muridae > Mus > Mus minutoides. The sequence continues at coordinate 802,894 of LR749793.1, forward strand.
AACCTGGACAGCCTTGTACTCTAAAGATTAACAAATATTTGTTAGAAGAGATCTGCCGTCTCCCATTCTCCACCTGATGCCACACCTGAGGAGCCTGTGGGAGGTCAGGGTAGCTAGTTCTCACAGAAGGCTGTGAGAAACCATACAGAGCTGGCATTTAAGCCACTCTGCTTGGGTGTTGTTTGTTGTACAGCAATGTGATACTGACGCAAACTCCCTAGGAAGAAAAGTCTTTGCTCCCTCTCTCTTCTTGCCAAATACTATTAACTGAGAAAATTTTTGCTGAGCCCCATCTGCCAAGTATGCAAGAGTGACAGATGGACTAGCATCCCTAACAAAACATCATATTTTTTTCATTCTCCATAATGGACACATCTCACAGACCCATGGGAAAACAGAATGTGCTCCTGGAAAGAATAGATTAAGTGGATAGAAAGAAGGAAAGATCAGAAGGGTTAACCAACCCTTATCACTAACAGGAACAAAGATGGAGTAGCAAAGTCTGGAACGTCTGGCATGTAGATAGCTGGAAACTAAATGGATAAGACTCAGCAGGCCAGACTTTGATAATGGATGTGCAATGTCCTGTCTGGAAACACCATGTCACAGGTAACAAGTAAGGTTACATAGAGGAGGAGAAAGCATGAATAGGGAAGATTAGCTCTCTAAGACCAATTTCCATTTCTTTGTCAGTTACTCTAAATTCCTTCAAACACTTCTAGGAAAGAGGAGGGATGGATGAGAGGTTTTTTTTTTTTTTTTCCCCCACATGATAGGACTCTGCTCCAGCTCCAGTAAATGGGTCAAATCATTAACCTATAGAGACCCCAGCACCATGTATCACCTTTAACAGTCCTCCCACACAGTTAACACAACACAATGAATTGTCAGAGGATGGGGATATGTCACCATGTAGTATGGCTGCCTCCCTGGCAAACAGGCAGCCAACCATAGCCATTTTCCTCCATAAAACAAGGAAAAAGAAGTACTTTCCTCTCCAGCACTGAATCAAAGTTAGTGTAAAGCAGAGAAAGGGACCCTTCATTATCTATAGTAGGATTCGTCATCTATATGCTAAATACTGTCTGACCCACAGACACTGTCCCTCTTTCCACAGCTTTCTTCCCATAGCATACCTAGGCATAGCTCTTATCACATAGCACATGGAAACTTTAATGATTGATCTGTCTGCCTCCTTCACTGAGAGCAACTTCCATAAAGACAGCATCCTATTCTTTTCAGTATTGTGTCTCTAGGACTTAGATGTTTTTTGCCACACTGTTTAGTCAATGCTGAAAGAAAAATAACCAGTTGGTCAAAAGTAGCTATGCGAATGCATAGCCGTAACAAATGAATAAGTGAAGGATGTGTATAGGTGGAGAGGCTGTTGTTCTGTCATTAAAGGTACCTGATACTCTAAAGACATGATTCCTAAAACACGCAGAACACAGCCTCACGTTCTCTGTAAGCTGTTGAAATTTCATCTAAACCCTAACATTGCTTTCAGTTAGAGACACAGAAACCCCATAATATCAGCCCTTTTAATAGATTAAAAGATAATTCACAGAGACTCTACTTTGTCATCTGTCTTAGTTAGGGTTTGTATACCTGCACAAAACATCCTGACCAAGATGCCAGTTGTGTGTGGGGGGTGTTATTCAGCTTATACTTTCACATTGCTGTTCATCAGCAAAGGAAGTCAGTACAGGAACTGGGTAGGAACTTGAAGGCAGGAACTGATGCAGGGGCCATGGAGGGGGACTGCTTACTGGATTGCTTCCTCTGGCTTGTTAAGTTTGCTTTCTTATAGAACCTGAGACTACCAGTTTAGGGGTGGTACAAGCCACAATGGGCCGGGCCCTCCCCTTTTGACACTAATTGAGAAAATGACTTACAGCTGGATTTCATGGAGGCATTTCCTCAAGGGATGCTTCTTTCTCTGTGATAACTCCAGCTGTGTCAAGTTGACACACAAAACCAGCCAATACAGTGTCTGAAGTGGAATTACTCGTAGAAGACACCCACCAACTCTGTGTGAGATGAGTAGCTGGCTGACTTACAGCTGCTTGCCCTTTGTCATAAGGTACTTTCCCTCACTGGTGGAGGAGATATTATTAGCCTATAGGTGAGGGGGGTAAGGGGGAGTAAGAAAGTCTTCGTGAAAACATGCTTCAAAACCAATGTCAGCTTTCACTTTTGCTGCGGCTGTTTCCTGGCTGCTTTGCTCTTTCCCTTCCTGTTTGTCCCCTCTCATCCTATTGCCTAGGTTTAATTTTGGACGTGAACTCTGCTTTGCTATTGCCATTGTGATTCTGGTAATTGACACTGATTGAACTCATAACATCATTGATCTGATATGTGTTGCCTGCTCATTTTGTTACCTGTAGGATTTCCCTCCCACCCTGGAACTCTCTACATAGCCCAGGCAGGCCTCAATTTCATGGAGATCCTCCAGCTTCTGCTTCCACTGTGTTCAAGTTAACGGATGTGCCACCATGCTCAGCTAAGTCCTAATATGCAGATGTTCCTCAGGAGGAATAGAACGAGATGGGAGAGATGCCAGTACTTTCAACCAGACAGCCTTGCTTTCACAACTTCCTGTCACTTAGGGACTCAGGAGACATCTCCAGAAAATGTTACTATCAAATAAAAGTATACCTACTATATAGGCAAGGCAAAAGGATTTAATGAGAAATGTTGTTTCACTCAGAGATTAGGAAAAGTTGGAAGCTATTTCTACTGTTAGGCTCAAAATACAGGGAGATCCTATACCTCTTTGCTATTAAAACCTGATTGAGAATGACCTGGAGCCATGGAAAAGATACTGCTCCTCAAAACTGTACCCATCCCCAGCAGGGTGCCCCAATTTCCAGAACGATGCCGAAGCAGGAAGAGAGCAGAAACAACCTTTGCTCCTATGCACTGATTTAACTGGAAATTAGTAAAAAAGAGTTCTCGTAATGTAACTCAAAATAGTCAACTACCTGGAATCAAAGATGGTACCAAAATCAGACCTAGAAATATTGTTAATATTAATGGTACTTTCTACATGAGCCTGGCAATATGTGGCTATGATTTTCTGGTCCCAGATGTCTCATCCTGGAAACAATGTGCTCTGAGATCTGTTCTAGGTGGTATATGCCAGTATAACATTTTCTCATTAACAACCCCTCTTCTATAGTCCTCCATATACTATAATACTTCCAGGTCTTTGATAGCAATTCCTCAACCTAAAGGTGCTAGCACAGTCACTCAGGCTACACTGTGAGCCTTCTGAAGAGTCTCCAGGGACAATGGAAACATGGATATAAAAGAGAGACACAAAGAGGAAAAAAATTAAAGCTTTTTTTTTTCTTTTCTCTAAAAAACTAAAGTGACATTAAATTAAAACAAACAAAACAAAACAAAACACCCCTACTCTTTAGAGTCCATCCTTACCACCCCCCTACCATGATAAGATTCACAAATCAAACTGAACCAGATCGATGTCTCCATGAGATATAGCAGTTCCTATCTCAGCTTTTTATAGGAATATGCCCAGAATTGGGAGGTTAAAATGTACACTTGCTTGGGATCCCAAAGTCTGCAGATACAGAGGCAGATAAATTAGTCCCGGGTTTATCTTTGCTAGACCAGAGTCCTTTAGGATTCCTGTAAGAAGCTAGACATTTCCAGCAGAGTGACGCATTCAAAAGCAGATTTCTAAATCTGGACCTATTCAGTTAAACACAAGTCTGTAAGTGCGAAGTGTGATGTCATACAGCTAGAAATAGCTTCAACATTTGGAATTACAAGCCTGTCTCTCTCCCTTTCTTGAAGGTATTGTTATTATAGCCAGTACATTCAGAGTCTTTGGAAATTACTTGGTTGAATTTCATTCTTCAAATGAAGAAATCTGGGAAGCAATAAAGATGCAGAACCAGGGCTTGCCATGGTGCCCAGATTTCTAAGCCTGTACCTTGAAAGGAAAAACCCTAGAATCCAGCAAAATATCCTAAGGTGTTACAGTGAATACTGCTGGGTATTTAGTTAAATGATGCCATGAGAGAAATTAGTTTTGATATAAAACCACACCAGACAATGTTCAACATGGTTTTATAAATGTCCCATAACTTCATAGAGAAGGAAAAACATTCTTAACTGTTGACAGACAGTCCTCTATCTATCTATTCAAGATTTTCATTTTCTTATTTTTTTAATGCCTTAGACTATCAAATCACTTCTTACATTGGTCTAATAATCCGATCTCTGTCTAAAATAGTGGTTAGACTCCATCTACTAATTTCAATGGCTTTTAAATAATTTATCTGCTCTATGTTCGTTCCTGAGATGGTTTCTGACTACATTAGTAACACAGACTTTACCAGCAGTACCCTGTTTGATTTATTCACTCACATGCATCCAGATCTGGGCAACTGGCGAACAGAGCATGTTCTGAATCTGCATATTAGCTCTGTGGCATAGTGACTGATGTCAGTTCCAACTTTGCCAAACATCTCTCATCACTACAAGCTGTACCCCATTCCAAAGTCTTAAGTTTGCTCTCTCTTTTTCTGGAGCAAGCTCCCTTCCACATATTTGCTATATGGATTCAACAATGTGACAATCATGTTTGTTCCTTAAAGTGCTCCTGCTGCAGTGGATAAAAATAACTTCTTACTGTTGTCTTTGCCTGGTTGAGGGAGGCAGTGTGGAAAGATGAGAAATTGCAGCCACATTTTGGATATGTTTATCTCTCTCCATGTTTATCCAAACCCACACTATTCTTTTACCCCGAGTCTCCAACTCTTAATCCCAGCTTGATGTGACAAATGTTAAAATCATAAGAAAATTTCCAACTTCTTGCTACACCCATGGCTTCTAAGTTGTTTTAAGTATGGCAGTTCAGTGAGGCACTGTCAGCTTCTATGAACATTATTTTAATCTTTGCTGAATTGGAAAACTAGGTGCCTTATTGCACAAAATAGTCTATGGCATGCCTTCTGTAAGCTTCTGGAACAGTTGAGGGAATGTAAGACACAGACAGGCAAGTAAACACATATTTAATACTAAGGTAACATAGACCAAAAAGGAAAAAAAAAAAAAAGGAGTTATTCTAAAGCAGGGTGTCAAGAAAGAAAGAATGCTCTCCCAATTTATTTAATGTTTTCCTTATGTTTCCTCTGAATGGTGCTTGTTCTTTGACAAGCTTTTCCTGCCCACTGCATCTAACACTTCTTTTCTGGGATGGATCAAGAACCTTAGCTGCTCAGTGGGTTTGTTTATTTACTTACCCTGCCATTCCTGTTCTCATCCTAAAGAGCATATGTCTGCAGAGCACACGGGGAGAAGAGAAGTGGGTGTCTGTCTGTCGTTGTGTTCATTTCCCTGAACTTTTCCACCAAATTGCTTTTTTATATGCCTTTTGCAATCTCAACCTATCCAGCTCAAATATCCTGGATTAGAAAGGCTGTCTCTGGAGTCCTTTTCAAAGGGAGCCTCCCATAGCTTTTAAACCCTCCACAGTTTATGATGCAGATATTCTGGATCTGGGTATTAAGCAAGAAGGAACAATAAGCTGATGGGGACAGGCATAAAGAAATACAGTGGCTTTTTCACCAGATAGTCATTGTTGGAATTGGGTGGGCATCTGCAACTTCTCTAGTTCAGACTGATAAATTGTCATTTATCAGTAGAATGTGTGTTCTCTCCTCCATCCCTCTGTCTCCTCTCCCAGTCTCTGTCTCTGTTTCTCTCTCTTTCTCTCTCTGTGTTTGTATGTGTGTGTGTTTGTGTGTGTATGCACCCTCATGCATCTCATGCAGCTCCTGCTACTTGTGGGATGTCCAGAAGTTTTATTCCAGAAAAAGAATCTGTGTGTAAATGGGAATTCTTAAAAACAAGTAAGAAAAAATCATGCTCTGAAGAGGGTCACTGCTTTCTTCATACTTAGAGGATTGCATGCCTGTTTTCAAACTTCCAGTAGAAGTAGGCAAAACATTTAATAATGACTTAGCAACAAAAGGCCAGCATCCCAGATTCTGTGCTTTAAAGCTTTACAAAGAATACCTATTCGAGGTCTCCTGACATTTGTATCCAGGCCATTCCATCTCAGCCCCAATCTTGGACTATATAACAGGCTCCAGAGACCTGTAACCTGGGGTGCTTTTAAATGAGACAGGCAGGAGCTGTGACATTTGCTTCTCTTCTAACTTATCAACACATACATTGAAAGCACTCCTGCAAATCTCAGTTGTTTTCAAAGTGGCCTGCCTGTAATCCTATGCTGCATAAAGCTTTAGCATTACAAAAGAATCCTTCAGAATACTCAGCAGTACCCTTAGGACAGGTTTACATTAAAAATGCTTTGAGGCTTGTGACCTCCAACAAAATAATTCAGTAACTATAAGTGTTTGTGCTTCAGGTAGGATGCCTAACAGTGGAGGTCATCCCAGGGACTGGTCTTTTCCCGGTGTGGTTTAACCTGGGAACTTGATTTTTTTTTTTCTTTCTCCCTACTGCCAAGACCCCTCTACAGCCACTTGCTTTGGAAACAGAAGTGAGAAATGGACCTTTATTCATTCATTACCACCAAATGGAGACAATCTTTCCACATAGTATCCTCAACCCCTCCCGCCGCCCCCCCCCCAAACCAGAATGTACAACAGATCCTCTCAACAACATAAGAAGACGAGAGAGAGAGAGAGAGAGAGAGAGAGAGAGAGAGAGAGAGAGAGAGAGATTAACACTCTCTAACAGTGAGTACTTAGGGAAGTGCCTGAGGGAGGAGGGATCTTTCGGAGCAAAGGCTGGGCTTTTCCATCCAGATTACCCAGAGAGCTCACACCTCTGGGTCCTCCCCTTAGGATCAGGTAAAGCACCTTCAAGTTGAAGGGTAAACTCCCACCTAAGGCCCCTGAGACCACACAACACATAACAGCTACTTTCCCTGGAAAAAAAAGGTGGGGGGAGTGGAGGGTTAAAGCAACAGAGAAACACTGAGAAAGGCTAAGAGTTGAGAGGGCATCTGTAGCCAGAAATCCCAAGAAATTAGGAACAAGAGAGTCCAGTGGTGAACTGCCCAAGAGCAGTTGCTGGAGTGAGGTAGGGTCTCTGAAGAGCTGAAGGACATGGCCACTACTATATGGTGAGCTCTGCCAGAGGCCAAGGACAACAGGGGCATTGGGTCTGGGGTATTTGGAACAGCAGGGGCAGAAACCACCAAACACCAGTGCGCCCACCTTGCCTGGTTCAAATTGTCCCTCCCCCAACCCTGCTCCTATTCTCCCGCCGTCTTTGCTGTGTCCAGAGATGCTCCGCCACAGACCCGGGACCCCTTAGGCGCCTCTTCCCGTCCATCTGCCAAATCGCAACGCCTGTACTTTTCCAGCTCCCTCTTTCCCTCTTGAAATTGAAAGTTATTGAGGTCGCTCCGGGTTGTTGCTCCTCCCCGTCCCCGAGCTCCCCCCGCCCCCCGCAGCCATCCCTTCTCCCCCTCCCTCCTCCTCCTTCCCTATGGGGTGCTCCTAGCCCGGCCCAACACTGGAGCGGCTCCTGCTCAGAACGCCAGAAGCAGCTCGGGTCTCTCCAGCGCCCCTTGACCATGGCTGCGGTACCCACGGCGTCCGCTTCCCTGCGCTCCCGGGGTCCCCGCCACAGCCGCTGCCGCTGCAGCCTCTGAGCCCCAGGGGCCACTGCTCGCCTGGATTCCGCCCGCAGCCGCAGCCGCCGCTGCCGTGCAACCGAGGCTAACCTGCGGCCAGCCAGGAGGCTCCTGCAACCTTCGCTCGCGGCGATGACAGCCACCCCAGACCAGCCGACTGTGTTCGGACAATTTGAGAATGCAATTGTTGGTTTCCCGGTCCACCCGTCCCGCTTCGATTGCCATCACAGCACGCCTGTTGGATCTCAGTGGAGAAGTCCCGCTGCTCTGGTTTTTCTACTCTCCGTATAGACTCGCCTAACACCTACATACATATTTTTCTTAAAAAAAAAACATTAAATATAACTAACAGTGAAAAGAAAAAGGAGAGAAAGAAGGGAAACATTACAGGGTTACTATGCACTTGCGACTGGTTGCTTGTTTTTTTATCATTTTGAACTTTATGGAATACATTGGCAGCCAAAACGCCTCCCGAGGAAGGCGCCAGCGAAGAAGTAAGTGCAGGATTTTCTTTATTTGGGGGGGGGAGGGGGAGAGGAGGGGGATATTGTTGTTGTTTGTTTTGTTGTTGTTGTTTTGGTTTGGGTTTGTGTTATGTCTTTGCTCCCTTCCACCACATTCACCTGTCAGCTGGTTTTGCCTACCCAGTGTCAGCTGCCTGAGGAAACAGTCTTTTCAGCCTACACCCAATGCCTCCCATAGGAGGTAGCAGTTTGGGGCACTGGCTCCTCTACTCCAGTACACAAGCCAGTGCTGGAGTCCGTGCACCCGGTGCTAGTCTGCCCCCCACCCCCCTTGTAAATCAGGATCTGGAAATCTTCCTTTCTTTCCTAGATTCAAAGTAGGGATTTGTGCTTTTCCTTTGAGGCACCGAGGGAGGCCTAGAGCCCCAGGCAGTTGGGTCGCCCTGCCTTTGGGTTGTTTGATAACTGGCACAACGGCAAGGAGACTGGGATCATCCCAAGTTCCCGCCTGGCTCGGGGAACCTTGGCTGCCCCTCCCCCCTCCCCCCCTCCCCCCAGGTTGTTTTATGGTAGTCAAGTCAATCAACCTGGGGCGGGCCCAAGAGACCGTGAGCAAGCTCCCGCGCTGCAGCTTCCCACGAAGCGCACGAGTGGAGTGGCGCTCAGGCGCCAGGGCTTCCACGACTGACTGTCTGCTGAGTTGCCCCATGTCCCATGCTCTGGGATTGGAAGTCAGACGAACTCCAGAGGTTCCGAACTTCAGTCACTTTCACGCCTTGCCTGTCCCCACGTGAATGCTCTGGCCACCTCAGACTCTTTCAAGGGGGTCCCCTGAGACAGGCGCATACTGAGAGTGGGGTTCCCCCGAGCTCATCTCCTCTCTGCTCTTCAGTCTATTACACAGGAGAGTATTATGTCCCGGCTGTGTGAAATTGTGCCTTTGCTGGAATTAAATGGATGCCTCAGGGCAGCCTCCACCTAAATTGGTGCAAGGCAAGCCCGCGTCTTTCAGACATTCGGGAACAGATGTAAGGGTGGTTTCTCTATTTGTTCCCGGGTGGCCCAGCGCGCTGTTGTCAGTGCCCGCAAAGGTTGTCCTTTCGAAGAGCTAAGGATGACCCTGGCTCTACAGAGGGCTCTTGGGCCCCCTGGGGTAGTTACTAAGGAAAACTAACAGAAAACACCCAGTAAAGCAATTGCTTTAGTAGCTTGGATCTGGGGGTTGGTGAGCCCACGACCTTGTCTGGTTCCCAGATGAAATCTCTTTCCCAAGTGTCCAGCCCGCAAAACCCTTGGGGCAGGGATGCTGGTAGCTCTTAGGACACAAGACCACTTGTGTGGGGTGGAAATTTAGCAATCTCCTCTCTCCACTGTTTGTCTCTGTCCTGGCCCTGGACGTGAGGGTCCCCTGAAAGCTCCCTTTGTACCGCTAGCCCAAGTCAGACAAAGTTTGATTCACCTGAAAATTGCCTTTAAAAATCGTGGCTGGGCGGGAATACCAGAAGCCTGGGAGTCCGAGTTGGCCTTATTGCCTCTAGGATCGCTTCTCAGCGCAGGAGAGCCTAAACTAAACATGTCAGGGCATCCGATTTATTATTCTTGGCCTCTGAGTGGTTTGTATTCTTTGGAACCCTCCCACCCACTCTATCGCTCAGGCCCTGCTGCTGCGGTGTACTGAAGCGGCAGCCTGGGGGGCCGCATCGCCACTCCTGGCCAGCTAGGTCCGCTGGGCACTGAGTTTCGGGGCCAGTGAGGAAAGCGAAGCTAGGAGGAGCACAGCTGTTTGCCCCGTATAGCTCTTGCCAATAGGCTTACCCCAGTCTACTCCATTCTCTAGTGTCCCCGACCCCCGACCCCGGAGCTACACACTTGCCGGGGTGGGGCAGGGTCCTGTGTCTCGGTGTCACTGGTACCTGAGTTTTTGGTTGGGGGCGGGGGGCTTCTGTTTCTGAAAGAAATAAAAGAAAGCAAAGAAAGTTTGTTATGAGTTCGTTCCCATCTCTACACCCCAAAGGACCAGAGCGGGGGGCGGGGGGGGGGAGGGAGACAACTCGGAATGCACACATCTGGGCTGGAACCAGGGCGATGATGTGTGAAGTCTAAAGGAGACTGCTTTTCTCTGTTCCTGTATCATCTCAAAGCCAAGTCAAAGGCGCCCTGTCGTTGTGTTGCGGGGTTAAGAAACAAAATAAATGGAATTGAGCTGAAATTTCAGTGATTCTATGGGAGTGGGTCTGGAAAAGAGGTCTCGCCTGCTGCACTCTTGGTGCGGCTGCTCTTGATTCTGCTTTTGCGGCTTGGTTGTTCCTGCAATCTTGGGAGAGGGGCGACCCCTTGCGTCCTCCGAGCAGACAGAAGAAAGATTTGGCAGGCGCAGCATAGCTTTTTGCAGCAAGGATCCTTGTTAAATGTCCAGAAAGTTGAAATTAATGCAGCAGGTTTATAAAATCACCTGGACCGTGTTTTTTAAAATACCTGAATAAAAAATCTCCTTAATAGTAACTGGAACTATTTTTATAATGAATAATAAGGCAGTAGTCAAATTATTTTAAACTGGCCAGACATTTCTTTTTTTTCCCCGCCATAAGGCAACTTAAGAGAGCAATTAGGAGCATCACTTTTGCTTTGTAGCAATAGCGTCATTTTCTTAAAGGTTTAGAAACATCACTAATGAGAGAGGTAGAAAATTAAGATGAAAAATATAAGACTCCTAAAGTCTTTTTTTTTTAAATGTGGTCTCTTAAATATCTTAGTACCAAAGCCTTACTAGCAAAGATTGTCAAGTACGGTGTTAAACATGTTCAGGTATAAAGCATTATGCGAATATTCTTGGTTTTCTCTACAATAATCAATATTCTATTGATCTTCACAAACCGGTGATCCTAATTATTACAGTCTACAATTTTCTCTATAAAAATATGCAACGCTTTATAAGTCTCATACTTTTTAAATGTCTCTGTAGATATGATGCAGAAACACAAGATTGTACTGATTTTGATTGATATACAGTGCCGAGAGATGACAAAATAAATTTATTCAAGATAAAAACGTAAAGAAAGCATTTACCCCCAAAAGTCATCATTCAGCAAGATTTTTAGCAGCAAGCTCTAGCTTTGGATACTGGACCTTAATTTACAAAACCTAAACTCTTTCTTTGATCTCATTTCCAGCTCAGCCTTTGAAGTTTGGTAAAGTCAACCTTTGAATTTTGTGTTGTATGTTAGTAGCATTTAAACATCATTTTAATCATAACAATCATAATTCTTTCCTAATGCATCACATTTTTACCTAGACTATTTATATGGGGTCAGAAACCTTCACTTGAAGTGTAGAAACTGGTACTACAGAATCTCCCTTCTGGAGAGAAGGTGGGTCTAAGAATCAGGACCCTACTAGCCAGCTAGAGAGCCAGTCAAAAAAATGTGTCTTCTCATATGAACGTTCCTGCCTTTTATGTATTTATACTATGTGCTGAACATGCCATAAAGAGGATATCAGGCTAATGCAATAATTAACTTGATGATCTCCAGAATTCCATTTTCCCAGTATATTTAGAGACTAGGCTATTCTGCATAACTGGTAATCTTTATAAGTGTTGTTGCAATAATGCTGACAAATGATGAATATGACTAGAGTGTTTTCTCATCATACTTCATTATTTGATTATCCAGAAGCCTCCATAGGATGATACTGCCCCTGAGGGTATTTCCTCTCTGCAAGAGGGTATTAGATACCATGTTCTTTAATTGTGGGCATCTATTAATTTCATCTTAGTTTTTCAGATTTTAGATCGTGTTTTAGAAATTCATATATGACTATCAATTAAAATACAGCTACTACAATCTGCAGAGAAAGGTGAAAAGAATCAAAAGTACAACAAAAATAATCACACTAATAATATATTTATTGGAACTGATTACTTCCCATGATGGTATAGGGATGTTGACATATGTAAGCTTCTGTGACCTCTTGGTGATTTTATTGCTGATCCTGGTAATCATGTTAACAGATAAAATTAAAAAAAAACACTGTTAAATTGAAATATTAATATTATGTTTTATTTAGAGATTTGGAACAATACCCCTTTTCCTTTCTTGCCTACATGCCTTAGTCTAAAGAAAAACAGTTCAAGAGAGATCTGACCAAGAACTGTTGGAGAAAGTGCATTCTATAGCGTATCACATGGTATGAATGCAAATCAAAGATAAATTCAATTTCCTAGGAAATGGTGGTACATGAAAATACAAAGTGCATTTCCCTTTCTAAGCTCTAACTAAAGCATCTTTGAGCTAGGAAGTTTTTTTTTTCCCCAAAATACTTTGTTGCTACTCTATTTTAAATCTTTATTTTCTGCTCCAGCAGAAAGATTTTACTGAACGCCTTAAAAAATGGTGTCTTAGCCCAACTCCTTCTAAGCATTGATAAAAGAACCAGTGAAAAGAACTTATCACAGTCATTTCAACATTCCTTTGAGCATGCAAAACCAACAGTGTTTTACATTTTACATAGATGGACTATTTCTCCAATGGAAGTGTTCCCCGGTTTTTAATGTTCAACAAATTAGGTTTCCGGAAAGCAATGAACTGAAATTACAACATGCAGTAAAATTTGATTTTTAAGTTGTTATAGGAAAATCTTTGCCACATTACTACAAAATGACTTTAATAGACATTTGATCCTTTTTGATTATTTGAATCCGGGTAGATATCTCCAGATTGTTACTAAATGTCTAAAAATATTTTCTAGTTAAATGCCAAATCATCTAACTATGTGTAGTGTTTTTCATTCTTCATTAAAAAAAGCATTTCAGAACCTTATATAAATATATAATACTAAAACATTTCTCTGAAATTACATAAACTTTCGAAAATACAACTATTACAGATGCTCTATTTTCCTATTTTTTCTCTTCTCTCTCTTTAAACACTCAAGTTGGTGTTTTCCTGATCTCTTCCTCTTCCATGCTGCTGAGTCATTCACCTATTCTCACTCACCACAAAGGCTATCCCAGGCTTTCAGTGAATCCCTGAAATGCCGGCACAGTACATATTGTGTTTCATGAAATGTAAGACTCAACTTCAGTTACCATTAGAAAAATATCATTAAGTTTTGAAAATATAGCAGGAGTCAGTCATTACAGCGTATGGCAGTTGTATTTGACTTGATAAAGGTGCTTTCCTCTTCTTATAAGACATTGTTCAGAGGTGCTATTTACAAAGCAATAATTTGAAATATATTGACTCATAAGTTAGGTAGATTTTTTTCTTGTCTTTTATTTTGTTGGAAAATACAGACAGCTTTCTTTGATATATTTTTTTAAAAGCTTACAATGAGTAGATCATATTTAAAGTTACCATCTATTGAGTCCTCTAGTAGAATCGAAAAGTTTTGCAATTATGCATTAATAAAATACATGAATATAAATATGAATATGAGGAACATACTGGAGATGGTTTGTTTGTCTATTACACCCAACCATATCTTTTAATTCAGAAGCATGACTAGCATTCTGATTAAACTGTTCATAAAGCAATACTAAAAATCAATGGAATTGTAACCCATTATTCAAAGGTTAGAGTTGGTCAAGGACACTGTTGTTTGTGAGGAATAGCTGGGTGCCACTGATGATAAGAACTCCCATTTTTCCACCTGAAAATTTTCAACAACGTGACACTTAGATAAAATATCTGAAATCATCTCTTGTGTGAAGAGTGCTCATTTACAAACCATCCGGTTACAGTGCCTCTGATTTGGTAAAATCATCTCTTCCTTAACTATAAGGGCAGCATGAGATGTAGTTACCATTTGTTAACGCTAAACTTTGGGCATTCTTTAAAAGAAACTTCGTGGTACCAAACAACCTTCTCACTCAGTTAGATAGATGGATAATTATAACGGTTACACTATGTAACAGGTTGCAATTTCATTACAATTCAGGCAGGTTCATCTTGTCCCCAGCTTTTGAATCCTTGGAGTTGATTCAGCATGGCAAGCAGAGAAAGGCTTCGGTTTCCCTGTCCTGACAAGTGCTTAGAGATGGCCTTTGAAGATAAAGAAAAGTTAGCTTTGTTAATTTACTTTTAAGTACAAAAGGTCTAAATTATAACACTGAATGATGGAGCCAAATAATATTGTAGATTACTCCTTTTGATGAAATAAATAGTTCTAGGCATTTCATTTAGTAGGAAGAAGAAGAAGCAAGACCATATTTGGCATTAATTTAGGAGCATAAGGATTCAGATGTTGATCAATGGAAAAATGATACAAAGGCAGACAAAAATGAGACAAGCAGGTTTGGTAAGAAATTTATTTTGCTTTTTAACTATCTTTAGTGAGGAGCTAGGAAGACACTTAGGACTTGAGCCCCAATTTCAGAATGTATCAATGGCTGAAGTCAAGGACGGCAGTATCATTCATTAAAAAGGATGGGTGGACATGGGAGTATAAAATTGTGGGGTGCTTTCCTTTATTTATCAAAAGTGTTTGTGTTGCTAGCCTCAAGAATGCTTCATGTAGTGTCAGTGAGATTACATTAAATCTCTTTCCTCCTTCTAAATGCTCTAATGTATTATTTCCAACTGTGGTTTCTCTTTTATAGTACTTTCTGTTATGTAAGAGAATGGTGGCTGCTGTCGTTAATGCTAGTTCCAAACTGCCATATCCTGTAATGAAGATAAGGCTTGGAACCTTTACTACCTATATTACTTTGCCACAGGTCATAAGAAGACTTGAAAGATTTTCTAGTAATGGAAGATATGTTTGTATTAGGTATTGAATGTTTTGAACCACATTATTGGACCTAGCATCCCATAGTGGCATTGCTACTTTCAAGTAGATTTCTCAATGAACGTGTGCTAATTTCAAGATGGGATAAAATCTGAAGGCAGCTAGTTAGCTCATCTACTTTGGGCAGCATCCCTAATGCATATTTTATCAGCTATCATAACAGTCAGGTTTGTGGTATCTCACTGGCTCCTTCTATTAATTCTGAGGCTTCGTAGCAAATGGAGTATATATTCCCAGTATTTTTAAGGACTTGGCGGAAGTATGAGTTTGATTTAGCTTACCTTTGAACTCCTTTCTCAAATTAATGTGTATATTCACTCCCCAAAATTGTTTCAAGAAAAATGCTCCTGAGCATAGTTGTAACTATATCTTAGTAGAAAGTGCAATCCTGAAAGTGACTGGTTACACAGCCCGCGTTTTATCACTACATAATAAAAACAACTACCACAGAATGTAGAGTACCAGAATCCATGAGCTTGTTTTACATCACCAGCTCCCTGTAAGAAAAAAGATTACCGCTTCTCACAGCTACAAAGAAATTTTAGAACTAAAGAGTATAATCACCTTGACAAAAGCTATCATATACACACAGAACAAGTGTCATTCCAACAGAGAGGTGGTAAAATAGTATGTCCCAAGTATGTTAAATACCTCCTGACAAAGGACAGCTTTATAACTGTCAGGGCCACTGTTGCATTGTATATATTTTCTTTAGTACACAATTGCATTTCTCTATTAAAGTGAATATTATGGTAACAATAAATAAATTCCTTACATAATAACTTCTCACCTCTCAGTAGAAACCTGTTCCTTGAATATGTCCACAAAATAGCCTCATTTAACTGTCACATCCCGTCTAGATGGAATATAAACTTTCATTTTATCCATTTCTTATCATTTATTATTTACTCTGTTATCAGAGAGATGATACTCAGTTCCTAGTTTACAGTTCAGGTTTAACTTCAAAGCCGGGACTTAGGAGAGTCTCCATCTTTCCACTCTAGCACACTGGGCACACAAGACATTGTGTTTTCAATCCCACTTTAGACTTTCATAATTCCGTAGCTTCGCTTTTTCCTCTTCCTTATAACCTTCCAACAGACAGTTTCTAAACAAAGTTGTAGATCTTTATTTTTTATCACAAGCAATAAAATCACACAATTTATTTGATATATTCTAAAATCCTCTCCCCAAGTATGTCTTTACGTATTCAAGACAAGATTTACTTAGGCATGAAAATTTGGGCAAAGCTATAATTCTGGAGTTAAATGTCAAAAGCCTTGTAGATAACTTACAATCACAATTGGCATTTCCCTGACTTTTTTTTTTAACCCAGAAATCTATCTTTATGATGTTTTATACAATCTATTATTTATATTACTTTCACCATGAACATTAATAATAACCTCCACTCTGAATTTTTGCTTTATGGGACTAGATACAGGGGTTGCTGATGCTGAGTTCATACCTGGAGATCTTTAAAAATAAAAACAAGACAAAATGACGTAATCTCTGGAGATAGGCCTCAGAGAGTCTTATTTTTAAACCTAGCCGGGTGACTCTCAAACACAGCTGAAAATGATATATTGTCAGACTCTTAATTCAAGAATAACCTTTACAGCTGAGTAACTGTTGAAGACGATACTAGTTTTCTGAGTGTTTGACAGACAAAATAAACCTGTGTGAAGCGTGCTAAGGGCTAAGGCATGTACCATCTGAACAGCAGAAAGCCACCTCTGTGGACACACAGTGTTCTTTTCAACAGGAAACTGATAAACTCAAAACACTGACTGTT
This sequence comes from Mus minutoides, assembly GCA_902729485.2. NCBI lineage: Eukaryota > Metazoa > Chordata > Mammalia > Rodentia > Muridae > Mus > Mus minutoides. The sequence goes on from LR749793.1 coordinate 819,581, forward strand.
GCAAGCAGGGCTATCTGAGAGAGAATCAATCACTTCATTCTAAAAAAGAGAGAGCCAAGTGCCTGCAGGAAGGCCTGATAGTGACCTTACCAGATGCTGGATGTCTGCAACATTGCCTTTGGGAGAAGGTGCTTGCACCTCTGTAGTAGGGGAGACAATCAGCAGAGCAACTGTGGAAGCAAAATGAAGTATAAGTCACACTCAAACTGTTCTCCAAAGCTACTTAATAATGAACAACTGCTGGTTTGGGATTTTTGTTTTGTTTTGTTTTGTTTTTATTTCTTACCCCTCCTTGATGTCAGGAAAATCTTAATGGGGAGGCAACTGCCTAACAAGACGTAAACATTCCTTTCTTTTATGGTCTCTGACTAGCTTGGATTGACTGCGGTGATCACTATCACTGCTATAAATAGCATGGGCTACACTTTATCTAATGGATGGAGTTTTGTGGAGGATCATTAATTCGCAGATGCCTTTATTTCACTCATCTTCTGCTATTCTCTAAGCTGTTGTCTTCATTAACTCTTATTTATTATTCTTTTTTAGTCCATGCAGAAATTTTGAACCTTGCCATAAATTAAGGAAAGCTCCATGTAAAAACGAGGTGGAAGTCTGGGCTTCCTGTCAGATTTCACTATGCTTGTTAAGGGGGCTCTTTGGGAAAATTTGGGTTGCAATGAGTCACTAGGCCAAATCCCAATAACCACAATTGCCAGAAGTAATTAGACTGAAGAAAGCCAGGCTTCTTGGGAGGAGGGTCATCATAGCATGCTTGAGACATTGCTGCGCGCTCAGACCTAGTTACTTGTCCCTAAGGATTGGGAGCAATCATAAGCTACAGAAAGCAGGAAACCCACAGAAAACAATGCTTTTCCACCAACTTTCTTCTCAATAGGTTACTCACCCTAAGCATGCACAAATGAAAATATATCACTAGCACTGCCGGAGGCACTGTGCACGTCACAGTCCCCATAAACCACCTGTCTGTCTCTAAGAGTCAAAACCCACACAGAGAACTCCTGCTGTAACTACCTCAAGTCTGTTCCTCTTTTTTCCTGCACAGATTTAAAAAGAGCCCCAGGAATTCAGTCTTTGTGAAAGAATTATCTGAGGTGGGAAGGAAGAGAAAGAAAGAAATCCTCGTAAATATTCTTAGGTCAATTTAGACATAATATTATTCTATAAGAAAATGGTAACCCATTATTGCAAGACAGGAGTGCTAAGATCTGCACCTAGGAAAAGGCTAAGGGCAAATTTAGACTTCCTTGTACTAAAATTAAACTCTTTTCGAAAACTAATATCAAAGCCAGTAAGTACACATGATCAAGAAAGAAGTGTGGCTGTCCTTTGACAGCTTCAGTATAAAAAACAAAAAGATTATTAAAACGTGTTTCCATTCAAGAAGCACAGATGGATTCTGTACTCAATAATCCAGAGACAAGTTGGCTTTGAACCCTTTGTCTCTGCCTGGAATACTCAGTGGCTATCACCTCATACAATAGAACTTTAATTGAATAAAATCTCAAAGCTTCCAAGACTTGTCCTTAAATTTTCAAATTGCTTCCTAATTTGCAATGACTTTCATTGTATCCTGTTACTAGTTTGATCTCAAGTTACTCCTAGATCTTGGTCTAAACATGTGGAATCAAAAGTCAAATATTTTAACTATACAGACGAATTCATTTGCTTGTCAGATTTATTTTTAATTTTAATTTTTATTTGCAACTGGCAATCTCCAGGTATCTTGGCAGATGCATTCCATCCTCATATATAATACATATGTGTCCTCATAATGAAGTGCAGTGAACTGCTTGTTATTTTGACCAATATAGGAAAGCCATACATTCCATTGCATTTGGTTTGCATTTGACAGTAATCTGGAAATAGAAACATCCAGTCTTTCTTTCCCAGTTGAGTTACAAAGGTGCTTTTAATGATTCCCAGTACCCCAGCCATCTTTAGCATTCAGAGACACACCATTTGTCAATGACTTTGATATAGTTAGTGATCTAAAGGAAATGTGACTGATTCTGAAGATCCTTATGAAATGGTTCTTAGCCCAAGTACTTAATTTAAAGCTTACTGGGGGAGAAGCGATACAGTTCAGCACAAACCTGTTGCATTGAGGTTGGTATTTATCTCAGTGCATGGTAGTCTGCTCCCAGCATATAAAGCTTGAATACCGACTCCAAGTAGCAACTGCCTTTAGAAGCATGGCCCAGAATAAGTTTGAAAGTTTGATGTTTCAACATACTTCTACACATATCTTTCTTTGTGGACAATTTATTGAGTCTCCAAAAACTATGTGTTTTCTCTTCTCTAAACCTGGAGCCAATGGTCATTTTTACAAGAGCAATAAACTAAAGTGGTTCTTCAAATATCTTACTTGACTTGCTTTTCATAACTGAAGTACCTTCTGTTAATAGAAACGCTTCAATTCTAGCAGGAAGCTCCCTAAAATTCATTGCTGCTTAAAATTATATGACCAGAAATCCCCTCTCTCCCCCTCTACCAGTCCTCTCCTTCTGGGAATATACCAGCGGTTTCTCACCATTCATCCTGACAACTGTTCTGGTGTAAATATTTAAAGAAATCCTTTCCATTAGAGATTAAACAAAGGATAAGTAATTGCTCTGCAATGATAGATCTTTATTAATGTTTGCAATAGCAGATCTTATGTCATCCGATCCATAGACGCTGACACCTCAGGAAGGACCAAAGGAAAGGGAGCCAAGACAGGAATTACAATATACTGTATGTAATCTCAACTGCAAAATACTGATTTTCATTTATCCTTCCAAGGCTTATGTTTAAATAATGCACATAGTATAGAGAAAAATGAATTTGTTGAAGTTGAAAATACAAAAAATGAGTTACCAGTGATTAAACTGACTGAAAAGGTAGAGGGAAATTACAAATCTGTATATCACTTAAACAGCTCCTGGCCATTTCCTAATGTGCTTATCAGACTTAAGCAACATGTGTGAGATCTGCACTGACATAAGCCCTTCTTCCTCTATTATTGCTCAAGAATTAGCATTAAAAGGCGTAAAGGCTGACCTCTCCTGCTTATATCCAATATCAGTTGTTAAAAGAGTGTCACTCTCAGTTTTGAGAAACAAGCTTCCAGTATTGTCTTTCTGCATTTCCAGTCCACACAGATTTTCATGTAATAGTACACACAGGCTTCCATCAGCAACAGGGGAATTGGTTACAAAGTCCACACCTCAGGTGCTCAGCTCTCTTATGGAATCAGAGGGTAATATATATGGCTCATGCACATCCCCCGGCATATTTAAATTATCTCTTAATGACCCATATTACTTAGTACTTATAACTACTTGTTATGATGTATCATTTAGAGGAAAATAATAAATAAAAAGGGTAGGCAAGTTTAGTACAGACACAAGTTTTTGAAAAATTATTTTAAGTTCTCAGTAGACCATGCACTTTCATGGATGCAGAGATAAGTAGATTAAGCATGACATAGCTAAGCAGTTTAAACTATAAAGAACATCATGGGCTGAACTTCAGATTATCAATGATCTTATGATGTGGTCTGGAAAATAAGCACATGCCTTGGAAAACATGTTTGTCCTTCCTTTGATGGCACTAAAATATAAAAGTTTGTATATTTGAATTCAGCTTAATCATTGAAAATTCACAACTTAAGAGTTCTTGTTGCTCTATGACTTTTTTCTTTATAAAGTAGGATTTTAAGGAAATTTACATTAATATTATGTCTTATAAAATTATAGAATTCAGATGTGCAGGTGCATCTCTGTAATTGCAAAATTCAGGAAACTACAGCAGATAATTTTTTGTGAGTTCAAGGTTAACCTAACAACTGTCTCAGCATCTATACTGAATTTGCTTCTTCTTTGTCTTTGATGTCAAGTGTACAGTATTTACTAGACTAGTTCACGTTTGAATCCTGGTTCTATAGCATTATTTGGTAAAGAAAATAATAAGCAGGATCTGTGGGACACAAATGGAAACCTCATAACCTTAATTGTAAGAGATTCATGTCTTTTGACTGCCCTTCTCAAAACCTGTGATTTCTTCAGTTTTGACTACAGTAAGAGGAAGGAGGCAGAGAGGTTTGATTTATAATTGATAGACATGGTTTCACAAATCATTTAGTCTTTGATTAGGTTGTAGCCACTGAAAAGCAGGTCTAGTACTTCTTCATTTGCCTGAGAGTAGGCTACTGACCTTAAGTCCCTTCAAGAATGACATCAAAGAGTTTGTTTGTTTGTTTGTTTGTTGTTTTTGCTTTCTCAGCACATGTTCTAACCACAAAGTTATCTTTCAAAGCTTCATAGATATGGAGTTAGGCCTTCAATTTACAAATATGTATTTCTTTGTATTTTCAGACTGCATTTTAAGAAGATAAACAGAAACAAATCTACTGGGGAATAGTACATGGAAAAATAAAATTCAACGTAGTCCTCATTAAAATAGCATGTATTTCACAGAATAGCTCCTTATTTAACATTTATCATGTTCTGCAGTAAGTAAAGTGACTAAGACACACCAGAAAAGTATCTTGTTGTATTTTGAAGTTGTTAAAATATTGAGTTAAGAAGCCTGGTGTGTGTGTGTGTGTGTGTGTGTGTGTGTGTGTGTGTGTGTATGTATAAAAGTAGAGTGGTTAGGTACCATTTTTAAGCCATGACATGTGCATTTTTTAGATATGTTTGAATAGAAATGGGAATAATATTTGCAATGAGTGAGTCCAAGTCTATCCAGATCTTTATCTGGAAAGCAGCATTGTGGGGATAAAGCACAAAGATGGGAGGAAGCACAGACTAAAACACTGGAATTTATGAGGCCTTTCAGCATTTTCTTGTCTTACAGTTTATGGCCAATGAATAGGAGTCATCACTTAGTGTGACCTTTGTGACAATCACAGGAAGTATGCTATGCGTACTGTAAACGCAGTTGGCATTGTTAGGTAAAGCTTGTAATGGAGTGGCATAGTTTGGCTGAGCAAATTTCCATTTTGGGTGCACTGATTAATTTCTATTGCTGAACTTTCACACTCCTTCATTAACTGGAATTGCTTTTACCAAACAAACACTAAAATATTTTATGTTTAAAAATCGTGCATTTTTGTTCATCAATCCAAGGCATTTCTCAAACCTTTTATGGTAAGCCACCCCTTAATCACTACATGAAACATAAAACAAGATTTACTTAAAGCCCTAGCTTGGCACATGCACATCAACATGCTATTTGGATGTCTACAGTAAGTTTGTTGATGATCTTTCTAACACCAGATTATAGCTTTAGAGAGGTTCCTCCCTAAAATATAAAGACATGAAACCAATTTGTCTGAGATCTTTTTTAATCGTAATTTACAATTAACTCATGAAGGATTTTAAGTAAAGAAACTTTTTGCATGTGTTATTTTGTGTGACTCCATGCAACAAACATATGATACATAGATAACCATCTGATAAGTAAGAAGTTGAAGGAGCACATCCAAAGAATACAGACTGTAATGGGGCATATAAAGTCTGTATGACCAAGGGGCCAAAGAGGCTAAGTTTAACCTAACAGCCTTCACTGTGACACTCTGCTTGTCATTAGGGCGTCTAAAGAGGATAGTCCAGGGGCAGGGGAGGTTGAAGGAGGACATGCCTCATCTGTGGAGATGGGAATACTATTTTTACTTCATTAGACAGAAGTCAGTCTGAGACAAGGAATAAACCTGGATAACTGGCAGGGTTGTTGCTGGGAAGTAAAAGGACATTACACTGTTTTAGAGCAGATCAATGAGATCAGAGCTGGCGTTTCTAAATGGTTATTCTGGTTGCTAATCGGCATCAGTGGTATTGGTGAGAAAGGAAAGTTATAAACTCTGTTCCTTACAGACAACAATGTGTAGAAAAGGCTGATTGGAGACAGGGTTTAATTGGAGACAGGGTTTAATAGGGCTCCTGGATTTCTGACTTTAGGAACTAAATGGTGATAATTGTTGCTACAAACTTAATATCTTTGTTTAATTTATAGCCTTTTTCAAGAGAACTACCTGTTCTTACACTGAAGACATACTGCAAATGCAGTAAATCATTTCCTTACTGAATGACATGCTCCTCTCAAGGTCATAGTAGGTTACTTCCCTGATCTATAATTTGTGATGAAGCACCATTTTAGAAAGCAAATGATTCTTACCAAATTATTAAAGCTCTCATCAATTATCAGCTTTCCATTGAGAATGTTCTGATTCTATTCTTGGAGATGAAAGACCTTCTAACTCTTTCTAGGCTGGTAAAGTATCACAGTGACATGGTCATCAGCAGCATATTTGACCGTAGTTTGCATGATATATGGAGACTGTTACATCATTACCTGAGTTGCTCAATATACTTTTAAAATGGACAGAGCAGATTTAGCTACAGTAATCTAACTAAATCCAGAGATATCATTTCTACAGTATTTTATTACAAGCCCAGTAAGAAGCAAAAAACATACCATGAAAGAAGGGCGTTTACTTTTCCCCCAGTGCAAGTATGTGAGTTTTCCTACACTGCATAGATCCCCAAATATTTCCACTGAAATACTTCATAATTTCTTCGGGTTTGGCTTCAACATCATTTTGGCTAAGGGAAATCTTTGTTATATGTGAGATTTTTACTGGTTGAAAAGAAATTTACTGGCAGGTCATTAAGGTCCTGTTCAAATTCCCATCAGGGGAAGAAAGAACTATCTAGGCAACAACATCATGTTAAAGGAGAAAGAAGAAGAATATGGGGCTCTATATAGGAAGACAGTTTTAAGTAAATATTTCTATATTTCTATAATAATGATTATGTATATAATCCATATGTATAATTAATAAATATATAGATATTTATCAAATTACACATTTATGCCTTTATAACTTAGGAGTTAATAAGCTATGCAGATCTTAGTGTTCTCATTCGAAAATTTATAGAGATTTATAAGACCCTATTAAATTCCACAATAACAGCATCCTCATGAATCTTCTTACTGCATATGTACCTAGTAATTTTATTTACTTTCTCTCTCCCCATCTTTCCATTTATCTGAGTACTTTTCCTCCTAACTGATGACTAGGGCGTATAAATATCACAACTATCAGTAATTTGTCATGTTCTTATTTCTGTTGCAAAAAGCTTCTAATTTATATAGATGTGGTGTTTTATAGATAGAAAAACAGAATTTCTTAAACCATTATATGCTTCTTGAGCCAGAGACCAAGATTTATCACACTGCTATCTGCAGTCTCTGGGACACTACTATCAGCAATAGCTGAAACTCTTCATTTGGCAAAGATGAGATTCTCAAACCATGTGGTTATTCCATCCTTTGAGTCAGAGTCACCTGTAATGTTTCTTTTTTTTTTTTCAGATTTATTTATTTATTTATTTATTTTCAACTGTCATTAGATATTTTCTTCATTTACATTTCAAGTGTTATCCAGAAAGTTCCCTATATCCTCCCCCCTCCCAGCCCTGCTCCCCTACCCACCCTCTCCCACCCCTTGGCCCCGGTGTTCCCCTGTATTGGGGCATATAAAGTCTGCATAACCAAGGGGCCTCTCTTCCCATTTAAAAATAAAGATACTAAAGTCTACCTTTTCCATTCCCAAATCAAAATTTTTAGAAGCAGAACCTAATCATTTGAACTTACATAGAGGCACAAATACACACTATATGTTCTTATATGTGCACAGGAATGTTGGTAAGCTTGAAGACCTGAAAAGGATTTCAAGTCCTTTTGGAACAGGAATTATAGGCAGTTTTATGTGGCTCAATATGAATTCTGGGAACTGAACTCAGGTTCCCTGAAAGAACTGTATCTGCTTTTAACCACTGAGTCATCTCTTCAGCCTCACTGTTAATATATTTATTATTCATCTCATCTGTCTTAATCTGGTAAGGTCCATGTCTTTGGTGAGTTGTTAACCCCATAGTCATTCCTTACTGGATGTGTTAATGGATCATCAGTAATACTCACAGTCTTTTTTTTTTTTTTTTTTTTTTGGTCCTTACAAAGCAGCTTCTTTCTCTGGCTCTTAATAAATTTCTGCCTCCCATGCAACCAAAGAAGTATCAGCATACATCCTCTTTCCATCCTTAAGTATTGGCTAAATCTACCAGCTATCTCAAATTCACACAGGAAGAGACAGACTGTGTGGTACAACAAATTATCTTCTACTTATGGGTTCCTTTCTTTGAAACAGGGTCTCACTGTATATCCTGACAGGCCTAGATTTGGTATATAGACCTGGCTGAGCTTAGACTCACAGAGGCCTACCAGCCTCTGCCTTGAAAGTGTAAAGATTAAGAAAGTGTAAGGATTAAGGAAGTGTAAGGATTAAACATGTTGACTGCCACACCCAGCTAGATTTAGGATTTAATTTTTTTTTCTTTTACTAGTTCCTTGAGAATTTCACAAAGCTTACCTTATTTAGAGCCACCCCTCCTCACACTTCCTAAATCCATCACTCTCTCCGTACTCAACAAACTTGTTTGAGGAGCTGCACTGTTAGGGAAATTGATTTCCTGATCCAAGCAGCTGCCAGTCCCCAACAGCTCCTTGGCTAAGGGTGGGACTTCATGCCCACCTCCCATTTCCATGCTGGATTTGGTCTAGCATGAGCCTGCTGGGGCTTGGGTATGCTGCTGCAATTACTGTGAGTTAACATGTGCAGCTACCTTTCTGCATCTGGAGGACACGTTGTCTTGTATTCACCCACCACCTCTGCTTCTTTTATTCTTTCTGCCCCTCTTCCACAACAATCCCTAAGCTTTGGTAGAAGAGGATGTGATATAGATGCACCATTTCAGTAGCTTGGATACTTGTGGTTTTCTATGTCAATCATTGTCTACTGCAAGTAGAAGGTTCTCTAATGAGAACTGAGAGATGTGCTTATCTATATGTATAACAATAAACCAAAAGAAGTTGGGTTAAAACTATGTCTATTTAGCAGAATAGTAATAGTAAGCTCTCTCCTAGGCCTATGATCTATCTAGTCATAGGTTCTTGGTCCAACACTATTGTTATGTATGGAGTTTTTTTTTTTTTTTTCTTGTAGAGCATAACTTAAATCACTCAGAAAGTTAGTTACTCCCATGGTGTTCCTGTCTCTACTACATCAGTGGGTGCTTCATTCCAAACCAGTCATTTTTATAGCTCAGAGGAGTCATATTTTGGTAAGATAGATGATTATTTTGTATCTTCTAGTAACATGTATAGCACCTTCTAGAACTATAAAAATTATCCTGTAAGGATGAAGCTTCCAAGTGAGTACCATCTTGATTTTTTCATGTTCTATGACTCACGTAGATTATCTCTTTAACAATAGGGTCTTACTTTAAAGTTCTGGAAGGTCCTTAACATAGCATGGACACTACAATATAGCAATAACATTATTCTGTAATGTTCGATTGGAGTCTATGAGTTCTCAATTGTTAACAACTCTAAAAAAGGGTATAGCTATTCCTGGCACTGTTTGTTGTTGTTGTTTTGCTTTTGTTGTTCTTGTCTCCTTTTGTTAGTTTCTGGTATCTCATAGGAGGCACTGTCATCCTGTCAGAAAGGGGCTCCACCATAACTTTGCATGTGTAAGCTTTTACAGTAGTAGATAACATTCCATGTCTTTCTGAAAGATCTTTAGTGTTATTCATGCCTCCCTCTCCCTTCCTCTAAACTGTTGCGTCACCTCAACCCCAATTTTATGTTTTTTGTTCCATTTATCCCTCCAAACCTTTATATTATTTTTCCTTTCCTTGAATGACCACAAATGCTGGCTTGGATGAGGGGAGTGGGAAACACTTATTCACTACTAATGGAGTACAAACTGGTGCAGCCACTCTGAAAATCAGTGTAGAAGGTCCCCAAAAGTCTGAAAAATAGATCTATCACCTGTTTCACCATTGCTTTACTGTAATAGCCAGTAAATGGAAATAGCCTAAATGTCCATCCATTGATGAATAAACAATGAAAATGTGACATATTTACACAATGGAATACTGTTTAGCTGCTAAGAAAAGAAAAACTATGAAATTCACAGGTAAGTGAATGAAGGTGGATGCAATAATTCTGAGACCAATTCCTGAAAGGCAAACATCACATTTTCTATCACTTATGGATCTTTGAATTTTCAGATACTTGCTTTGGATATGGAATACCCATGGAGATCAAATTATTACTAAGGAACAGTGGTGATAGTGTGGGGCTTCCAGCAATGGAAGATAGAAGATAGTGGTGCTTAATGAATTTTTAATGAGTGTCTATACAAATATTAGGTACTTTGCACAATGTCAATCTTCTCAGACTTTATCAAGTAGATGTTCCTGTACCACACATAGGCAACCCTAGCTTCAAAATGAGCAAGCAACATATGCCAAAGTAAATAATCAGATTTGAGCTATCTTGACACAGGTAATTTGTATTACTCATCTTTTTGTGTTTGCTGGCTAGCAGGGTTAAGGTGTTGAATAACCTGATTTTTAAATAAGCATTTGGATTAAGAGATAAATATTAGTAATTTAGCTAGAAAAAAAAGAGAGAACTGGAATTACAAACCCGACTGTGATCCGAGAGGCTGTACCCACCACTCTGTTGGCCTCCTCTGGGAAGTGTGCAGGGCTCCTTTCCAGATGAGGCACCAATGCAGGGAGTGCATATCACGGTTTGCAAAACATCCTGCTCAGAAAGATGCATCTGTACTTCTGTTTCATCAGTGGTTTCACGAATCTAGGAGAAATGGCCACTGATTTTTCTCAGAACTTTAGGTGTGACACATGAAGCCATCTATTTTTGTTCAATGGTATGCTTTCTCTTTGCACATATTCTTGTGCCTATTAAAACACCGCAAATCTCTGCCTGCTGTTTGCTTATGCTAAGGCTTCGGCCATCAGATATGCTACTTCAGCACGCTCTGTGGCATGAAGATCCAAGTTTATTCACAATATAACAAAGTAGAGTTTGTTTTTTCCTACAGACTGAAGTTTGTTTCGTTCAAGAATGTGAGTTGGTAGTTACTCTTCACACCCATGCAGGGTCAGTACCATTAAATGATCACATTTTCTGTTTATGTTGACTTCTAATTATTTCTCCCATTAAAAAAAAAATCCAAAAGGTTCTGTTAGCCAAGCCAGAATACATAATGATTCCCACTGTTGGATGAACACTGTTGGACCTGTCTCCTGAAAAAAACGCTGTTATTTACCACCCACAAACTCATCAACAGTCCTGGCTCTCTGCAGGATCTGGATTCTCAGCCCTCTCCAACCCCTCTTGTCCTCTGTTCACCTCCATTGGGAACATGGCCACTTGGAGAAAGGGAAGCTTCCCCTCCCTTAGAAACAGCTGGGAATGCTGACTCAGTACCATACATTTTAACCCAGAGCAGAGAGTGCTCACTTTGTAGTAGAGTTTCTATTTGTGGTTAAGGAAAAGTCCCTTCACTCTTGATCCTTCAGATGCCTTTGATACAGTTTCAGCATCGTACTAAACCAGCATATCAGACTGACTGGACATAAGGCAATTAATATGATTATTCCTACTAATCACATAGACTTTGAAATCCACCCATGGATTATTAATCTTTTAATGAATAAAATAACATATGGTGGAGATTCTTATGTTAAGTCTTATTAGAATTGAAAGCCACAGTGTTAGTGGCCTGAATTACTAGTCATTTCAATTCGCAACACTAATGGTACGATTTAGAAAATGCAAGAAAAGACTATATGTAAGACTTTTTAAAGTTTTTATTCTTTAATGACCTCTTGTATGTTTCATAACTTTCCTTTTCTCTTTCTCTACTCCAAGCCCCAAATATACTCCACTAAAAGAGGAATGAATATATGAAAGTTCCAAGCAAATTAAAATTACTGCTTTTGAGAGTTATAAGGGATCAGAAGGGAAATGGAATGTTCTTACATTTAAAAAAAAAAAAGGAGACATATACACAGGTTCTTCAAGGGTTGGAATTTAAATGCAGATTCCCAAGTTTGTGCCTAGTTACATTTCCTCTAATATAAAAAATAATAAAAGAACATATTTTCTTGAAACATTGGACGCTTGTTTCTTTCCCAGATCCATAAGATTAAGAAAAATTGAAGAGAATGGCACTATCAGACCAAATGTTTACGAAGTACAGGCTACATGCATTTGATCTGTGATGTCAGTCATTTAAGGAGGGTCTTTGGGGTCTGAGCCCACCCTGTTCTGACACATCACCTGTCAGTCACAGTGCTGGAGCCTCATAGGCTCCTTTCATGCTGTTCCTTGTAGCCAGTTCGTTCTCACTGCTGTGGTCTTTGCACTTGTGGGTGTTTGACTAGGTAGTAGCTTTCTTGGATGCCCAAGGATGGATTCCAGGGCTTCTCCTTACCATCCAGCCTTCAAACAAAGAATAACTTCAAAATGTCTGACCTCACCACCATGTTTATAGTAGCACCTCTAAGTGACTCTATGTGTATTCACCTGAGACCAGGACAATGTATATTTATCTAACTCTCCGATATATAACTACCAACAGGTTAACATAGTGACACAAAGTGCTGCAGAACCTTTACCCATGTATCCTCTGTGTCATACAATACAAGGACTTCTTACTTTTCTTTAACTAAAACCTTAATTTATAGCTTTTTTGCTACATCCATGTATAATGTTTCCATTCATCTCCAAGCTTACTTCTAACTAGCAAGTATTTCTATTTTTATCCTGCTATCATGGTGTAGGGGTCTAAAACAGTCTTGAAGCTGGAAAGATAATTTGGTAGTTAAGAGAGGCCAGGCAAACATGACGGCCAGACTTCAGATCCCAGAGTCAATGAAGATGTTGAGTGGATGTTGTATCTGCCTGCAATTAGAACAGCAGTTCTCAACATGTGTGTGTTGACTGTTTGAGGGCATTGAAGGACTCTTTCATAGGGGTCACCTAAGACCATCAGAAAACAAATATTTACATTAGGATTCATAACAGTAACAAAATCACAGTTATGAAGTAACAACGAAAATAATTTTATGCTTGAGGAGTGGAGGTGGACCACAACATGAAGAACTATAGTAAAGACTAACAGCATTGGGAAGGTTAAGAACCACTTCCCCGGTGCCCTTGACTGCAGAGACAGAAGATCCCTCATGACAGCTGGCCAGTGAAACCAAATCTGGGAACTCCAAATTTGATTGAGGGATCCTATCTCATTGAATAAGGTGAAAGTGACTAACATGAGATTCCCCATACCAACTGCAGGTCTCCATATCTACACTCTCCCCACCCCCCCCACTGACACCACATACACACATAAAGAGAAAAAATAACATTGTTATATTTAATTAAATTACTGTACATATTAAAATAAGCTTTTGTGCTTACTTTGAGACCTATGCTTAATTCCTCCAAATTGTTTAAAAGGCTATAGAGTTTCAACCATGGTCAGATTTAAGGTTTAACTCATGAGTGAGAATATTAAAATTCACCAAAAAAATGTGTAAGAGACTATCCAGTAATTCTATGTTTTAACATTTGATCTTTAAGAAACCATGAATCAATCATCCCTAAATTTTTAGTTTCCATAAAATCACTGTATAATAACACAAGGAGACCTGCTGCCACAATCTCTTGGGGACTTGATTGTATAGAAGTATATTTCCTAACTTAGTCAAGATTACACACAAAAAAACCTTCTAGATAAAGAGAATACTAAAGGACATCTAGAAAAACCTTTTTTTTGTTTAACTTTCTGTTAAATATCAGTTTAACACTTGCATTAAAAAACCAAATTACATAGCCCTTTTATATTATGGGTGTCATTCATTCAATCATACTCATTATTAAAAATCAATGCAATAAATAGTCACTCTGTATAGGTGCCAGAAATTATCAAAGAGACTACAAAGAAATTATCAGACCAAATAAATTCCTTAACGTGAGAAACATTAAGTGTGAACAAATGTAAAAAAGGAGACAAATCTAAGGTGAATATGAAGTCTTTTCTCTCTGTCCTTTCTCTAAGGCCCTTGCCAGGGTTGGGGCTATGTTTTTCTTTGCTTGTTTCTTTATTTTTTGGTTAAAGTGATATTTACCAAATTTGTGAATTCATTACATATTAATTATATAAATTGTAAAATTACAAAATTGCTCATACATAATGAGCACTTACATTGAATCCAATCAAATTTGTTTTATGAACTTAGCGTTTATTAAATTTGAACTTTGGAAAATTCTCCAGTCACAAGTAAATGAGGAGAGCAGATAATTGGCAAAACACAATAGGTTACTTTCACATAGTTTAAGTAGATGAGACTTAGACTTCCCGTTGAACATTAGACATGGAATAAAGACAGATCCATGAAGCTTGCTGTGAATTTTCAGAGTTCTTCATACTCAGTTGGTTTGATGCATGATAAGCACTGCGAGTCACAGGCTGAACTTTCTCAGCTAGATAGAAAACTTGGTCAGATATCACTCAAGAAGACTTGGCATCAGACACTGGACACAGCCTTTAAATGATGCATTAATCTACTATTTCCACACAGTTTTCATGAGATGGTATAATGGGAGGATTTGGAGGGAGGAAATGGAAGGGAGAAATTTTATAATCATACTATAATCTCAAAAATGTCAAGTTCAAAACAAAACAAAATAAAATAAAAAAACGTTTTAAAACAGTTATTATAATGTATCTCTTTCTTAGTTATAATTTAAGTAGTACTAGTTTTGCATGAATGTCAAAAGATTCCAATTTGAATTCCTGTAAATTGTATCCATTTTCTCACTCTCATCTAGCCCCCTTTATAGTAACATTTACCTACAGAGAGAGTTACCAGGTACCAAAGATATATATGTCAATCCCTGATCTCAGCTATTCTTTGCTCCGTAATTTTCAGTTTTCTTGACACCTAGCTTGGAAATTCAAAAATGAATGATCATGATAACATCTACTTGTAGAGGAATTTTCCACTAATTAATTGGTTGGCTAATAAAGACAACAAGAAACCAATCGCTGGGTGAATAGGAGAGGTGGGCCTTCCGGGTCAGCGAGAGGAAGAAACCAATCGCTGGGTGAATAGGAGAGGTGGGCCTTCCGGGTCAGAGAGAGGAAGAAACCAATCGCTGGGTGAATAGGAGAGGTGGGCCTTCCGGGTCAGAGAGAGGAAGAAACCAATCGCTGGGTGAATAGGAGAGGTGGGCCTTCTGGGTCAGAGAGAGGAAGAAGGGACATGAGAGGAAGAAATGGCCATTTTTTACAGTGAGGTAGGAATGAGACCAGGAACTGTTTGACCTGGTGGCGACCTCTGCCACCGGAAGATTTCCAACATAGAATAGTTGAGTTTAGGATAATAGATTCCGTGCCCAGTGGTTGTGTCATCTGTTGATTGTAAATTAAGATTGTCTGGTGTTTTCCATTCACGGGTGACTCGGGTGGGCCAGAGGGAAAGAGCATAGCAGGGACATAATTCCGCCAGGCTTTGTAACAGGAAGATTCGGCTAAGGATTGAAAACCAGCGGAGAGGTAACCAAAGCAGAGTGCAGGCTGGTGACAGTGTTCCCACAGCTGACCACAGGGTTTTGGCCTGGCAAGAGAGCGATCTCAGAGCTCTGGAGAGGCAGAGCCAGCGTTTGTGGGGGAGGCACTGGTTAGGAGAAACATACAGTCTTGGTCTCCGGCTACTCACTGGGCTAGGAACAGACAGAGAAACAACATTTCCACCAATGTTGGAAAGCCAGATTTACCGTGGAATCGTTTTGTAAAACTACATGCTATATCTACTTCCATAGGTTGCTGAACAGTTGCTATGGTGAATTCTATTATTTTATGAGAAAATGTGAAGTGTCTCAGAATGCTTCTCCCTTTCTATACCTTAACTAGCTGCCACCAGAGAATCAATCCCATGTACACCAACAAACACTAAAAAGTAAGCTCTGTTTCTGTTTAATTATGTCATACTGTGCCACATTTTGATAAGCAGACTCCCTTTTCCTCTCAACCTTGTTCTAATCCTTCACCTTCAAGCTCTGTTCTCCTAAGTAGTAACTTCTGATTCTCTATTCTCACTAACAAGAACTCAAAATCCCAGCCAGGCAGTGGTGGCGCACACCTTTAAACCCAGAACTTGGGAGGCAGAGGCAGGTAGATTTCTGAGTTCAAGGCCAGGCTGGTCAACAAAGTGAGTTCCAGGACACCCAGGGCTACACAGAGAAACCCTGTCTCAAAAAACAAACAACAACAACAACAAAAAACACCAAACCAAACCAAAACAACAACAACAACACAACAACAACAACACAGCAACAACAAAAAGAACTCAAAATCCCAACTTCCCAAATCCCTTTCTTGTCCAAGTTATTCTGCTGGCTACCATATTCATTTGATTACAGCACCTTGGTACTGTGGGAACATGCATCCAACACTTACTATACCATTCTGCCTTAGCTTAATTTGAAGTTACTATGAGCACCTTACCTAAAATACCACATCAACTATCTCATGATCTTCAGGTCTGCTAAGGTGTCAGGGAAAAACCATTTCGATAGAAATCACAACATGGTATTCACCATATAGAAACCTGTCTTGCCTACAGAATGCTTGGCATGTCATGGTCCACAAAAGGTTTCATAATCTAAATGCACCTTATGCCGCCAGTCTTTTTGACAGTCTACTGTTATTTGCTCCTTTACCTGAAACATACACAACCTTTTATCAAACTCACTCCATTCTACTTGTCAACTGGAGCAATTGTGGTGTTACCTCTTCCTCCTCTAGCCTGACATAGTCATGTATGTGCTGATAAACTCCAACAATTTTCTAAACCAAAGTGGAAACTCTTCTATGACCCATCCCTTTCCTCTCCAGTGTTCTATGACCCGTCATCCCTTTCCTCTACAATGTTCATATACAACGGCAGTGGAAAGATATTATTTGACAAACATAATATATAAGGGAAAAATAAATTTAATACAATGGGGCAAAAGAGCAGGAGCATGACAAACTAAAATTCTTTTCTTTCTTTTCTTTCTTTTTTTTTCCTTGTCTTAGACTCACAGAGTTTCATGGCTGGAAGAGTTCTTACAGACAATCTAGAACAAAGTTTTCTGTGGTTTCCATATAAAAAGTAAAAGGCCTTAAGATGAAGTTTGGGAAATTTGTATCTAGTTGTGTAATACTGACTATAATTTCAGTGATCCTTATACAGCATTCATGAAACCATTCACTACAGTATTGACCCTTAAAAACAGGATACCAGAATCTGGACTTCAGAATCTTAATGTCTGGCATTTCCCATGGCTATGACCATTGAATCTTTCCCAAAGAAACATATTTGTGCTCAAACATTACTGTCCATATCGTAAATTCTCTGATTACAAACCAGTAAATCTCCACCAAAAAGCTGGGACAACTGAACCTTCCTTGCTCCTCCGAAAACTTTGTGCATAATGAAAATATTCAGAAAGACTTGTTTTATCACAACTTGGCTTGCATCATTTCACTGGGGGAAATTCTTAGAGTCTCGGGGATTTGAGCAAGGTCTTAGCATATCCTACCATGTCACAGGAAGTTGTTGCCAATCATTAGACAAACTCAGACCTGACTCAGAAGTTTCTGAACATCCAAATCCAATTCTTTAAATGAAACATCTTAACTAATTTGAGGCTCTAAATGTGTAAAACACATTAATATTAACAACTAATCTATTTAAAGTAGTTTCATAATTCATAAAGGCTTGAGGTATATAACTTTCAAAATCACGTTTTCCTTAAAACACTTAGGTGGTAAGGACATATCAGTTTGGACCCTTTTCATTGAACTTGGAATCACTGTTTGACTGAACTAGAAGCCATTAGTTTCTCAAGTATGATCTACTTTTCCATAGATAGGCTTTGTGAAAGTCTTCTTCCACAGGTTTCACTTGGACTTATAGATTCTGACTTCAATTCTGATGTATTCTGAACACTTGGTGTTCTCCTGTACCTTTTCTTTTGAGGGTATCTCCCTGCTTAAAATAGGTTCTCATTTTTCCCAAGCACTCCCCCACCCCCAGTCCCCTGTCATAAAAAATGACCTTCTTTGGAAAGGAGTTTTCCTCAGGTCCCATAATGGCAAACCCTCCTCATCCACTTTATAGGACTGCCCCACCCACCCTACAGAAGAACATGCACAGGAAAAGCAGCCCTCCCTTCCCCCACACATTTCCTCAGTTTATTTATGAAACATCTTGGAATGAGAGGGAGCTGCTTGTGGTTCCTGTGGCTTATTCAGGGATGGTTTCCTGCAGGCCAGGGAAGCGGGTCAACTGAATGACCTCTATGGAGCTAACTCATATACTGACCCCAACAGGAAGGATCTTTATTATGGGTATCATTTCAAACTGTGCCTGGAGGGTTTTGTTGTTCCAATGAAGAGCTTAATAACCAAATATCACTGTGATTACAGACTAATATTATACTTGAAATATGAAATAATTCTCACAGGCTCATGTTTTGAATACTTGATCCCTAGCTAGTAGGTGATAATATCTGGGGGAGGGATGGAGCCCTTAGGTGTGGCCTTGCTGAAGGAGAAAAATTATTAATAGGGGACCTTTGAAGTTTATTTCCTAGACCCCGGTTCTCCTCCTATTCTCTGCTTCCTGGTGTAGCACCATAAGACTGGAGGGCTTTGTTTCTGCAATAAAGAGCTTAATTATCAGACATCATTGCAAACACAGATTAATAGTCTCCATGTCTACTGATGTTTATATCTTCCTCTGTCAATAAAAGATGTCAGAAATATGACAAGATACCTTTAGTACCTGTGTGTCAATGCTGGCTTCTCAACGGAAGATGGTTGACTTCCCAGAAAGTCCTATACAGGATTAGCTTTATATTTGAATACAGAATCCATTGGGAAAGACAATAACTTTAAACACTGGCTACATGAAGCATGCTTCTTATTTGGTTCAGTCAGGTAACACATAATCAATTCCCATAACCAAGTTAACTGAGAGGAGTTCAAGTAAATTGTGCCTCTAGTCTTTGTTTGCATGTGTTCAGACTTGCCCAGGAGCACCCTTACGTCATGCATTTATGACTTAGGAAGCCAGAAGTGTGAGGACAGTGACTCTTCCCCTTTTACTTGAATGAGTTGAATTAATGGGGGTGGGGGCACAAAAACTCTAGGGCTTCTCTCCCAAAAAACCAAAGTAGTAAACACAAATTCATATAAACTTACTGGTAAGACTTAGATGCAAAGTTTTATACTGTATCAAATTTAATGGTAAAAAGAAATATTTCAGTGGCAGTATGCTAATGTAGTTTCCAAATCAGTTTGAATTAAATTAAAGAGTAAAGTATTCTCTTAGGTTGAAGTTGAAATAGATGTTCCAGACCCAAGGTCTTTGCTCAGCGTCTTCACTCAAGTGTATGTTATTACACTTGCTGCTGAAATCAGTGACATACTTATTGTCTGTGACACACACAAAATCAAGCCAATTTTACCAGTTTCATTGGAAAAAAAAAAAAACCTAGGGGCTGAGAGATGGCTCAGAGTTTAAGAGTACTGTCTGCTCTTCCAGAGTTCCTGCGTTCAATTCACAGCAACTATGTAGTGTGACAACCCATCTATACTGTGATCTAATGCCCTCTTCTGCATTGATGTGGCTGCTAGAGCATTGATATACATAAAATAAATCTTAAAAAAAAAACACAAAAATTGTCAAACCCTATTTTCCTGCATGCTGATTCAGTAATTACATTTAACTGAGATTTTGAAATGAATCATTTGACTGAAATATATTTTGAATGTTCAAAGGCACAAAGGTATGAGATTTTAAATTTAAAATATTACATATGGTTAAGGAAAATTCTGAGCTTAAAAAGAAGTAGGAAAAAAAATCTTATCTCATTTGCCCACTATTACCAAGTCAAAAGGTAATTAAAGTAAAATATACAGAGAGGGAATTGTCATTTAATCTTATATCCACAGTCTAACCTCTTTTTCTGTCTCTCTGCTTTGCCTCCGCAGTGCATCCTAACGTCAGTCAAGGCTGCCAAGGAGGCTGTGCAACGTGTTCAGATTACAATGGATGTTTGTCATGTAAGCCCAGACTATTTTTTGTTCTGGAAAGAATTGGCATGAAGCAGATAGGAGTGTGTCTCTCTTCGTGTCCAAGTGGATATTATGGAACTCGATATCCAGATATAAATAAGTGTACAAGTAAGTATCCACACCACTTTATATTTTTCATTTTTACCTCATCCCAGAAGATTTCTCCTGATTAAAAGAGCTCCTAATAAACCTGAAATACTCAAAAATAAGAACTATTTACATAATATTAGGAAAACACACACATAGACTTAGACCTCAGGACAGGAAATTTTTCACTACTAACTGACAAACATCACTCAAGTTTCGATTTATTTATTTGTTTGTTTGTTTATTTATTTATTTATTTATGTTTGATTAAATAACCTAAGTCCAGGAACAGGATTATTTCTAACTGGCCCTACAGAAAATGACTATAGGTATCAGAACCAATCGAGTTCCCATTACATTATAAATATCCAAGTATTCAGTAACTGGCAGAATTATTTCATCTATTTTGGCTTCTATAAGTTTCCAGTATAGCAGTGAAAATATTTGCAGTTTGGAAATCAAGTTTATGAGGACTGTCATCCTGGCCTCAAAATTCCAGCCTCAGCAATGGAAACCAAGTGGCATTTGAAAGGTCCAAATGAGGAAATATCCCTTCTCTCCAAATATCATGTGTCCTTCCACCAGTGACTCTTTCCCTGCTTTACGGTTGCCTACCTAAGAGTGTCCCAGGCCAGGATCTGCCTGGACAATTTTGTTCCTCACTGGCTCTTCTGGAACTTCAGAAGCTGCTTGCTCTCCCATTCAAGATTCTAAACGTATCCCTTTCTTAGTGAGGTAGTGTAAGGTCCACGCCTCCAAAAGAAATGGCCTCTTCCATTTGCCATCTGTCTGTTCTTCTTTTTCTACATTTATCTGTGCTATTGTGATTATTGTTTCCCAGAACACTGACAACTCTAAAGCCAACAGTCCTTTAGCTTTCCTGTGTGATTGATTCACTGCTGGGTTTGAGCCTCAGTTATAGCAGTTGTGAATGAGAGTCATTATAGTGACTACTGCATTGGTTTAAGCTAACATTTTGGTAACAATGTTGCAAAATACCAATAACAATCATGGTTCATGGTAATTATTACATAGGAGACAGTTGCTGATATTGTTTACTCTGCCTCCTAATAGAAGGTGAGCTTTGTGAACACTGGGAATAGCCCATGAATGGGATCAACTAGTATCTACAGTTTTTGACATCTAGTAGACAGTTAAATATTGAACAATAATCCTTGGGAACAGTATAAATGAATTAACTCAGTGTGTGTTATTCAACTAAAACATCATTACTATCAATTAATGCAAAATGCTACTTGGACAAATGGACAAGTTGAGAGCTTCTTATATGAAAAACCAGGAAACAGGGATGATTAAGAAGGGTTTGGATTTCAGAATGGCTGTGTAGACATTACTAGCCAAATATGTCTAACCTAAACATCCAAAATCTATAATATTTTTTAACATGATGTCAGTCACCAAAGTGTCTCAGATTTTAGAAACTCTATATTTTAGATGCTGGAAATCAAGGGGCCCAGCATATGTTACAAAGGTATTTGCATGCTACAATACTAAAAAATTTTAAAGGATGCATATCAATGAGATGGCTTTAGGGGAGCCCTCAATTCAGTGTAGCAAAATAACATTGAACACTGAAGTTGATGCCAAAGTTGCATGTACAGTAGGAAAATGATCCAGCAGTAGTTTGGAGAGCATAACGGAGTGACAATCATTTTTCTGTATTTTTCCTTTCAGAATGCAAAGTTGACTGTGATACCTGTTTCAACAAAAATTTCTGCACAAAGTGTAAAAGTGGATTTTACTTACACCTTGGAAAGTGCCTTGACAGTTGCCCAGAAGGGTTAGAAGCCAACAACCATACTATGGAATGTGTCAGTATTGGTAAGGAAGGACTCTAAGATTTATAATGGGTGAGAAACACCACGTCAGATGACAATGGCAATCTTACACAAGATCCTGAGAGGCTATATATAATAGGCCCTATCCATCTTTGTTTACAAGATACTATTCCTAACCTATGTTCACATAGCTATAGCCTGCATATTATGGGCAGTTTAAAAGTGCTCTGCTGTTTGTTAAGGATGGCTCATAATTGTTTCGAGCTACTCTGATCATCAAATATTTCTTACATTTCAGAGAAACAAGGGAAAAGAGGAGGGAAAATGTGTGAGGGGACAAACTTAACTGATTTCCACTTTAAACCAAGA
The DNA here is from genome assembly GCA_902729485.2 of Mus minutoides. Classification (NCBI taxonomy): domain Eukaryota; kingdom Metazoa; phylum Chordata; class Mammalia; order Rodentia; family Muridae; genus Mus; species Mus minutoides. The sequence goes on from LR749793.1 coordinate 841,913, forward strand.
CTTTAAAAAATATCCCTAAATTTGATAACAATCCATAATGAAATTGTTTTCCATATGGTGGTATTTTTTTCTTAATATTGCCCACTAATGCTCCTGTGGTCTTATTGTCTAAGTATTAAACACAGAGAAGAGAGAAAATTTGGGGCTCCCTCAAACTGATAGAATGAGACAGTCCAAACTTTAATTATAGGCCTGGTTTTCTGGAGAGGAGCTTTCTCAGACAAGTTGTCTGTCTAAGCAACAGACCATGGTTGGGCTATGTTTTCCCTCTTTTAAGTATTACGCAGCTACTAGAGATATGGGTTTGATACACTTGTGGAACAGATGCTAACCCCAATGGGAAAACAGAAAAAGAGAACTCCAAGTCCCCTGGGCAGTGGCTGCAGGAACCTTTGATGCTGTCCTATGCTGTGTGTGTACACAGAGCCTCCTGATTCAATACAAGATAGTTTCCAGGAGTGCCCCAGGCTCCCACAGTGTGCTTCTGTTATAATTTAAGGTGTGAGACAAATAATTTTAAGCTTGCACAAATAATTTGGTGGCATAACCATTTCAGGATAAATGCAACTTTTATGTCTATACATTCATTTTTGGCAGAAGGAAAACAATGGATGACGTTTAAAAGTTAGCCACAGAAATGCTGGGAAACAGCAATCTCAAATTAATCTGTGACTCTCTTTGCTTTAATCTTCCCTAGTCATGAAAAACAACTTAGGAAAGGCGTAAAGTTGTCCATGAAAGCTCTTCTGGCCTACTCCTCCAAAGGGCTGATGATTAGAGATAATAAGTTCCAAACAGTGGAAACAATGGGAAACACTCCATTGAAATATTAAAGTGCAGATACCAGAAGCTTGTAGGGTTTCTTTACTGAGGAAAAAGGACAGATATTTAAGTTTTGTTCGTTGTTAAAGGAGTAACATTCAGTCTTTAAAAGCTCAATGTTCTTTAATAGTTTCTTATCACAGAGTGTTTAACATTTGGCACTGTGGAATTAGTCTTCAAAGAAAATTGGGTTTTATATCCAGAAAGTTACCAAGTCTATTTCTTACCATAAATTTTAAATGATGATTATACATTTAAAATATTACTAGCTGACAAATGGCCATTTATTAAACAAATGACCTAGGCACAGTTGTATTGCAGATGGGCAATTTCATCAGGACTGGCTCCTTTAGCCTGTTCCCTAAGGGAAGTATCCGTTTTGGTAGTCAGTCCTTATGCACAGCATGTGCTGGCTTGCCCCAGATTATCAGGGAAAATAATGGCATGCTTCACTACACAAAGGACGATCAAAGTATGGAGGAGCAAGACCCAAAAAGTTGAGATGTGGAGTGCAAAACACACCATAAATTCCAGTGCTTAGCTTAGGACCTTATTTAGAGCTCTTCACTGCTTACTAGTAGTGTATCTTTCCCCTGCCGAGATGTTAGTTAAGTTTTGTTTCTACTTAGAAGATAAACTGAGCAAACAAAAAACTATTGCCCACATATAGAGGAGGCAGGAAAGATCATTGTAACAATGTATCCAGTCCTCATAGTTTGCAAATCAATTTAGCCTACATTTCCACCTTTATAAGAGGGCATATTGTTTCCACTTTGGATTTGAGATATTTGCTTCCTCTCTGCAGTGTAGTTCTGTTTTCCTCATTGTTTCTCTAGGAAGTCACAGAGTGGGCCAATGTATCACTGTAAACACAGAGACTCTGAGCTCATACCCTAGCTATATCTCCTATTGAACCTGCCATCGGTAGCTGAACACAAGTTTGCCCAGTCCCACCTCTCACCGCCCAACCCCACCCCCACACTTTTACTGTGACTTTCACTACATCTCAGATGACAGTGAATCACAGTCTGACTCCTAGGGTCTAGGGCTCATTAATTTTTCTCAAATACTTAGTTCATTGGGCAGAGGAAGGAAGGAAGGAAGGAAGGAAGGAAGGAAGGAAGGAAGGAAGGAAGGAAGGAAGGAAGGAAGGAAGGAAGGAAGGAAGGAAGGAAGGAAGGAAGGAAGACAGCATCCGAGGTTAAGATCCTTCTTAAGCATCTTTTTAACAAAGTTATATCCCAGTTTTAAATTGTTCATGTAATCTAAATTGAACTTAAACCACTCTTTTAGTTATATCTATCATTTTTCTAACCTTTTTATTTTTATGAAAATATACTATTTGCTACATTATCAGCCCTTTAAGGTATTTCTGAAGAAAAAAAATCTCTTTAATATGGGTTTTAACTATCTAATCTCATTAGTTATATTTTTTCCTTCAATAGAATTATCTAATATTAAATCAGAATTTCATCTTAATAACCAGTCATCTTCTGATTTTAGATCAGTAATTACCTATGTTTTAATTTTTCAATTCTGGTTTCATAAAGTGAAATTATATATTTGATTTTATCACTTTGTTGTGAAAGACCAACATTATTTTGGCTTCCAAATTAAATAATGCTTTCTTTTTTAATTTGTCCTCTTAATTGTAGTGATAAATATAGACACTAAGTTAACATACAGACTAATATTTCTCTTTCTATTTGCCTTCGTGGAGGCTTTTTAATCTGTATTACTATTTAATGATTAATTTGGAAAAAGGGTGGTTGGAGATAAGGTCCATAAATGGCAAAATGTTAGACTATTAAATAGTGTAGTTGCTTTATTCGCTGACCAGAATCACAGTGGTATAGTTAAATGTGGAGTTTATTTTAAAGATGATTCAATAGAGCTCATTTAAGTTTACTGAAATAAATTCATTTTTATATGACTCTGTGCTGCACTTGGGTGTCTGCAAGTGATGAAAATGCCTATAAAAATGAAGGACATTTTAATCCTCTAGATTTAAAATAAAATTTTAATGAAATATTATTTTCTTATATCTAGAGGTTTAATTTGAAGTCTCTAGATCAGTTAGGTTGTTGTTCTTAAGGTTGTCATCAGAGATAGCCTTCTTGTATAATAACACCCCACTAAGTCAGAAGACAATGCAAGAGGTTACCAGCAACTTGTTTCTGTGGAGATAAGCTGTACTATCTGAAAGGTTTACAATTGGAAGCCATTTCTGTTGTTGTAAGTTATGGTGTTTCATGGTCATAAAAACAGGAACGGCATTTTAAAAACCAGCCAGGAGAGCACAGCCCTGTACTACTGAAAATCAGGAGACACAGACATGAGGGTCATGAGTTTGACTCTAGGCTAGACTGCATAAAGAGACATTGTTGGAAGGAGGGAAGGAAGGAAAGAAGGAAGGAAGGAAGGAAGGAAGGAAGGAAGGAAGGAAGGAAGGAAGGAAGGAAGAAAGGAGGGAGGGAGGGAGGGAGGGAGGGAGGGAGAAAGGAAGGAAGGAAGGAAGGAAGGAAGGAAGGAAGGAAGGAAGGAAGGAAGGAAGGAAGGAAGGGAGAAAGAAGAAAAAATAGCACTTTTGGAATGTCATTAAAAGTACAAACATCTGCTACAAAAACCCAGGAAAAGTATTAATGAAAAGCAGAGAAACTACACTCACACAAAGGAAACAAATCTTCACAACAGCTTCAGAAGGGCACACCCTGCCCTTTAAGCACCACGCAAGGACATCCAGACCAAACGCAAGTTATTAGCTGTCACTGACCAGAAGTTCACTAAAGTTAGAGATGCTGCTGTGAATTAACGGAGTAATGAATAACGTTTAGGTATTCTGCAGCATGGGAAACAGAAAGGGCACTGAGTGTGCGACAAGGGCCTGGATAGTCCGTTCTGCCTGCCATCCTCTGGCACAGATGCTCTCAAACCAAAAGATGCTACCACGTCTCCACATAACATCTCCTACATTAAGGCCGCACATCTGCTCCGAGCTAGAAATGTCATCAGAAGGCTAGGGTGCGGTCCAGAATCCTGTGCTTTATCAGGTCCTTCAAAGGATTCTGAGATCTGCAGCCATTTAATTATCTAGTCAACAATCAGAATATCCCTCAAGCTCTAGTAAGAATCACTCACTTCTTACAGCAGTGTTAGGAAATTTACAAAACATTCATTAGGTGTGCCTGAGTTAACCAGGTTCACCGCAGAATTCCAATTCACTGAGAAGAAGCTGTCCCAACAGCATATCTACTAAAAAGCATTCTATGTCTGCTCCGATAAATAAGTAAATATGTTATCTTGCCCAACTATGATAAGCAGAAGCTATTTTAGAAACCTAGATGTGTTGAGGGATATGTTGTGGTTGTTTGTTTCACTGACAATCATGCCTGTGCTTGGGAGCCAACTGAGTCTTTGTTTGGTTGCAGTACACTGTGAGGCCAGTGAATGGAGTCCATGGAGTCCATGCATGAAGAAAGGAAAAACGTGTGGCTTCAAAAGGGGGACTGAAACACGGGTCCGAGATATACTACAGCATCCTTCAGCCAAGGGTAACCTGTGCCCCCCAACCAGCGAGACAAGAACTTGTATAGTACAAAGAAAGAAGTGTTCAAAGGGAGAGCGAGGTACAGACTCACTAACAACGTTCTTCTTTGAATCTGCCCAAGTTGATCCATATTTCACTTTATATCTTATGGAATAGTTGACCATATTCCTAATGCCAGAAGCTCTAAAATGGGTAGGAAAAGAACACTGCGGATCTAAGTTACAGTTTATAGATCTGATAAGGGTTTTTCTTTTTAGTAAGGAACCTGACCTCAGCACTTTAGTGTGATAGTTTGATAAATGAAGCCCAAATCAAGAGACTACTATAAGTTTTTAGGCTTGATTTTTTTTTTTTTTCTGTGATCTGCCTTGTTAATGCCGGGGAACTTTTGGGAAGTTTCATAAACACAAGGTGAACATCATCTGTTGTGAGAACATAACAAAGGGACATACCCCTACCAAAGGAGGTATTCTCTACACAATTGCTTACAAATTAAAATGGTGCAAATGTTTCTAAGTTTCACAGTTTGAAGTAAAGGATCAAGACCACTGGGGACATTCTGTCTCCATGTTGCTGTTCTAGACTTTTGTAACAGGTGCAGAAATTATTATACCAATATTATTTATTTCAAAACTTGTTAAAATCCTGTAAGCACCAAGGAGAAACTTACCGCTGAAGATAGTGCATGAGTGGAAATAAATTCCATTTAGAACTACAGTTGCTGATTTTTAAATAATCATTCCCATATTTCTTAATCATGTCCTCAGTACCACTGCCTACAAATATGTTGTATATCTTTAACTAATTATAGATAATTTTCTAGTGAGCCTATGAATGGCCTTCTCCAGAGGCAAGTTGTCATTTGAGAGGAGTTGAATACAACTGCAGATGAACTTCCTTGCTTGTTTCAGTTATTCTTTCACTAATTCATTCAACACACTTTTATTAAAAACTCTTACTTCTGTAGCCACATATCATGGGAATTCCTAAAGATTCATAGCTAAGTAGAATCCTCTCTGAGAGTTAAACCCAGAGTCCAAATGGAAGCTGAGATGTTTCAACAGATGATCATAAACAATATCACGTAGTAAAGTAGTTTCTTAGAATCACAGAGGAGGACACTCTAAACATGAACATTGTTTATAGAAAAAGTAATTTTGATCACCTGAGTTTTTACAAAATATTTTTTATCATATCAATAGAATTAATTGCCCACCATGAGACTGTATGGAATCTTCAATTACAACTGGAACTCAGAACTAGTGTACTAAAATTTTTAGGAATATATATGAGTTATATTAAAGAGAATAGCTAACTCTTGTAAATCTGTAAGAAGTTTTGGTTAGAACTTTGTTTCAGAAATGCACGTTGGTTAGTGAAATGGTCTTTTTAGCATTTGTTATCAATTAATTTAAAAGTCTTAGATTTTGAAAGTTGGCATTGGAAGTCAACTGCTTGAGTACTTTATTGGTATGCTCCTATAACCACAGAGCTACTTCTGTTTACTAAAGATCTTGAAATTTAATGAGCTACATCTGGCCTTCACCATATTTGTTTCTATAAAACCTACAGCATTAACTGGTATTAACTATATTTTCCTTCAAGAATAAATGAAATGAAGTTTATTCCATAGAGAAACTAAATTATATTTTCTCTTTTATTTGAGAATATGCCCTTATAATATACTTTTCACTGCACCTGCCATAAATATTGATGCCATAAATGCCACTTCTTAAGACTAGCAGCTAGAAGAGAAGTTATGCCATAAAGTTGTTTGAGTATCAACCTGTATCTGAAGTGTGAACTTAAATTTTTGTTTCTAATCTTTGTTCCTCCTTTCCAAGGATACCACAACATTTTACATTCACAAAATAAGATTTATGGAAATATAACAGTATAAATGTTTTATTATTTCTCAAATTGGATAATCCATGTACTAGCAGGAATTGTTGACATCCTGGAATGACATTCCTAGCCCCACTCCACTTTCTCTTAGTCTTCATTTTTCTATCAATGAGCCTGTTTCATTTTTTAAGGTAGGTTGGAAATATAAGGAAGGAATAAAACCATTCTCCTAATTCATCACCTCCTTAACACTTTTTATAAATTCTTTTAATGTCTACTTATTGAATCTATTACCTTAACAGGGGGTGGGGGAGGGACTTGTGAGAGAGGGACCAGGAAAGGGGACAGCAATTGGAATATAAAGTGAATAAATAAATAAGTTAAGTTAAACAGTAAGAAGTCAAAGAAACATATTGCTATGACCTGTATCTGTGCTTTTCATAAACTATATAGGGCATGGGAACATTATCCAATTTTTCACTTAGCCTTAGATACACAGTTATAAAATATGTATGATATACCATAAAGTATTTTGAAATGTAAATGCTAAGAAGAATAAGCACACTTAGAAAGGCTACCAACAGGCTAAGTTGACTAGAAGACATAGGAGTTAGTATATCTAGATTAGCAAATCATTTTTATCTCAGAATCATAAACATAAGAAACCTTCAGGCAGTTTAAGAAATAAGAACTATAAAATGATAAGCACAAGATCTATCCGCCATCTATTTACTGCCTAATTGCTCTGACTTCAGATGTATAAAACAGGAAGAGTCCCTTACTTGTATAGCTTCACCACTGAAAGATGGCCTGGTATTTTCAAATGCATCTTCAAATCTTGATTTGAAACTACATCTGTGATCTTCCTGGGAGGGTCACAGTGGACAGAAGTAGAACATTCGTGTTTGGAACAGGTGCAGGACGTGCTTTCAGGATTTTTTCCTGCTGAGTTCTAACTGCCAAAAGCAGAAGCTCCAGGGAAGAATGATATTCCCTGACATTCCCCTACATCGAGCCTTGGGCTGATTGGTTAGAATGCCTTGGCAGTGAGCTACTGGAAACTGCTTGTCTCTCCCATTCAACCCAGGATACTAAAACTCATGCTGTTGTCTCATGCTATTACAGGGGTGCTAGAGACATGAATTCGGTATTGATAGTTATGTGGCAGAGACTTCATCAGCTGGTACATCTCTTTAATGCCTTCTTTAATGTGTTTAAAATAGCACACACTGCTATGTTATGTGAGGGAGTGCTAACTGTACTACAAATATTCCTCAGCCCCTAATCAATGATCTTGCCCTTGTTTAGATACTATGAGAGATGTTTCCATAAATTTACACTGCATAATAAGTAACTTCAAAACAGAGGCTAAACCAACAGCCATCCATTTAAGGATATGTGACTGGGTAGTTTATATAGAGATCCATTCAACAATTCTGATCTTAGCTGGGCTCCTTCATGTGTCTCACACATGCTCCTTCGGGATGGCTGAGAACCGAAGCTAATGGGCTATGTTCAAAGTCAAGAAGATACATCAAATCCAAGAGAGAAAGGCAAAGTAGGCTTACCTGAGGAGATACTTAGAACTGGCAAGCTTATCTACACCCTTCTGTTATCTTGTACTGGTCACAAGGTCATTTCTGACTCTGAAGGTGAAAAATAAGTTGTACCCATTGCCTCAGGCAACCATGATGTTACTTTATATGGTGTCATCCAAGCACAGTCAGAAGGGCAGGAAGGTGAGTGTTACTGCCATGCAGAGATCTTTTTCTTGTTTGCAGTTTGATGAATATGGTCACTTGGTCTTTACCAATCTCTCCTTGTGATGCTGTATCTTCCTCTATAAAGCACAGTACAGTGTGGCAAGTAGTTTTGGCTACTTTGCTTTGTGCTCCCGGTGAGTTGCAGACACACACCTACCCAGGAGCTAGCTCAGCCACAGATCACACACACATACATTAGCTCATTTTTAAACTGCCTTATTGTCTCTGTGGCTGGGGTTTTCTAAGCCTTCTGCAGCTAGCATGTCCTTTCCTTTATCCTAGCTCAACATCTTTAACTCTGCTCTCAACTTAACTGCCCAGTTACCTTCTATGAAGTCCATTGGCCTTGCTGCCTAAGACACCATGCCTTTCCATGGGGCTCTTTCCATTTCTGTCTACATTTTGGAAGGTCTCCCCTACAGCTCTGAGTCTGTTCCTTCTCTCTCTCCCAAGTATCTCATCTCCTCTCCCTGCCCATTCCTGATGGAACTTGGAAGTCCTGCCTCTTGCTTTCCACCATTGGCCATTGGCATCTTTATTGATATATCAAAAACCAATTAAGGGCAAGGACCTTCAGTGCCAGTAAACACCAATTCCAGATTAAATGGAAGCATCAGAACCATTCCTCTTTAGTAGAGATATGAAGTATGTAATTTCTATTGTACCTTCTATGTATAAAATGAAGTGTATTAGTGTTCCCATTGCAGCCAAAACTGGCAAAACTACTTAAAGAACTTTGGCTGACAGTTTGATATCAAAGCCCTGGCAGAGAGAGAGAAAGGCAAAGTATGTTTACAGAGAGAGCGAGAGATGAATACTCATCTCTCTCTCTCTCCTTTTTATTTAGTCTAGGACCCTATCCCATGGAATGGTCTTGTTCTCACTTAGCCTGCCTCTTCTTACATCAACTAACCAAATATAGAAACTTCCTCATAGATATGCCTAGAAGTTTGCTTCAATGGTGTGGTTCTAAATTACACCAAGTTGACAGTAAGAGTTATCCATCACAAGGAGACTATAAGCGATTAAAAGCCAAGCCAAGGAGCTGGGGAGATGGCTCAGCCATTAAGAGCACTTGTTGCTCTTGCAGAGGACACAGGCTTGATCCCTAGCACACACAGGGTGCAACCATCCACAACTGTAGCCCTCATTGATGTGACACCCTCTTCTGACCTCTACAGGCACCACACACACATGTGGTACACATACATACATGGATGCAAACAACCCATTCGTGAACAATCATGAAGTAAATAATTTTTTGTTTGTAAAAAGCTAGGCTGAGTTAAACTTATGTATTACAATTGTATGGAACACAGGGCCCCCAATGGAGGAGCTAGAGAAAGTACCCAAGGGGTCTGCAACCCTATAGGTGGAACAACAATATTAACTAATTAGTACCCTCAGAGCTCATGTCTCTAGATGCATATGTAGCAGAAGATGGCCTAGTCGGCCATCATTGGGAAGAGAGGCCCCTTGGTCTTGCAAACTTTATATGCCCCAGTACAGGAGAACACCAGGGTCAAGAAGTGGGAGTGGGTGGGTAGGGGAGCAGGGTGGGGAGAGGGGAGAGGGGACTTTCGGGATAGCATTTGAAATGTAAATGAAGAAAATGCCTAATAAAAATTGGAAAAAATATTTACTTAAATATCTCTTTGTGATAGGTGTGCTAATGTTTGAGAAATTAAGAAAAATAAAGATGCCCCCTTTACCATTTTTTCATATTCTAGGCATTAATGTCATACTTAATTTTCCTGAAAACTGTGATCACCCTGTTCAGCTTTCTTGTAGCAAAAACCCATGTTGAGAGGTTTCATTTTCGTAATAAGAACACTAGTAGCTGCAGTTTTCATTAAAGTTTATTAACTTACTTACAAAAGCATCTACTTTTTCTGGAAAAATATAAAATAGAACTGCCTATATTTTGTTCCAGCTTCAAGGCAACTATATGGTATTTTTTCTGTGACCACCATATCGATACACTGATACATATTCTTCAAATGGCTGAGTAGGGTTAAAGGTACAGCTTGTGGCTGTGGAACCGAGTTTGAATTAATAGGGCCTTTGGAGAAATGACCTCAAGACCTTTGGCTTCATTCATCGCCTGATCTGGCCAACTAAGATTCCTGCCAACTAGTAGGGTTCCCTAGAGAGAGACTCCAAGAGCATCAGCATAAATTTAAATTCTGAACCCCCAAATATAGTTTCCAAAAAGGTCTTTCTTGTTCTTTGCTAATTACAAAATAAACATTTCTCAGCAAAAAGACACTTCCTTCTTTCATGGTCCTGTCTAGCTCCCTGCACCCCTACCACTCTTTAAAACTGCTGCTGCTGCTGAGGCCCCTTTGGCACAGGAGACAAGCCCACGTTTGCAGACACAAAAAGGATTATTAAGTCTCCCTCTTTACCCTGGCAACTTCATAGAAGCCTTACAGAGAAACTCTGTGTATACCTGTATCTGCCAGAATGGATCACACACCTTCTGAAGCCTCCCCAGAGGTGTGAAGGAGCCGATCTAACTAGAAGTAGTTGATCTCTGTGGCATCATTAGAGAGAAATACTCTCAATCTTGGTTCCATCATCCATCTGTATGATCCGGTTACCAGTATTGAAAAATTATACACCAGTATTCATTGGGACATATGAGCTAAAAGTAATAGATCTAGGGGCTAAAGAGATGGTTCAGCCGTTAAGGGCACTGTCTGCTCTTCCAGACAGAATTAGACCCTTCCTGATTTTAATTCCAAGCCACTATATGGTGTCTCAAAACCATCTATACCGGGATCTGATGTGCTCTTCTGGCAAGCAGGTATACATGCAGATAGAGTACTCTTACATAACAATAAATGAATGTTTTTTTTTTTTTTACAAAAAATGACAGTTATAAAATTATTTTAAGGAAGAAAAAAGCTTTCAGCATAGGATTTTTAAATTGCAGTGCCATTAAGCCGTCTGTTTTCTTTCCTCATTGTTTCAATTCATCCTCCGTCTCTTTTCCTATTTACTGTTTGTTTTCCATTGCTCTGAATCTTTCTAAAATTTAGAAGAAATTTGGCTCTAAACAGATTCAGTCCAGGGTCCATATGTAAATGTCCCAATTTACCCTAATTTCCCTTTCCAGGTGGCTTATTTCATGGAGGAATTTAGTTGATCAGTTTGAATCACATTTTCATTCCTTGAAGTAATCACTCCAGCAGGCATTTACACTATTTTAATTTGTCTGCCTTTCATTTGGTCACATTCCTACAATTAAAACTGGGTGCCGTGGGAAATGACTTACAAAGAAGGATGTATGTGTAAATGACCCCGCTCAATACATGCATACACAAATATGAAGTGCTCAAAATTATTCAATGTAAAAACATATTCTTTCACCAGATACTTTCCAGCCAACATGTATAAAAGCAATTTAAATAATGAAGCTTAAGCAAGTTTTTTTTTTCTAATTTTGACCCGATGTGCATGTCTAGCATAATGCTAATAATATCTTCATTTAACCAATTTTTTCCAGTTTCTGGGTTTTTAGAAACATTTTTATGGGATTAAACTGACTTTAACTGAATCCACTACTCCTTGGATGGTTTCTGGGACAGATTTGCATACACCATGCAAGGACACTCATTTCCATTTCTAGCTGCTTAGGGTTCTGTGTGGAACACAGCAGTGTGGGGAATGACATTCTGCTTAATTACTCACCATGCCACTGCAACTTTAAGATGAACTCAAACCTAATTACTGAACTCCTGTGTTTATGCTATCCATATACCACTGGGCCATAACTTTAGCCTCTGTGAGGCCAGGTTGCTAAATCTGGAAAATAGTCTTATGGCGGGTTGTTTTGTTTTGTTTGTTGTTTTTGTTAGAGGAGTCTCTTTTTTCCCTGCATTTGGAAAGATTGGATAATCAGAAGAGTTGCTCAACAAAGAGTAATTATAGTCCATGAGTAAGGATGAATATGTACATGAACACATGAGGTGTGGCTTTACTTTTGCATCAAGAGCAATTGGAAATTTACAAGCACATTTATTTCTTAGTGTGGCATAATATCTAAATTCAGGAGAGAAGATAATAAACTAAACTCACACTTGAGCCATATGTGTGTGTGTGCATGAGCATCTGTGTGTGTGTGTGTATGTGTGTGTGTATGTGTGTGTATGGATGTGTGTGCGTGTGTGTGTATGTGTGTGTGTGTGCATGAGTCTCTGTGTGTGTGTGAGAGAGAGAATGCACGCATGTGTGCACATACAATTGTTCATTTCAAAAGTAAAACAGGATATAGGAAGTGTGCCTTTTAGTGACATGGTTAGTGGGTACAGGGTCTTTCCAGGAAGGCTAATGATATGAGCTGGATCCTGGGGACCCACACAGTAGAGGGAAAGAACCAGGCTATATAGACAGTCCTTAGACCTCTACACACACACACATTTACACATACACACTAAATAAACTGTAATGATAAACAATATTAAAGAAATCATACACAATTAAAACACAAAAGCATTACCCTAATTAACATAAACAACCACCTAGTTTTCCATAATATAATCATTATAATTAATAGATAACTATTTTTATGAAATGCCCACATATACAGAGAAATATCACTCAGGGTAATGAATATACTTTGTAAGTGTCAGATACATTGTCTAGTTGTTCTCTGATTTATATCCCATACTGAGGACTTATGCTTCAATTTCTTTTCCTAGAAATTACAACTTAGTTTACTAAAGTAGTTCAATAGCAAAGCTCTAGTAGATTAAACATTTGTCCAGCTTCTCAAGTCCTATTCTGAAATGTGTAAGAAAAGGAAGTTTACATATATCTAAAATATTTTAGTGTGTGGTTGTGTATGGGTGTGTGTATGTGTTGGGGGTTTGTGGTGTAATGTGTGTATGTGAATATAGGTGTGATTCACAGAGGTCCACTTTCAGCAGTCAGTTCTCCATTTCCTCTAAGTTCCAGGGATTGACTGAGGTTGACATGCTCACCAGGAAAACACTTGAACCTAAGTCTTCTCACCAGTTGAAGAGTCTTCTATTTATTGGTTCTACCCTTTTTCAGCTACTTCCAACCCTGTGGTAACCTTTTAATGCTGCTGCTCTTGTCTTATTTTCCTACCCATGCATATTTACCTAGTTAACTAATACATACATATATGAACCTAATTGATTATCTAATTAATTAATATATACATATATCCTGAGAAAGAACCTTCCCACATTTGTGTGTAAATGACAAAGGTCAATGCCAGTGTGACCCTGAATTCACAATCTGTTTTTTTTCTTCTCCCAAAGGCTGGGTTACAAATGTGTACCAATACATCCAGCTGTTGCAATTTTTCCCTTTTATTAAACATGGATTTTTTCATACATAATACATCCTAATTAGTTTTCCCTCCCTCTACTCTTCACAATTCACCACCCACCCTCCTTCCCATGCAGATCCACTCACTTTCTGTCTCTCATTAACAAACAAGTAGGCTTCTAAATAATTTAATAAATACAATACTATAATATAATATATAACAATATATTAAAGCAACACATTGGAATAGGTCAAAATAAGCAAACAGAAAGAAAAGAGCACAATACAAGGTACAGAAAACAGATACAGACACAAAGACCAACTCATTTGCAAACTCAGGGATCCCATAAAAACACTACACTGTAAGCCACAATGTATGCTCAAGGAGTCTGTAGAGTAAAAATAGAGAAAAACATAAACATATTAAAATATAAGATAATAAACTAAAACTCTGGCATAGAAGGAGTCTTAAAGGTCTCCACTGGGTTTGTTTTCTGGTAGGCATGTTACCTACTCCTAGTTTGCTTCTCCCTTGAAGAAGACTAAATTTTTGTTTACTAGTGGTTATCAATGATAGATTGCTTCTGGATTAGGCATGGGGCCATGTGTCCACTTCTCCTTTCAGCTCTAGCACGTCACTGGTGCACACCCGTACAAGCCCTGTGAATGCTGCTGTAGTCTGTGCCTTCCTGTGTGTCCATCCTGTGTGCTCCATCCCTCTAGCTCTCACACTCTTTCAGCCTCCTCTTCCACAGTTCCTTGAACCCTAGGGGAGGGGTTTAATGGAGGTATCCCACTTAGGGCTCAGTGTTCCAAGGCATCTCTCCATATTGTCTGGCTATGGGTCTCTGTATTTGTTGCTATCTGTTGCAGAAGGAGACTTCTCTGATAATGGCTGGGGAAAGCACTGACCTATGAGTGTAGTAAAATGTAATTAGGATTCATTTTCCTGCTATTTGCTTTAGTAGCATAGTCATATTTGGTTTTGTCTTGGGTCCCTGGGCTATCTATTCATAGGTTCTTGGTCATCTAAGCAGTACCTTGTATTAGTTCCATATCATGTATCCATACTATTATGCTTTAAATCAGATATTGGTTGGATACTCCCATAAGGGTTGTGCCACCACTGCAGTAGCAAATCCTGCAGGCAGGATACACTGTAGATCAAAGGGCTTATAGGTGGGTTGGTGTTTACCTTTCTCCTCAGTAGTGTGCAGGCTTTCTTCTCTACATTAACATATAGTAGTAAAGTCCCTATGTAGGTACCTGCTTGACTTCTTCACGTTCAATGTGTTGTGAAGGTGTTGTCTTAAAAAAATGGGCCTTTGCTGTCAGTTTGTGGAGAGCAATCTGTAGGTTTGATAACAGCCAAAGGTGTTTGGGTTCCAATGGGACGCCTTCGACCAACAATTCAGTTAGATGTGATCCATTGCCAGTACTGGAAGCTTCTTTTTGTGACAAAAAAAATGTCCTCTTGGGGTTGTGTCTCCCATATTATTTGGCTATTTCATTTAGTCCACAATCCTATATTATATATTTTAGAAAGCTTCTACTACTATCTCTCAAAGGCCCTTAATTTAGCTATCTCACCCAATATTCCTACCTCCTTCCCCTCTCTTCTCCCTCACCCCATTTGATCCTCCCCCATTCATTCCTAACTATAGATTCTATTTCCCTTTCCTTGGGAGATCTATCTGTCTATCCTCCCTAACCCCTTACTCTCTAGCTAAGTCTGTGATTCTAGGAATTATAGCTTGACTTAATATTGACTGAAGAGCTAATATACACATAAAAATCTTTTATTCTTAAATTGACTGTTTATTCACATGTTCAGAACCCTAAGATAACATCTAGTATTCCATTCATTTCAGTAAAGTACAGAAATATTTATAGTCAGAACTGTGTCAGTTCAACCACAAGTCTGTCATGAGTGCTATTTGCTTCACTTTTTAATTTTTGCTAAAGCATTTCATTGCCAAAAATTATATATCTGCTGTTGTAAAAGCTCAAAATTTTTGAATGTATAAAATATTAGCAATATCCTTTCACTCAGGGTAGTTTCATCCTCTGAGAAAAGTTTTGTTAAATTGTTTGATCTTTGTTCCAGAGTATTCTTTTGACTATAGTAATATATTCATTTCTAGCAGAGGTAAAAGAGATGATACACCTGTTTTTAAAAGTCAAATGGACTTTTCACTAGCACTATGGCATTTAAGCAAGTTATGTCTACCTTTTATGCCTGATTTTCATCTTTTATATGATACCACCATAACATTAAAATAAAGTTTTACCAGTGTATTTAAAATTATACTTGTACCTGGGATGTAATAATCATTTAGTAAGTACCACGCATTGGATGAATAAAGCAAAAAAAAAAATGCATATATTTGTATATGGGATGCCCAGTACATAATGTGGGTTAATGGTGAAATGAGTTATTAGCAAGGACAGAAAAATTAGAACTTGTATGCACTGCCCATAGGGATGCAAGATAATAGAACCTGCCTGGCAGTTCCACAGAAATCCAAACTGAAATTATAATGTGACCCAGCAATTCCAATTCTGAGTGTATGTATTAAAATTAGATTCTCCTTGGGTACTTTCTCTAGCTCCTTCATTGGGGACCATGTGCCCTGTCCAATGGAAGATTGTGAGCATCCACTTCTGTATTTGCCAGGCACTGTATATAGCTGTATTTGCCAGCTATATCAGGATCCTGTCAACAAGCTCTTGTTGGCATCTGCCATAGAGTCTGAGTTTGGAGGTTGTTTATGGGACAGATCCCCAATTTTAAAGCCCCATAGGAGGAACATCAATATGAACTAACCAGTACCCTTAGAGTTCCTTGAAACTAAACCACCAATCAAAGAAAACACACGGAGGAACTCATGTCTTTAGCTGCATATGTAGCAGAGGATGGCCTAGTCGGTCATCCATGGGAGGAGAGGCCCTTGGTCGTGTGAAGGTTCTATGCCCCAGTATAGGGAAATGCCAGGACCAGGAATGGGAGTGGGTGGGTTGGGGAGCAGGGGGAAGAGGGGTGAGATAGAAAACTAGGGAAGCGGATAACATTTGAAATGTAACTATAGAAAATATCTAATTAAAAAAAAATTTTAAAGTAGACTCTCAAGGAGACATACATATGCCCATTTAATAAAACTATTATTTACAATAGCCAAAAGCTGTATGTAGTTTTTATGACTATTGATGAAAGACTCAATAAATAGAATGTAGCATATGCACTCAGTCACACATCATTGCTTGAAAAAGGAAAAACATTCTCATAGGTGCTAAAACAAGGATAAAACTGAAGATACTATACTAACTGAAATCAGTCAGGCACAAGATTACAAATATCCAATTGTTCTGTTGATATTAGATACAAATTTGCCAAAATCACAGAGAGAGACATTAGACAATGAGATGCTAGTGTCCTGGGGAAAGAAAATGACATTGTTGAGACATAGTTTCAATTATGCACAATGAAGAGTCCTACAAACTGACATTTGTGATGACTTCACAATGTGAATATTTTTAGTGCCACTAAGCTCTATGCTTAAGATGTCTAGGATCTTTATGTATAATTTATCCCAACTTAAAGAGTAAATGCTAAGGGTTGGAAGATGACTCAGTAGGTAAAGGATTACAATCATGGTAATATGAGTTATATGCCTGGAACCCACAAAAGGTGGAACAATTTAACTGATTCCACCAACTCCTAATCTCCACAAATGTGCTATGGTACATGCAAACCCATGCACTCATAAACGCATCATGTACATACATGTGCACCATTAGAGTGAAGAAATATTTACTGTTAAAATAGCATTTTTATAAGGAATGAGTTCTAGCTAGCCAACAGCTATGGGCCAGACAGCTATATTTTAGACCATTGAGCATGTTTTCTGAACATCTCTGATGTTCTCACTTACCTTCATGGTAAAATCTGAATTTGACATTTCTCTTGGTTCTTTGCTATAGAAAGGAGTAATGATTTCCCCCTTAGGGAAAATGCTTGAATCTCAAAAGAGTAAACAATGTCAGTGGGTTTCCCATGGACCATGCAATGTATTCCAGATGAGATCCGAGACTCTACTGTGCTATAGCTACAAGGAGTTATAGGTAATGTAACAGTCAAAGTTGTTCTGACAGGTAGCTTCCTTGCGGTATGCTGTTCTGAGCCTTGCATTTATTTTTCTCTTGTTTTTATTCCCTTGTACAAACTTAAGATCATGGTCCTCACTTTTATTCTGCAATGCAGGAAAACTAGAGAAAATTGAGGTAAAATTTGCAATAGGGCAACCCAGATCTGTTGGAAACATGAGTGTACCTTGAGGTACTGTTTAACATACAGCCTCATATTGTTCTGCACATCTCCTGCTGTTAATCTCCTGGCCTCGTGCTTTCTTCTGAGTTTTTGTCATTTGTTCCATCTTCCCTGATTGCTAAATACATAATGTAAAACATTAGGTTGCAAACTGGCCTTAAATTGGCTGGGACCTCAGGAGAACTATTCTGAACACTTTTTATATAAACTCTAAGGAGGTCAAACTTAGACAACTCTCAGCTGCTGAGCTTGGATTCCGCAAGCCACTGACCAGTTATAATTAATATTAATAAATGGCAGATGACAGATGTTTATTGCCTAACTGAGCTATGTGTATCCAATACTAAGTCTTCAAAAAGCCAGTGTCAAAGGATCTAAACATATGTGTTAAAGTACCAAAAAGAATAAAACTACAGACATGTGATCCAAACTCTTCTAACTGAAAGTACCTAAATCTCCATAGAAAACATATCAGACACTTTATCGTATTACAAAATGGATTGACATGAAACTGCACTTTATTAGATTAAAAGTCAGTTTTATAAGCCTACAGTTCTATGGGGGAAAGACTTATAAACCATAGGCAAGCTTTTATTTTATTTTATATTTTATTTATTTATTTATTTATTTATTTATTTATTTATTGGTTTTTCGAGACAGGGTTTCTCTGTATAGCCCTAGCTCTCCTAGAACTTACTCTGTAGACCAGGCTGGTCTCGAATTCAGAAATCCACCTGCATCTGCCTCCCAAGTGCTGGGATTAAAGGCATGTGCCACCACTGCCCAGCTAGGCGAGCATTTAATATGTATGTGTGTGTGTGTGTATATATATATATGCATAACTGTTGACTTTAAAGTCTGAAGCCAACATGTTTAATGTGCATGGGTTTTTTGATGAGAAAGAAAATCAGTATTTAAATGCGAAGTTGGTTTAAATTTGTAGAGTTCTGTCAAATTCTGGTAAATAATAAGCTAAATAATAAAACCACTGACTGGGGTTTATTCACTTCTGGATACTAAAGAGTTATGACTCAGTAATTCAGTTACCTGGTTGTGTAATCCTGAGAACATAGTAAGATGCTTATAATAGAAACGAATCCTCCAGTTACTGAAGGCAAAGTAAAAGAATTTTCCAAGGGAATTACATGAAGACTCAAAAACATCTTATAAGAAACAGAGAGAAAAATAACTTGATTACTTTATTTCTGTATTCAATGGGATCCATACAGTATAACCATATCCATTAACACAGATTCTTCCCAATGGAACTGTGATTGAATAATACGATTGACTGGATGTTTGACAGTTTTACATGATTGTTTTATGTAGTTTTTAAGTATCCTAGGCTTGTATGCATCTTATTTAAAACTCTAACTTAAAGACGAGCAAATTGAGACATTGGGTGAGAAGCTGACTGAACATTATTAAGTAATTTGCTTATACAGTAGTAATGTTCAGTTCTGCCCCAGGAAGGACTTCGAGTATCATAGGCAGAAAAGTGTATGTATAAACTACTATGACCAGCAGCTAATGGTTGGGGCAGAATTGTGCCTAGAGTCTGGGTCTTTTTTAGAATAAGCTTTGTCCTGGCTGCTTTAACACTTTTGCCCCATGTTCAGAATGAAGGTGTATTTCTTTTGTTTCTGCACCTCCATTCATAGCCCTAATCAAAGGATTAGCAACAATCATTATTTTCTTGATATCCTTGTTGATGTTGCTGATGCAATATAAAACATTCTGTTTCTCCCCAAAAATTTGTAAATAAACATCTTTGTTCACATATCATGGCGTCTAAACAAAAGCATTGTCAACGGAGTCAGGCACCACGTTCCTTGTGCACTTTTTACAGGGCTGTGTTTAACTATGGGTCTTAATAAGAACCTTCATGAAGTTTTTCCAAAGGATATAAATGCTAATGCCACATCTAATTACTATTATATAACACCAAAGACACAAACTAAAACTAATTGAAGGAGGTATTCAAGAAGTTGGATTTTCTGCTCAAGTTGTAAAGTATATATGGGCTCCACATGTATTCTATGAATGAGAGGTTATGCTGGCCACACAGAGCCAAGTACCTGCCCCAGGGGGTTACTCAGTGTGAAGCAAGCTGCAAGCGGGTAGGGCTCTAAGAAAGAACAGCATGTGCTATGTGCTACTGAGCAGATGCAGCATGGATTTTGGGGTTGTTCTCTGAAGCTTGGGACGATGTGGAAAAAAAATTATATGCTGCTCTTGTTGCTGTAGACATCTGCTGAAGGCCTGTGAGGATGGTGTAAATTTTCTCTCAGGATATTGTGTTTCAAAACTAGAAAGAAGGAAAAGTGGTAAGGAACTCAGTAAGAATCTCGCTCTAACAGGATTACTTTACAGGATGACTCGAGGTTGCAAATGGTAGGTATTCCGTGAACTGTGTTAAAACACAAAACAAAAAAGATCAAAAAAAAAATACCCACATTGTGTTCTCTACAGGTACTATATGATAACTATTTATAGCCTTTACCCCAAGTAATCAAAGACTAGCCCACTTCAAATGGCATGCCTGATTATTGATCCCTTCACTAATGAAGGTGCAAAATATTAAAGAAGCTTTGAAATACATTTTTAGACATGAAATTAAGTTCATAAAATAGGGTTAATTTCAAATTTGTCAAAACACATGGATACAACTTTATTTTTATCTGTTGTGGTTTTCTGAAATGTTCTCCATCTGTGGCAAAGAGAAGTTCCTTGATGTTCCCCACAGAAAAGCATATCAATTGCTTATTCAATACCAAGTGGTCATCCCTGGAAACATATACACACAAGAAAATTATATAAACTAAACAGGTTGTGTTTATGTAAACAAACACGCACACACACACATAACAGCAACAACACAAAGGGCCCATGAATTGGAAAACTAGATGGGGAAGGGATACATTTGGAAGGTTTTTGAGAGAATGGGGTATAGGAAGTAGAGTTACTGTGGCGATGGTGAAACATCATGACCAAAGCAACTCAGGGAGGAAAGGGATTATTGGGCTAATATTTCCATATCAATATTCATCATCACAAAAGTTAAAACAGGGAACTGATGCAGGACAGAAACCTGGAGGCTGGAGCTCATGCAGAAGCCATGGAGGGATGTTCCTTACTGGCTTGATCCTCATGACTTACTCAGCCTGCTTCCTTATGGAACCCAGGACTACCAGCTCAAGGATAGCACCACCCACAAAGGGCTGGGCCCTCCCCTGTCAATCACTAATTAAGAAAATTTCCTATAGATTTGCCTGCAGCTTGGTCTTATGGAGGCATTTTCTCAACTGAGGTTTCCTCTTCTCAGATGACTCTAGCTTGGACGAGCTGACATAAAACTAGCCAGCACAGATATAATTATACTGTAATCTTAAATATTTAAAATTAAAAATGGATCTATTTCCTACAGTCATATACAGATCTTTAAGAATACCTACCAGTTGTCTATAGAGCCAGAGAAACTACTTGCAAATACAAGGTTGTCCTCATGGGATCACATCTGGGTATTGTTATGAGCATATCAGTTTCATCTAGGAATAGCAGTGGTTAGTGTATGCTTTCATGAGATGGTTGAAGGTGCAAAGATAGCAAAAGAAACATGGGTTATTTTTAGAATATCAGAGTCATGAACACATGCAAAAAGTGCCTATACACTATATTTGATTTTGCTGGCCTTGTCCTGTTGGAAAAAGACAGCATTTCCCATTGACCTCACTAGAAAGTAATATCTATAGATAACAAACACTTTTAGCCAAGTCTCAGGATACGAAATTACAAACAAAAATCAGTAATCTTCCTATATACAAATGACAACTGAGATGAGAAAGAAATTGGGAAATAATAATGCATTTCATAATAATTTCAAAAAAATTTCTTGGAATGATTCTAACCAAGCAAGTGAAAGACTTAAATATTAAAAACTTTAAGACATTGAAGAAAATAATTTAAGAGGATATCATAAGGTAGAAAAATCTCATACCCATTGATCAGTAGGATTAATATACTGAAAATGGTCATTGTTCTAAGAGTACTCTACATTTCAAAGCAATCCCCATCAAAATTCCAACACAACTCTTCATAGAAATTGAAAGGACAATTATCATCTTCAAATAGAAGCACAGCATTGATCAATGGAATCAAAATGAAGTCAGAGAGGTAAATCCATATACCTATGGATGCCTGCTTTTTACAAACAAGTCAGAAATACACACTGGAAATAAATAATGTCATCAACAAATGGTGCTGGCCAAACTGGATAGCTGCATATAGAACAATTCAAATATATCCATATTTATCACTCAACCCCAAATTCAACTCCAAATATATCAAGGACTTCAACATAAGGACATATACTTTGAATCTGACTGAAGGGGAAATTGGGACTAGAACTCTTTGGTCCAGGAAAAGACTTTCTGAGTGGAACACTGATAGCACAGATACTAGAACCAATAATCAATAAATGGAACCTCATGAAATTAAAACTCTTCCAAAATCATCCCAACAAGCTGCAAGCTACAGAATAGGAAAAGTGTTTTTCCCTGTTTCTTCGTTTACATTTGTGAGTGCTGTACAGATACTTAAAGTAATTAAAAGTAGTCTGCATGAAACCACAGAACCAGCAGCGTGCTCATCAACACACCAAACTGCTCAATGCCTACCTCATTGCTCCCTTACATCCAAGCATGTGTGGATTCATTTCAGAATTTTCCTGACGTCTGCCATTTTGTCTGTGTTATCTTTGCTTTGCCCATTTGTATTGTTTTGTTCAGTTTTTCTAAACTTGAAAATAGTGATTGTTTACTGAAGATCAAGGTCCAAGCTCATTGTATTTTGGGGGAGTTTAAGGATTAATTAGTTTTCGGTTTGGGTGTTTGTTACTTTTCTTGTGGTTACAACAAAGTACTCAGAAAATGTCACTTAAGAAAGGAAAGCTTAGGCTCAGGGCTTGAAGACACCATCATTTGTGGTGGAAAAGACACTAATAATTGTAGCTCTGGTAAATTCTTTAAGATTCTTTTAACACATTTCTACTACATTTAAATAGAAACACATCAAATTGAATAGGAAAATTGTTCATCAAAACCCTGTAAGATTATTCTTATTTTCTTATAAAACATACTTTATTTGTCATTTAGAAATGATGGATGTTTTAGAGGATTCACAAAGTCCTTGTCTGAAAGCGTGTGCTGTGGCTACTCTGTTATGTTAAACAGATCCAGGCAGAGAGACAAAACCAAATTCCACAATGTTTTTGGAATTCTGAAGCTACCAATAAAGAGGTTTGTGAACCCACTCTTACCTTAACATTGTCTTCAGCATTTCCTATTTAATTGTAGTATAGTATTCACTAATATAATAAATATAGATTTATGAGATACTTTAATGTTCTTAAAGCAAGTGAAAACCACCCAAGAGGAGCCTCACCAGTCCAACCTGAGGTTATCCAGATTGCATTGGCCGAAATTAAGTAGAAGATCGTTCATCTCCAGGGGTTATGTAAGTAATCTTAGAGTGGGAGTTCAGGCGATGATTAAGCAGAAAAGAAAGCCAGCATGCAAGCCCATAACAAGAGGGGCTGACCTCCAACATCAAGGAGCTATTTCCTTTTTTTTTTTTCTCCTCCTGAATAAACCTAAAATACTCCTTATTGTTGCTTTTTTGTACTCCAAAATCTCACGTGTTTAATGAAGCTATTTTTTTATTACTAAAATTACTATAAATGTGGTCAAACAAATACAAAATAATTGCAGTTAAAAGAACTCAGTGGTTTTTCTTAGCATGTAGGAAGAAAACATGTCTCCTTTTCTAGGTGCCACAAGAAAAAAGCTTACGGTGAACTCAGGAAAATAGCTCAAAAGATGTTTTGAGAAGAAATAGCACACTGCTGTATTTATATAATTTTAACTAGAGGCTAAATTTATTTTACATTTCTCTCTGGTAGTACATGCTCCAGATATTGAGAAAATTGTTCAGATGCCAGGCTCAAATGCTACAAGTTGTCTCTCTTCGGTCCTAAAGAGTCTCTGTGGCAACAAGGTTTTATTCTAAAACTCTCTGCCTATTTTTCTACCAAGCATATTGAGTGAGAGATCTTAACAGTCTAAGCCAAGAACTCTCTCAAAGTTGGTTCTTCCTTAGTGGTAGCACATCTTCAGACCAAGAACTCTGATCCAAGAGGGGTCTGCTTCTGGGGGTTTCCTGGGAAGTGTCAAGACTGAAGTCTCATGAAAGGGACTGCTGTGTCTGTTGCTGACATCAGTGTTCCCGCTGGGTATGTTGCTCATTCCTTGGGAATTTAAAAGAATAACAAGTAACCAACAAATCATCAAAAAATTATAACAAGTTACCCAATTCTTGAAAGCAAGCCAGTAACACTAAAATCTGCTTCAGTGTCATCAGTATGAATTCCTAGTGTTATAAGTGAAGTGCTTGACCTTGAAGAACCAAGGTAGGTAGGGAACACAACCCAGATTCCAATGAGATATGAAATGGATTTGAGGTTGACTGATCTCAAGAGCTTATTCTATATTGTATCAATTAGTAATAATGTATAAATACAGTATGTCACTAACCATAGGTATGAATAGTCTTAGTAAAAAATAAAATAGTGGAAGAAGAAATGACCTTTTAAAAATATCACTCTGTTTTGGATGAAATAGCTTTAGATGCCTCTTTAATGATTTTCCTTAAATAAATTTTGACTAAGAGTAATCTCTGGGATACATACAAGTATTTCTGGTTACAAGTCAGGACATACTGTAGAACATAAGTTTTCAAAGAAATATATGTAGGGCTTAGAGGTAACATAATATCAATTTATTGTCTTATAGTGAACAATGATAAATATAATACAAAGATATTTGAAATATACATTCTTCTAAAGATTAACTAGTGTTTCTTTTGTTATGAATTAAAGGGATGAAGATGTTGAACCAGGGTCTGTGTCTTTTCACATGTGACGTTTCTTGATGGTTTCTAGGGAGGTAGACTAAACATGCAGTTCTGACGTAATGCAGCCTGCTATGTTGGTTTCTGGTTAACTCAGACTCTTCAACAGCCAAGAAAAAAGTCTCTGAAAAGCGCAAAATTTTTCAACCTCAGGAGACTCCGATAGGAAGACCTGGAGTAGGTAGGCGATGGGCAAGGGTAACTTCATTCTTAAGAAGACACAATTTCTCATTCTTATATTTGTCTTGATCCCCCAATTGATATAGGCCAGATGAGTTTCTACTTAATAGGAGGATTTTTCAGGAATTGACATGAAAATATATACACTGAATGCAGAATCTTCCAGCACAGAACCACGAAGTGTGTTAAGCCTGTTCATGATGTAATAAATATTTAATTGGATCACTTTTAGGGAAAGCAAGTTTTTGTTACTCCTAAGAATTGCATTCAGAATAAAAGTATGAACTTGTAATGGAGTTGAGAAAAGGTTTTTTTCTGGTACTCAGACCCCATTCTTTTATCATTTTTGCTTGGCCATTGATAAATTCATTTTCTCTGCATCTCTTGGGACAAAGTTTTCAAAAAATGAAATTAAGATTCTCCTGTCCCAGAAGTCTGTATGTGCTGGTCATAAGCAGTAAGCATTGAGTATACGCCCCCTCACTGAATGATGTGATATACATTCCCTCACTGAATAATGGGGTAGTAGTTTTTCAACCGGTTACTTACATATATAAACTGAAATACTAGAAAATTATTTCAGAGCTTGTCTTGTATTTATTTTACTTTGAAACCAGGAATTATCAAGGATGAATAACTTAGGCAACAAAAGTCTATTGTGCTATAATTACATAGGTCAGAAGTTTCTCCACTAGGCTAAAATCAAGATGCCAGCAAGATGGCCCTCCTTTCTGGAGACTCCTTTCTGGAGACTCTGAGAAGACTTTATTCATTGACTCCTTCAGATTCTAGAGACAACTTACATTTTTTGCCTTGTCACCTTTTCTTAGTCTCCATCTTCACATGCACAAATGATAAGTTGAGTCTACTCTGTATTGTATCTCATAATCCCATCTTGTGCCTATTCTTCTCTTTCAAAGACAGTGTGATTAAGTGGATCAGAGTAACCATAGGTATGCTTCTCATATCAAGTTAAGCCAGTTAGCAACTTTAATTCCATGTGCAATCTTAGTTGCCTTTTGGTATTTAAAGTACCATTTTCACAGGATGCCAGGTCTAGAACATGCCCACGTCCCCCTCTTCACAGAGCCGTTTACCTGCTTACTATAAGATTATTTTACAAAATTGGTTTATGCCTCTCTCAAATGTGAAAGAATCTAATTTGAAGAATGCTTTCTTAGTGGTGCTGGGATGAATGGTATGCTAACTAAGGACAGATACTATCTGACATTATTCGTCTTGAGGAAGTTGGTGATTTCTGCCATAATCCCTGCTGACAAATTCAGCTAATTCTCTCCAGGTTTTCATTACTATGTCTTTTACCCATCTATTTCCAGTGATTCCACAGAGCTAATCCTTCCCACAAACATAACTTTTTAAATGTAACTAAATCTCCTATCCCTAAGTAACATGAACTAATTGGAAATTAAACTAGAAGGTGGATGTGATGGAACTCCAAATAAGCCCAAATGGAGTGATCACTGGTTCCATGCCTTAAATTTATCCACCGGGTAATGTTATCATCAATTTCCATGACTCCTGATGGCTAAAGTGAGTTTTCTGTCTGTGAAAAGACAAAAGAACTTTTGACTGAGTAGCATTTACCAAAGTGCAAA
This sequence comes from Mus minutoides, assembly GCA_902729485.2. NCBI lineage: Eukaryota > Metazoa > Chordata > Mammalia > Rodentia > Muridae > Mus > Mus minutoides. The sequence goes on from LR749793.1 coordinate 868,283, forward strand.
TGCCAGATAACCAATGAATAGGGAGGTATAGAATTTGGTTAGAGCAATATGACAACTTAGAGAAAAGGGCAGTATTCCACAAAAACAAATTGAAAAGAAAAAAAAAAAAACAGCAACAGTTGGCTATGTGGGGGGTCTCTATACCTTGTCAAACTAAGGTGAATAACACTGGAGACATAAAACCAAAGTATCAACCAAAGAAGAGGCTACCTGTCTATACTGAAGGAAGGTAACCTCACAGTAAATTAGAAGGTACAAAGTACAGAGAAGCACTTACAAACACACACACACATTCCTGTATACATATACAGACATATACACATACACACATAGACACATGCACACGCATGCATGCACATGTGTGCATGCACACACACATATGCAAACATGTACACACATAACCTAAAACAATTTTTACAGAAAGGATAATCTACTAGGTAGGTGAGGAGGCTCCTTACTTGATGTACAAACCTGAGTTGGGTTCTGGAAACCCAGGGTGGAAGGAGAGAACTGAACCAGGAAATCTGTCCTCTGACTTCCACACAAACAGCAGGGCAAGGCTGCCCATGCGTATATACACGTGATAGTAATAAACTGATTAGCAGATGACAAATGAGTGGTACAATTAAAAGACAGGAAGGTGGAAGAACATTCCATAGTTTTACTAATGCCTTTGGACATGAAAAGGTTAAGAGCTACTCCTCAAAACTTAAATGAATTAAGTGCTCCTGAGATTTTTACTAGAGCCAGATCAAGACTAATCAATTTCTTAAAATGACTTAGTCGACACACCTACTTTGTGGGTTCATAGAATCATAATTAAGCATTACTTTAGAGATTTGTAATGTAGTGCTTTTCCACTTTGTAGCGTTTACAGATTACTTGCTAATCATACCTACTTCAAATAGCATTTAATCAATTGCACTTTACAAATACAAATAAAACACAGAATGTGCTTTACTTACAGTCACACTGTTGATGAATAACATAGCCAAGTGCAAAGTGCACATATCTTTATATGTAGCTCACATTATTTTACATTTAAGGTTGTACTATTTTTTTTAAAGAAACATGTATTTTCACAGATGAAGTCATGTATCATTGTATCATGGCCCCAAATAGACACTGTGTAAATGAATTGGCAGACTCTGATCATTGTGACTTGAATGTCCAAGGTATAGCAACTCTCTTATTGCATATCTTCTCAAGTGAGAGAGAATGACCACATGGGATTTCATGAAGAACAATCTTTGAAATGTACCATGGAAGATGTATAGAGAAGGATAACTTTAAATAACTTAACAAGTGTGGTTTAAAAAATACAGTAATAACATATTATTATATTACTATATTATTAATATAGTAATATAAAATAGTAATATAGTAATATGATTATACTATAATTAATAGTATGTTATTAATATAGTAATTTGATAATATATAGTATATATATGATAGTATAGTATATGTAATATACTATATAATATGATATAATATTATATTACTATATTAATAATATAATATTCCATGTATAAATAAGAATGTTACCAGATATTGGAGTCAGGGACACAACTTGGCGGAGACCATTCATTGATGTTAGAAATGTTTGCTGTTTTCAGACGTCACATTAAAAATTTTCATTTAGTATGACTAATTCCCAGAGCCATGCCAAACCTGCTGAGATACAGTAAACCCTGCCCAGAAATCATTACATGCATAGCTCACAATAGCTAAGTGTTAAAACCTCCAAGTGTTCAGAATTCTACACTACGTTTGATGAGGGTCATTAGGATCTAATGGAGAGAAAATGATTATCCCTACTTTTACCCCCAAATCTCAGCACAACAGGGCAAGAAGCCTACATATCTATTTCTGCTTTCTTTACTAATTTTACTCCCGATTAATCTTAATCATTTCTGGATCACTGCATTGTCCCCCTAAAAATTCTCAAGTAATAAGCAAGGTTTTTATACAACCATTGACTTCATTAAGATGGTCTTCAGATACACAAGGAAGTAGTTCATTTTGCTCAGAAAATAACACTCAAATCATGAATTATTTAACGGTATTTTTACTTTTCAAACCTTTATTACTGGTGCTGAAGAGATGGTTCACTGGGAAGAACTGTCCTCTTTGTGATCATTGGGACATAAGTTTATCTCTCAGCACACATGTAAAGAGCTAAAAAAGTGGCTATGTGCATGCTTGTAACTCCAGGGCTATGGAAGATAAAGATACAATTCCTACGGCTTGATACCTGTCACTTTCCTAATTCTGTGAGAGACTTTGACACAAAGGTGTAAGTAACTTCTTGCCTTCAAAAGTATACACATCCATCAACACCACACACCAACATGCATACAAACTCAAACAATCATTTCCATTCAATCAGATCTTGTTTCCTAGGTCACCTTATACTATTTCTAAATACCTCACTTAAATAACAAATACTTTCCTCAAGGTTAACCAAGACAGCATGATTCATTCCTTCAGAGCCTGCCACATTTTCTTTCGTTTTCAGGTCATGTACTTAAGTCTTTCCCAAGACTTTTTCTTTCCCCATTAATTTCACCACGCATGCTGTCTCCTGCCCTCACTATACCCTTTAAAATGGAAATTTCATCATACTATTCAATAGTCCTTCATTTGGGTGGCATCACAGGGAAAGCAAAATTCAATGGATTACAACAAAAGCCTCAGTCATTCAAAACCTAAGGGTGACTCAGGCTTCTTAAACTATGTAGTACCTACCACTTCAAAAGAGGACAAAGGCCCTGAGATTGATGCAAGATGAGCCAGAGTCATATTTCATGACTTTAAAATAAGCGCACATTCCCAAATCCACCAAGGCATCGTGTATGGCTGCTGTGGAAGATACTTTAAGCAAGTAAAGGTGATTTTGGAACTTTTCAACTTTTCACAATCAAAATGCTCTCCCTTCCACCCTGTTTCTCTTTCTGGTTGCCTTAGAAAAACTCTTGTTAGGTCTTTGCCCAGCTTGGATCTAAGAATGGACTGTAGCTGACATGCCCAACCTCATGGAAACATGGAAGCTCTTAATGCTACAAGAATCCTCCAAAATTCAAAGTTTTAGAATAAATGTAATCACCTCTCATCTCTCTGGAAATGTGGCTTCCTAGAGTCTCTTCTTGCCACAGTCTAGTGACTCAATCATTGGCTTCATCCCAAAAAGAACATTCTATGGTGTGACAAGCTGGAATGATTTTTCCAAGAACCATGATGATTCTAAGTGGGCTGTAGCTACTCAGTATTTGAGGCTAACAGTATAAGAATGCCATAGTAATTAATAAGGCTTATTAAGACAATTTGTCTGGAACACAGAGTTCTAAACACAAGAGAATTAATAGGCATCTATCTCAACATGTGCCCATCCTAACTTTTCTTTATTACATCATGGCCATTAAATTAAGAAAAACTGCTATATTTTCATTGTACTTATTCAATATATATTGAGTAAATAGATATTGCATGACTCTTAACAGAAAAAAATGGAATTATCACCTGGTTTCAGAGAAATGAGTTGATGTTCACCAAGGAAACAGTAATATGTATCTCACATGCTTCTTCTTGTACATAAAAGCATGCAAATGGGTTAAAAACCCACCCCTAGAAACCTCACAACACTGTCTTCAGCTCAGCTTGCCACTACATAATCTGCTCTAGCCACTGTATTCCATGTCAGAAAACTAGTGAGTCAAAATTAAGATTAATTTTCTATAAGATAAGTGATCATAGTCTTTCCACACTAGTTATTCTACTTGACATAAAAAATAGAAACAAAAATTCAATGACACTTAGATAATCTGTAAAAGAAATATATATGTATTTGTTTTATATTGTAATAGCAATTCAAAGTAATAGAAGGAACCATACTATCTAAAAACAAAGAACTGTCACAGAAATTATGTTATAATTGACAGTATCAATACTGAAAATTAAAACAGCATTTTGAGGTCCCCCAAAATGAAAGCAATTCTTTGATTTATTTTGCCTTGATTATATGTTTATTACAAAACCATATTCCAGTTTTCTCCAATGGTATTTTATGAAGAAAATCCAAGGCAGGTTACATACTAATTCAATATGTGAAACTATAGTTGTTAAGAAAAAGTTCACCACTCAACCTGTGTCTAACAGCAAATACCTGTAATTCCAACTCTGAGGGTGGAGGCAGGAGTCTCAGAAGTTCATGGTTATTTAAGGTATGTAGGGACTTTGAGGTCTGGGTGGGCTAGAGACACTATTTTGGAAAAGGATAAAAAAGAAAAAGATACTAAAAGACAAACCTCTTGAAAATTCAAACTTCTGAAATGGTCTTTCAAAGGAAGCATTTCCATTTAAAATTATCAAAGATTACATTGAAAGCCAGCTGTTTTGGAATTTATATTTTTAAAAATCTACCAAAAACTTTTCCATCTGCGGGTAGGAAGGAACTATAAATATATGCATGTATACACACACAATCAAACACATTTGATACATGTATATCTACTGTTCCTACCCTCACCCACTCTGACACACATCCACAGTGATACACAAAGAATGGTGGAATGTTAGAAATAAAACACAGGAAAACCTTACTAATACTTATAAATCACTAAACATCCAACTACTAAAGTATTTTGAGGAAGTTAATTCATTATGTAAGCACTATAGAAGCAATTACAAAGAACTGTCTTGATCGTGGAGACAATGCATATGAAAAGCACGTTCAATGTGTATTGTCATACAGAAGTGGAGAAGCAATCATTCCAGCTGCTCACTTTTTCCTGCAGGTGAACTCCGCCCTTAGGCTCTTTCTTACATTATGTATGAAATCAATTAATCACAAAGTTTAATATAGTAAACATTAAGTATGATAATTATCTTTTACTGTTTGACAAAACCTAGAGTGGGATCGAGACTCACTAAAGAATTGTCTACATTTGGGCTAGCCTGTGGCATATCTGTAGCTAATTCTCTTAACATTTAAGTGGTGTGGTAAGATGCAGCCCAGTGTTTTCAACACCAGTCTCTCAGCTCTGTGGAATAGGACACGGGGCAGGTGGCAAATAGAAGATCTGAACTATCTGAGAGTCCAGTCATCAACCTAAACACAAGAGAACAAGGAAGCAAGCAGAATGCATGCTGGTATTTCTCTCTGCTCATGGCTGTGGATATGATCTGACCTAGCCACCTCAAGCATCTTTTTCTGTGACTTCCCTGTGGTGATGGCTATACTCTGGAATTGTGAACCAAATAGAACTTACTCGTCTAAGTTGCTTTTATGACAGGGTTTGTTTATCTCAGCAACAAGAATGAAATTACAATACTACATAAAGTTTCTATGAGCACTTTAGTTCAAATGTTTGTCTGCTATTAGGAACAGAATGTAGGGCTTTATGTATATTAAACATTCTCTCTAATGCTGTAGTACAATTTCAGCTCCTGAGTGTTCTTCAAACCAGTTATGACAAGAGTTGGAAATGGTATACAACAAAGATTAAGGTTAAAAAAAAAAACAAAAACAGTGAATCAAAGCCAAAAAAAGAGACAAGAATATGCAAGTATTTTACAATTAGCTTTATGTAATCAATAAGTAGCTAGAAATATTAATTAGCAGTCATAAAGGTCTAATGTGTTTAGTGAAAATGTCACAAAGTGCACACTTCCAGGTTGTTTTTTTGTTGTTGTTTTTTTTTTTCTGTTATGGGACTCTATATTACAGGTATTTATTTGCTCCACCCTGCAGGATAGAAAACACTTCAAAGTAAAGACAAAGTGGCTGTCATAGAACTAGAAATAGACAGCCGAGTGAATTAGTGCATAAGAGGATGAGAGAGGGTAGAGAGTAGAGGGTAGAGAAAATGCCACATTATCTTGTATCATCAATCTTGCAAGCCTGTCAGCAAAAGCGAGGTATCCAGTCCTGTCAATCACCAAAGCAGACAGCTCGAGTAAGGGAGGAAGTGGAGCAGAATCAAACATGGCTATCAACACTTCCTTTTCTGTGTCGGAAGAACAAAATTCCGAGACAAATTCTTGGAGCAAGTAGAAATTTATCCTAATGAAAATCAAATGATACATGCCCAGAAAAGTGTCTATCTTTGGAGTTTGTTCAGTTCTTCAATTTACCCAGCTGGAGTAAATTTCCCAAGTCTCATTTTGTTCGGCTTTTGGAAACAAAGGGCTCTCCCGCTAATTAGAAAGCTATATTTCATCAAAGATGAAGACAATGCTCTTGGCTTAGAGATTCCCTTTTTAAAACAATACCAACAAAAGCTTCTGCTGCATAGTTACCATGAGGAGATTTGAGACCGTCTCTTCCACACATGGAAGAATATCCTATGAGCATTACATGTGAAGCTGAAGAAAAAATGGGGAGAACCAAATGAATTTTTATTCAGAAATCTACAAAAAATTGCCATGATTATACTACCTTATATCAAAAAGAAAATATCAAACCATAATTATTAAGAGTCGAATGTTGACAGAGGACTGGGGAGATGGCTCACTGGGTAAAGCACCTGAAAGGCAGGGAATGTCTAAGACACAGCAGTCAGGAACAAATTTTATCAAAAGCAAAGAAGTGTGCACAGAGAGAAAGGAACAGAGAGAAAAGAAGGCTCTTACAAAATGGAGAAAGAAATTGTTTTCTGAAATTACTTTCCCCTGGTAGGCAATGTCCAGGGCCTATCTAGGCAAGTCAGCCAGAAAGCGGCTCACCAGAAGGGACAGAAACTTACCAAGTCTTTTGTCCTGGGTATAAAAGAAGACAGAACTAGGCCTTCTTTATGGTTTGTCTCTGGTCCCCCATGTGTAGCTGTCTGTGTGTCAGGTATCTGGCTAGAATCTGGTCCCTCAGCTGGAGCTGGGAAAATACGAGTCAACTCAGAAAGATATAGACCAAGAAAATGAAGATATACAAAAAAAAAAAAAAATTCTTTTGAAAATTTCTCATGTGAGGCTATACCAGTGCCTGGCAAACACAGAAGTGGATGTTCACAGTCAGCTATTGGATGGAACACAGGATTCCCAAGGGAGTAGCTAGAGAAAGTACCCACAGAGCTGAAGGGGTCTCCAACCCTATTGGTGGAAGAACAATATGAACTAACTAGTACCCCCAGAGCTCATGTCTCTGGCTGCATATATAGCAGAAGATGGCTTAGTTGGCCATCATTGGGAAGAGAGACCCCTTGGTCATGCAAACTATATATGCCCCAGTACAGGGGAACACCAGGGCCAAGTGCAGGTAGGGGAGCAGGGCTGGGGATGGGGAGGGTTTAGGGGACTTTTGGGATAACATTTGAAATGTAAATGAAGAAAATATCTAATAAAAATTGGAAAAAAAGAAAATGTAAGCTTTCTGAGCAATCTGGTCTATAGACAGGACTTGCAGCCTTCTTGTTGATTGGTGTTATTATGACCATTTTAAATTGACACAGAAGTTCTGAGGAAGAATGTAAAAACTTCTTTAAAGGAACTAATTATAGTCAGGAAGTAAAAAGAAATTTCTCCAAATCTACTGGAGTTGCAGGATAGATAGTCTGACCAATAATTGTAAATACTTTTAAGGACATTTACAGACAATATGATTTATGTACTTTACATTCAGAATCTGCATATAGAAATTTCTAAGAGTCTTTTCACTGCAGCTAATTTTTAAATTTCGAAGAGAACTTTCTGAAGTAATTTGAAAAAAATAACTACTATCCAAATCAAACTTTGACAATTCAAAAGGCATGTGTCCTGAACATGCACAGACCTTTATTCTTGTCATTATTCTTTAACAAGTAAGCATAATTTTTTGTAAATAATATTTACAAGTTGTAGAAAATTTATTAGGTATGCTAAATAGTGTCAATATGATTTAAAGTATATGAGAAGATAGTAGGTTATATATAAATTCTACTTCATTTTATATAAGACACTAGAGTTTCCTTGGGGCTTTCTATCTATGTGGCTCTTCTCATGCATCCTTCCCTTAAACTGAGAACAACTGTATTTAATGTGAACATTACATAGGTTTGCAAGTATTCTAAATGAACCAGGGATGCAAACAAACTGGGTGGATAGTGATTGCACAGATCAGATAGATAGATAGATGGATAGATAGATAGATAGATAGATAGATAGATAGATAGATAGAAAGGTATCACAAATAAAAAGAGGATGGTTTTGGAAGAAGTTCCAGTTGTTAAGAATACTTGCTGCATGGTCATGGAGATGTGATTTCAAATTTCCAGGACTCACATAAAAAATTGTGTATGGCCATATATCCAACTGTAATCCCAGAGCTGTCATGAGACAGGGGGATTTCCAAGACTTGCTGGCTGTCAGTCTAACTCTAGGTTCAGTAAGAGACCCTGCCAAAGGAATAAGGTAGAAAATAGTATGATGAAACATGTAATGTCCTTCTCTTGTGTTCTCACAGACATTTTATTCTCTATCTCTCTCTCTCTTTCTCCCTCACACTCACAGAGGACATGCACATATAAGTCCATTTGGAGATATTAATTAATATTTTGAAAAGATTAGGTCCAAATTGAAAATTTTTTCAATTGCAAGTATATTTTTTATGATTTTTTTTTATTTTATGAAAGTGTTAGAGCTTAGCTGCTGCTTACTGGCACAATATTGGTAAAAATGTTATGAGAGTAACCAGTAACTTTAATTTAAGACATGCCTGATGCCACTGATAAGGCCAAAAACCCATGTGTCCAAGGGGAGAGATTATTACTATTATTATGCTAAATGGAAATAACATTGAATCAACTCCTCTTGGCTTATTCTATACCCATAGATTACTGCACCTATCAACTTACATTTTGGAAGCTTCATTTTTTCAGTAAATGGCAATTGACATAGAGACCAACAACTGGTCAAGGAACAAAGACTAGGAGACTCCAGCGTATTCAGCCCCAAAGGGGATATCTGTATCACACTTGCTTCTTCCAAGACTCAGGGATCACCACTTAAGCGAGTGAGAGAAAGGTTGTAAGAGTCAGAGACAATAGCCAACTACAGAGACACAGCATGTCCTAGGCAGAGCAAGGCTGATGCACATATGACTCACAGTAGTTGTGACAGCCTGTGGAGGACATGCATAGGACATGCACAAGATCAAGCCAAAGTCCTATCACAGAGGAGAGAAGCAGTCACAAAATCCCATCCTTAAACTGAAGAGCTATTAGCAATGATGGTTTCTGGAACAGGGCAAATCAATGGATTTTATTTGTTGTGATTTTTGTTTTGTTTTGTTTTGTTTTGTCTTGCTTTGTTTTGTTTTGTTTGTGTTTGTTTTACGGGAATTCAGACCTTGAGAGGCTGCCAATGACTCTAGACCAATGTACATCCTAACAGGACTATGTGGGCTCAATGGGTTTGAACCCCAAATAATTAAAATTGGGAGGTAGTAATCCAGTGTGGGTTGACAGGGAAAGAGTATACTTGATCAAAATACATTCTCAAGCAATAAAAACTTCCACAAATTACTGAATTATCAGTATTCCTATTTCAGTTTATAAATAATGTATAAAAGTTTAGAGCTGCCATATAAAACAACCAAAGTATTTTATGCAGAATAACTTGTTAGTGGGCTGTAATATGAATAAGGAAGTCATGAGTTTTATGAGTAAAGAATGAACCAAAAATGATTTAATGAATTACATTGTAGTGAATTTAAAGATACCTTTGACATTAAGTGATTAATAAAAATAATACATATGCCTATTCAGTAGTTAGGAATGTTTAAAATTCAGCATGTTATTCAAAATGTGCTATTCAAATATGCACCAATCAAGACATTTCAACATATAAATTAATGTGTTTGATTCAGTGCTCAAGAGTTTGGTAATCAGACCTAGTGTAGTAGAAGGCATTTCAAAAATAAGAATTCTTACATTGAAACTACTAAAATTGCTAGCTTCAACTGAATATTTAGACAAATAACAAGGCAGTTTAAGAGAAATAAGCCCACAAAAATAATATTAAATATAAAATATCTAATATAAAGTGTCATGCCCTACTCTGTTTAAAAAATATTATAAAGTACGTTTCATTTTACATTTAAAGTTAACACATTTTTAAAACATTGCAAACACTTTGAATTTTTTAAAAATCGGGTAGTTTCTCCAGTTTTCACTTTTAATTCATTTAATACTGATTACAACAAAAAGATGTACTACTAGGTAATATCCAGTGTCATAAAGTTTCCCGAGGGCATATGCAAGTCAGGAGTACAGGCTTGGGCTCAGGGAAATAGAGTTCATGGCTATGGATTGGCTTATCACTGTGTGAAAGGGAATAAAAAATTTGTCAGGACATGAACTAAAATTCAAATATCAGATTCTGACTGCTAAGTGAATAATGAATGTGAACAAAAGATAACTGGGAGAAATTTCTTAAAAGATTTTCTTAAAGGCAATTAAGAGATTGCTGAGTGGTTAAGAATTCTTATTCTTGCAGAGGACCTGAGCTCTATTCCCACATGTAAGCCACACAGAGGTGGTTACATGTAACTCCAGCTCCAGGGAATCTGATGACTTCCTCTACAGTCAATACACACATATATCTATGCAAGCAAACATTCAAGCACAGAAAATAAAAATAAATAAATCATTACAAAAATGTTCTTAAAAACTATTAAAGTAGAAGTCCTAAAAAATTGTAATAGCTGATGTTTATGTTGTGTATGAAGATAGAATTGTTCAAAAAGGACTGTGAAGTCTTAAAAACTCAGTAGGATTTCAGGAGCTTTTATCTGGAACAATTCTACTGGCACCCAACACCAGGACCCCTCATCTCCACCCTGTTAAACCAGGAGGATCCAGAGCCAGGGGAGGAGTTCCCATGGGGAATCTGCTCGCTGTGCCTATTCTGGATCCATCCATGTAAATAAACTTGCATTGAGATAATTCTAGTTTTTGTCTGCACCCAGAGCTAATCCTGTGCTACAGTAAACTCCATACCCAAATACTGCCAGGAGAGAGCTGGCCTCCCAGGAGTGCAGACATATCTGTGAGCACAGGTAACACCACCACTTCTGCTCAGAGGGACCAGCCCAGAGCCCTCAGGACACAGGATCCAAGGAGCAGCCTGGGACAGGATCTTTCTGGTTTCCATCTGCATCCAGAGCTGATCTCCTACTACAGGTCTCTAGACTCAACTACCACCAGAAAAGAGCTAGTTGTCCAGGAGTGCTGACACAGTTGTGAGCACAGGTAATTCCAGCACTTGTGCTCAAATGTCTGGCATAGCAAGGATTCACCCAAAGCATTCAGGACACAGGAAACAAGAACAAGAACCTGGGACAGGTTCCATCTTCAAGTTTCCATCTGCACCCCCAAGCTCAACCTGTGCCACAGCTCTCATACCCAAATTCCTAACAGAGAGAATTGGTCTCCCAGGAGTACTGACATACAGACTTGCAGGAGGGACAAGCCACAGTCAACTATTACAGCAAGACCAGCTAACACCAGAGATAACCAGATGGAAAGAAATAAGGGCAAGAACATGAGCAGCAAAAACCAAGGCTACTTGGCATCATCAGAAACCACTTTTCCCAACACTGCAAGTCCTGGATACCCTAACACACCAGAAAAGCAAAACTCTGATTTAAAAATCACTTCTCATGATGATGATAGAGGACTCTAAGAAAGACATAAATAATTCCCTTAAAGAAATATAGGAGAACACAGATAAACAGATAGAAGTCCTTAAAGAAGAAACATAAAAAATCCCTTAAAGAATTACATGAAAACACAACCAAACAGGGGAAGGAATTGAACAAAACCTTCAGGATCTAAAAATGGAAATATAAACAATAAAGAAATCACAAAGGTAGACATTCATGGATAGAAAAATCTAAAAAAAGAGATAAGGAGTCATACATGCAAGCATCACCAACAGAATACAAGAGACAGAAGAGAGAATCTCAGGTGCAGAAGATATCATAGAACATTGCAAGATAATGCAAAGAGCTCCTAACCCAAAATATCCAGGATCTTCAGGACACAATGAGAAGACCAAACCTAAGGATAATAGGTATAGAAAAGAATGGAGATTCCCAACTTAAATATCCCAGTAAATATCTCCACAAAATTATAGAAGAAAAGTTCCCCAACCTAAAGAAGAAAGAGGTGCCCATGAGCATACAAGAAGCTTACAGAACTCCAAATATATTGGGCCAGAAAAGAAACTCCTCCAGTCACATAGTAGTCAAAACAACAATTGCACAAAACAAAGAAAGACTATTAAAAGCAGTAAGGGAAGAAGGTCAAGAAACATTTAAGGCCAGACCTATCAGAATTACATGAGACTTCTCACCAGATACTATGAAAGCTTGAAGATCCTGGGCAGATGTTAAACAGATTCTAAGATAACGCAAATACCCAGCAAAACTCTCAATTACCAGAGATCGAGAAACCAAGATGACAAAACTAAATTTACACAATATCTTTCCACAAATCCAGCCCTACAAAGGATAATAGATGGGAAACTCCAACACAAGGAGGGAAACTACACCCTAGAAAAAGGCAAGAAAGTAATTTTCTTTCAACAAACCCCCCAAAAGTAGCCACACAACCATAATTCCACCTCTAACATCAAAAATAACAAGAAGCAACAATCACTATTCCTTAATATCTCTTAACATCAATGGACTCAATTTCCCAATAAAAAAACATAGGATAACAGACTAGATATGTAAATAGGACCCAGCATTTTGCTGCATATGAAAAACCTACCTCAGTGTCAAAGACAAACACTACTTCAGAGTAAACAGCTGGAAAACAATTTTCCAAGCAAATGGTCTCAAGAAACAAGCTGGAGTAGCCATTCTAATATCCAATAAAGTCAACTCTTAACCAAAATATTTCAAAAAGAATAAGGAAGGGCACTCAATTCTCATCAAAGGAAAAGTCTGCCAAGAAGAACTCTCAATTCTGAAGATCTATGCTCCAAATGCAAGGCCACCCACATTCATGAAAGAAACTTTACTAAAGCTCAAAGCACACATTGCACCTCACACAATAATAGTGGGAGAATTCAACACCCCACTCTCATCAATGGACATATCATGGAAACACAAACCACACAGAGACACATTAAAATTATCAGAAGTTATGGATGAAATGGATTTAACAGTTATCTATAGAACATTTCATCCTAAAACAAAAGAATATACCTTCTTCTCAGTACCTCATGATACCTTCTCCAAAACTGACCATATAATCGGTCACAAAACAGGCCTCAACAGATGCAAGAAGATTAAAATAATCCCATGCATTTTATCAGAGCACCATGGACTAAGGCTGGTCTTTAATAGCAACAAAAAACAACAGAAAGCCCACATACACATGGACACTGAGAAACACCCTAGTCAGTGATTACTTGGTCAAGGATGAAATAAAAAAGAAATTAAAGACTTTAGAATTTAATGAAAATGAATGCACACCATACCCAAACTTATGGGACACAATGACAACAGTGCTAAGAGGAAACTCATAGCTCTGAGTAGCTCCAAAAAGAAACTGGAGAGAGCATACACTAGCAGCTTAACAGCACACCTGAAAGGTCTAGAACAGAAAGAAGCAAATATAACCAAGAGAAGTAGAAGGCAGGAAATAATCAAAGTCAGGGCTGAAATCAACCAAGTGGAAACAAAAGGAACTATACAAAGAATCAACAAAAGCAGGAGTTTGGTTGTTTTGTTTTGTTGTTTTTTTGTTTTGTTTTTTGAGAAAATCAACAGGATAGATAATCCCTTAGCCAGACTAACCAGAGTGCACAGAGACAGTATCCAAATGAACAAAATCAGAAATAAAAAGGGAGATATAACAACAGATAGTAAGGAAATTCAAGGAATCATCTGATCCTACTACAAAAGCTTATATTCAACAAAACTGGAGAATCTGGGTGAAATGGACAATTTCCTAGACAGATACCAAATACCTAAGTTAATTCAGGATCCGGTAAACCATTTAAACAGTCCCATAACCCCTAAAGAAATAGAAGTAGCCTTTAAATGTCTTTAAAAACAACAACAACAACAAAAAAAAAAAACAAAATAAAACAGTGCCAGATGGGTTTAGTGCAGAATTCCATCAGAACTTCAAATAAGACCTAATACCACTACTTTTCAAACCATTTCTCAAAATAGAAACAGAAGGAACACTACCTACAGTGACACTGTGTATTTTCCATTTGAGATGGAACAGTTTCTATCTAATCAGTAACTTGTCAAAATTTCTTTTCATAGAGGACTTCCTAAGAGATTTTTTTCTACTTCTATCATGTTTAATATTCTAAATAGATTTTAAAAACTGGTTAAGTTCATATTCCTTTTAGCTTCAGAATATATGGATATTTAAGAGGCATTTAACTACTATAAATTATTTTGATGATTTAGAAAAATGTCAATACTGAGTTGTATATTTAAATAAATTTTATTAGTTTAAGAAATAAATAAACTTGCATTTAAAAAGAACATTTGTCTATGTTAATAAGAAATATAAAACTTCCTGATAATTTTGAAAAGTGTTAAAACATTTTTATGATGGTAGTTTGATAGCAAAATAATGTATCTCTATTGAATATAATAAATACAATACACAGTAGACTCTGTGTGTGTGTGTGTGTGTGTGTGTGTGTGTTGAATATGTGCATGTGTTTGACTGAGCACCCTAGTTCTCTCATGTGGAGTCCAGAGGAGGTTATCACATGATTAAATGTCTTTCTCTAGAGCATTCTACTTTATGTATGTGTGTTTGTATGTATATGTATAGCGTGTGTGTGTTTGTGTTTGTGTGTGTGTGTGTTTGTTTTGAGATAGTGTCTCTCACTTGCTTGATGTTTCAACTAGGCTAGGCTCTATCTGTCTCTGGCCACCAACTTTATAGTTACAAGTGTTCCCAGCTTTATGTGGAGGCTACAGTTTGAACTCAGGTTGTCTTGCTTGCATAGCAAGTGCTCCTATTCATGGACCCCTCCACCCAGTCTATCCATCTCTTCTTACCCAAGGCTTAACTTTCTGTTGTTCACCACTCATATTCAGCTGTAGTTATGACACATTAGTGACACATTCTAGAAATAAAGAAATGATGTGCCATCCACTCAGATCAGTAGTCATCTTTGTGACTAGAACATCTTTGAGCCTTGTGTATGATGTATGCTTACTTCAATAGCCATCTCAGTTACATGGTCTCTCATTGTCTCACACTGTTGATGTTTAAGTAACCTGAGTATAGTAGCTCATCACCTTATCTCAGTCCTTAGACCTCACCATGTCACAAGAACAGGGATGGATACAGAAAATAAGAAATTAAGATAGACGAAGACACATCAACATAACTCATATTGCAATATGTTATTGTGGTTGTTTTTACTAGTTTTTATCTATTATTGTTAATCTCCTAACATGCCTAGTACATAAAGTAAACGTTGGCATGGAAAAAATATGTGGAGTTAAGCTCATATAGGGAGTAGAGGCAGTGGCAACTGTGTTTTGTGATTACTCATTTTTCTCATTTTCAAAAAGTTAAAAAGCTTACAGACACAACATTCTTAACTACATATGTACGTTGAAGGGCTCCTTGAATTTTGGTGATCACTACTGTTTTAAATATGTTGCCTGAAATTTGAAAAAAAAACTATTGACTGTAGTTAACTACTGTGTTAGGGATGCACATGATAGATGAACACTCTGCGCCTGAGCTCCCAGCTCCCTTTTTTATGTTTTGTTTTGAAACAAGGTCTCACTAAGTTGCCCAGGCTTACCTTGAACTTGACTGAGACCCTTCTTCAGCCTCCTGAATAAGTCCACTTCAGGCTTGCACCTCCAGAATAGCATCCAGCCTCTGCTATCATCACTGAAAGCCAAGGACAACTACATAAGAAACATATAAAGTAGCTAAGCTTGGGGAAAGTTTAGAATGCAAGGACGGTGCCCTGACAAGGTCACAAGGCCAGATAACTTAACATGAGTCTAAGGTAAGGCAAGGGATTCTAGAAATTGTGATCCCAGTTAGCAAGTATATGGGATCAGAAGACCTTATTGGGGTGTGGGATGCAGGGATTAGCAGGAAGAGGAGTGTGAGGCCAGCCAAGTGGGTGAGGAAGCAAGCAGGGACAAGTCACAAAGGACAAGAACCCTGAGGACTGCCTTAGGAAGCTTGAGTTTCTCTGCTTCCACCTCCAACCATGTACAGCTAATGTCTTACCTTAAACTTTTTCATTCTTCTGAATTCTGAAAAGAGCATAATATGAATAAGCAGCATAGCTTAAAATCTGCTTTTCCATTTGAGGGTAAAACACAATATAAGTCTTACCAGACCCCACCGATCAGAGAGCTGAGGCTGCAAACATGACTTCAGGAGACTATCTCTAATTAACAGTATGTAGTAAGATGCATACTAATATGTCAAATTAACTTTGGCCAATTAATCAACAACAACAACAACAACAACCCTACAAGTCCAGTGGAAAAGGAAGAGAACTGATTTGTCTACAATCTGACAGAGTATATAACTTGAATAGCTTTAAATTTCAAGTTGAAGACATTAAATGTCTGCCTAATTTGCCTATAAAAGATATCTAGTCTCTTACTGTTTTCTTTTTAACTGTATTTCTTACAATTGCAGTAGAGGCAATAAGCAGATCTATTTTAGTAAAAACAAACAAGCAAAAGAG